>CM077237.1:22374794-22929794 GCA_039654775.1 Spinibarbus caldwelli
TTCTTGTTTTGATAAACTGTAAAAATTATTTTTGTAAATAAAATAAAGATTATTGGAGTACATTTTCCCAAAAAATAAAATAAATAAATAAATAAATAAAATACAATTTCATTCTTACTACTTCAGAATTTCATGTTTAATTCAGTGTGTTACTTGCCATTTTTTTTGTAATTATTTGTGAAATTTACTAGCAATTTCTGAGTGAAATTTATTAATAAATTTATTAATTATTATTATTAGTTTTTCTTTTCTTTTTTTTTCTTTTGGCAAAGTACTACTCTAGATTATAATGCTTCAAATTTAATGTCTCTAATTTACAACGGTAATTTTTAAGAGTGTTGACATGTTAATTTCCAGCGTTTAGGGCTTATCATCTACCAAAATGTTAAAAGTAGTAGGTACATTTTGTATTTTTTTTTATTACCTTAAAAAAATAATATTTTTATTTGGCATTTGTGTACAGTTGTGTACTTTTTTATTATAATATTAACAACAACAACAACAACAACAAATTGCTGTCCCCAATAAAATTAAAACTTTCCAAATCATAATTTTCTTTGATCTTAGACTAGTAATAATATTATTACCTACTGTAATAATATATCACAATAGGTGCCATTACCAAACTTGCTTTCTTCCCTTCTCAATATTTTATCTTTCCTTACCTTTTCCATTCTTTTTGTAATTGCCTAGCTTGTCTATCTATCTAGTATATGTTATTTTTTATTTATCTGTTAATTTTATTGATTTTTTTTTCCTGCTTTATTTGACTACGAATTTATTGCACATTTTGAAACAATTGTTTGGAAATCTGTCACTAAATTTAGACTTAGTGAGATGTCTGTGTTACTACATAATTACATAATAATTACAATCATGGAGAGATAGCACTGTTTTATATACTTAACTGACAGTTAATTAAGAGTCAGCTACAAGAACTATAAAGGTATTGAAGTCAAACTTAAGTCTTACCTGTTTTGGGCTTTTTTGATCAAATCAGACATTTATTTTAAACAGTTATCACTCCATTGAAAATTGGATTTGTTCCTGTTTTTTGGTCTGATTTGAGTATTAAAAGAAAATCCTGAGATTGGCCTGTCTGCCTTCTAGTAAATTAAGTTATACAATTAATGGGCATACATAGTCACTACAGACATTTCAAAGATGTTTGAGGTCAAATTTCAAAGCTTTAGGCTAAAAATATTCTGAATAAATGAGCGAACAAAAGTGTTACAATTATCCCTCCCTTATTATTTTCCTTTTTTCTGGATTGGCTCTTTTTGACAATAAATCTCTATCTTTAATAGTTCTTGTTATCTTTTTCTTCCAAGTTTTTTTTTTGGAATAGATTTGAAATTCTTATCTTAATTCGTATTTGTCTGTTCTACAGCTGAACCCTTTAACTTGTCACGATTTGTGTCGCCCTGCAGAACTGAAGCATGAGATTCTGGTGTGGAGGCAGACAGCCCATCGCATTAACCCTGCCAGCCGAGAGGAGACTGCCGTCAAGTGTCTTCTCATGCAGAAGGTGCTCAATCTGGAAAGCCTCCTGCACAAGAAGCTCAAGACCTTCCAGAGGTGCCACATTCATGTCCAATCCACTCTTTTCCTTGTCTGTCTGGTTAAAATACAAGCAGTCTGTCTTGTCAATCCTTAAAATCTTTCACCATTTTGATATTGCAAAAGGTATTAAGATGAGTGTCTTTCTTGGTGTGAGGTCACTTGAAAACACCCTATTAGGTCCAAAATATATCCATTCCCACTGCATGACACCTGTTGTGTCTGACAGTAGCACATACCCTTGAAGCCCAGGATGATAAATGAGAAATAATTAACCTGTAGAAAAGTAGGTAATTGTTCTCAATTGTGTTGGCTCCCTAAAGCTCTTGTAGAGAGCTGAAATTTTAATCATGCAGAATAATTTTGTTCTCAACAGTAGCCTGTTTTTATTTTTTTATTATTATTATAAATGCTTCTTTTAACTAAAGAAATTCGTTTAGTTCTGCTTGTGGTTTTGCAGGGCTTGTGGTTTGCTTTGATGACAGATAGAATAATCACAGAAGCCATTTACAGCCTCACATGCTGAGTAGAAAAGATTTGGGGTGACCACATGAAATCACCACTCCTACTCATTTGCAGGTGTCCATGCTGGCTGAAAGAATGTATTAACACACTCCATCCTATTTTATTCCTTTATTTTCGCAGGCAAATATCACAGGAAGACAAAAACTGGGAGCACAATATTCAAGAGCTGCAGAAAAAGGTAAAACAATCCTGCATTAAGATGGCTCTGGTTGATTAAGTGTCGTATCTTTCTGCTAACCATGCCTTATCTTTCTGATGTTATCTTATTATATGATAAGAAACTTGACCAATTTCTTTGATTCCAGTGGAGTCAACATTTATAACACTCAGGACCCTGATAATGATAATAATAATAATAATAATTTATTTATTTATTTACAACTATATGTTTTTTGGTTGTACACACATAAACAAAATCATTAATTATCACATTTAAATGTAATTATATTACTTTGAGCTGACTCTGAATAGAAAAATTTACAATTTTGTGACAGCACAAATAGCAAAAGTGTTTACAGTTATTCATTTAGCAGATGCTTTTATCCAAAGCGACAGAGTTTAGTTTGGTTTCTAAATATCAATTAAAATTTGATGGTTTTATTCACTTGGCAGCCAATAATTCACTACAAAAAAACATTTTGTGGTTGGCACACATCATCTTTAGCCTTTGTGCAGTAGTATCCGTATGTACTCTGGGTTATGTTTTTGATAAAATACTATTTACTGGCGTTTAATTGGACACATGACCTTTTGACGTCAATAACAAAAGATATGTTTCTCCTCCCTTGTAAATGTTAACCTCTAAAGCTAACTATACTGTATATGATTAGCATTGTAATAATTGCAATTTTGCATTTTGTTTTTCATTGATATATATCGGAATAGAACTGTGGATTGCAATTCAACAGCTGAGAAACACTGTTTAGAGGACATAAGAAGTATTTGACATGTTTCTTTCTGTCCTGTATCTAAACATGTTTTTCATGGTCTTTTACAGCACAGAATAACTGACAAAATCCTCCTGGTCAAATGTCTGACTGTCCTTGGGGTGGTCATCTTTATGTTCTTCCTGAACTCCTTTGTCCCTGCCATACATCTGGATCTGGGTAAGCGAGAGACAAACAAGGACACAAATAATCAGGATTCATTTGTTTCTGTTGCTGAACTGGCCCTGCTGTTTACATGCCTCACTGTATAATTATGAGGGCTTGTTTCCTCTCTGTTTGAGCAGAGGAAATGGAATCACAAGAATGTCTCGCTATTTTTTTGAAATGATCAAAAATGTGCCAATTCCTCTACCATGGAGCAAACGTTTCATTTTATGTGCATTATATTAGGGTTCAGAGAATAAAATTAGAGAAACAAATGTTATTAAGCTAGCCACTTTCTCCCATGATCTAACTGGTGTGTATATGAATCCATCAGTGTGTTGATGTCGTAATTGTTTGCAGCTGGGTTTAAATGCAGAAAGAGACACAAATGCAAAACCAATAACAATAACAATAACAATGGAGTAGCGTGAGATTAAATAAGACAGCTAGTATTACTTGAACTAAAATTAGTCTGTTTTTTTTCTGTATTTTTTCTTTTCGCCACACAGCCTTTCATTTTGCTCTAGCTTTGTTGAACTGGTTTATGGACGTGTTTATTATACGGTGAATGAGATGTCAATTACAGATGGAAATGAGATCGAGAACTTCACCAAACATTAGTGAGAATGAGTTGGTCAATCAGAGAACAACAGCCACACAGCTCGCTGAGGTCGTTGTATTGTTTGGGTCTGATTGTGTATTGATAATCAATTCTCATTTGTGGACAGTTTGATCTTGTGGAAAGATGACACATTATTATTTTCTAAATGATCATGTCTCATCTATTCATACATACAAAATCATGTTTTTTTGTTGTTGTTGTTGCCTTCCACAGCTGTTTACATAATTAATTGTCAATGATCGCAAAAAATAATCACTGTACATTACCATTTTCAAAAAACAGTGTGGTTCTGCTTTCAAATTCTCCTCAGTGCCTTGTTCTGATCAAAACCAGGGTCGGCCAGCATGGGCTGCAAATGACTGTCATTAGACTTTCATTAGGTTGAGACATCACCACTCCGTTTGACCTTTGATATTGATTATTTAATCATGGACAAGAATACAGTGTGCCTGCTGGAGGGCAATGAAGCACACAGGACGTGCTGCACTCCACATGTCTTTCCAATGAAAAGCACATTCGTGACAATTAAGTGATTCTTAAGCCCCAAGGCCATCAATTTCCCAGAAAAATTATGTAATTACAGTTTGATTCTGTGATAACTGACTGGTGAACATTTAGCAGATTTCTGTGAACAATACGAGCAGTAACAGTGCATCTGGGAGTTTTCTTGATTTTTAGGTCACTGAAAAGCCGTTAAGAAGGAAAAAAGGCTCCGAAAGGTCATTTCTATAGGTCCATCAAAACATTTCACGTGTAGGTCATAATGGATTTTCAAGGAAATATCAATAATTTTCTCAGTGTGAGACTTTACTCTGAAAGTAAAGATATTTTCCTGCTCAAAAAATCTAAAGAGGTTGAGAGAAAACAACAAGCAACATTTAATTTAAGAAACTTGTGGTACTCATTTGCTTATGTAGTTAAAATTCAACAGTTCTGCTTAAAGTTGCTGATTTATTTGATAGTTGTCTTGAAATATACAGACACCTAGTGGCATGGATACAGTGTTCTATTCATATATTAAACCATGATTAATTTATTCCACTAACGAAAGCATTTGATAACAGGAATTTTCGAGAGAAAACACAAAGTATTTGGCTGGTCATGTGATCTCAACATTTCAACCCCCATGAGGCGATGCTCCATGTAGTTTATTATCTTTATTATTATGCATATGTCTTAATGAGTCATGAGTCTTTATCTCATGTGAATGTATGTTTTAAACCATTTTCTTTTAAAGATGCGCTATGAAGCTTTGGCCTCTTTATCGCCAACTCCGTTTGAAACATAAAATAGCAAGTGACTTGCAAAATTATTTCTTTACATAGGTTGTTCTTTGGCACTGCTCCTCTGCAGAATGATAAATCTGATGGTTTGAAGTATACATATTGATTTTTGTTCATTTTTAACCAAAATCTCTTCTGTGGTGCAACTTTAAAGCATTATTAATTTATTTAAGGGTAAAACATTTAAAATGAGGAAACGATTACATTTAAGATGTGAACCACATGCATATTAAATATTACCAATGTAACGCATCTCTTGATATGGTAATTTATTTATGAATAAATAAGTTAAATTCTAGACATAATTTATCTCCTGGGCAACACAAAAGCTGTACCACCAAATAATGAATGAGGAAACAGAGGAAGATTAATCAAAGTAGAACACACACAACAGCTCATTTCTTCCCAGAACATCCTGAGAAAGACAGAGTTCTTTATAAATAAGGTGCTTGTGGAAACACATTTACTTTAAAACGAAGAACATGATGAGGTGGTGTTTGTGTCTCACTCAACGGGGCAGAATGCCTGTGTTGTTTTGGATATGATGAATGAGCCTCCCAGGCTTCTCAGCAAACTTCTTTTAATTGCAGAACCTTCGTTTTCTCTCTGTCTCTCTCATTTTTCTGCTCTGTTTGTGCTGCGCACTGCTGAAGGCCCCCAATTCCTCCTCCATCTTCAGTTGGATGCCGTGGGGGAACATTGAAGCGGAAAGCAAATCAAAAGTTACTTTTTTGGACTAGTGTTGTGACAAAACCGTCCCAGTGCCAGTGTGGAAGAAGTCTGGGATTCATTTCACACCATGCATGAACTACAGTGCTAGAGTGTGTGTGTGTGTGTGTGTATGTGTGTTTGTGCCATCCAAATCAGTGAATATACTTCACTTTTTGAGAAAAGATGCAGAGTATATATATATATATATATATATATATATATATATATATATATATATATATATATATATATATATATATATATATAATATGTAATATTTGTTGACTGTAAGGAATACCTAAGGTACCCAACTGTCGTGAAAGTTGTCAACCTCCATGTTTTGTTGCACCCTAAAGCCCCTTTAATACAGTCATGGCCAAAAATATCGGCACCCTTGGTAAATATGATCAAAGAAGGCTGTGAAAATTAATCTGCATTGTTAATCCTTTTGATCTTTTATTTAAAAAAATCACAAAATCTAACCTTTCATTGGATAATAAGAATTCACATTGGCCACAATTAATGGCACCCTTTTATTCAATACTTTTTGAAACCTCCATTTGCCAGTTTAACAGCTCTAAATTTTCTCCTATAATGCCTGATGAGGTTAGAGAACACCTGACAAGAGATCAGAGACCATTCCTTCATCCAGAATCACTCCAGATCCTTTAGATTCACAGCTCCATGTTGGTGCTTCTTCTCTTCAGTCACCCCACTCATTTTCTATAGGGTTCAGGTCAAAGGACTGGAATGGCCATAGCAGAAGCTTGGTTTTGTGCTCAGTGACCCATTTTTGTGTTGTTTTTGAGGTTTGTGTTTGGATTATTGTACGGTTGGAAGATCCAAACATGGCCCATTATAAGATTTCTAACAGAGTCAGTCACTTATTGATTTTTTTTATCTGTTGGTATTTGATAGAATCCATGATCCCATGTGTCTAAACAAGATGTCCAGGACCTCCAGCAGAAATATAGGTCCACAACATCAAAAATACAGCAGTATATTTCATTGTACACATGGGGTACTTTTTATCCCTGTGTTCACCAAACCCATCTTGAGTGTTTGCTGCTAAAAAGCTCATTTTTTAGTTTCATCTGACCATAGAAGCCAGTCCCATTTGAAGTTCCAGTCGTGTCTGATAACTGAATATGCAGGAGTTTGTTTTTGGATGAGCTAGGAGAATTTTTCTTGAAACCCTCCCAAACAACGTAGTGATGTAGGTGCTGTTTGACAATTTTTTTAAAGGTTTTCTGACCCCAAGACTCAACTATTTCAGACTGCAATTCTCCAGCTGTGGTCCTTGGAGAGTCTTTAGCCACTAAAACTCTCTTTCTCACCGTGCATTAGGACGATATAGACACACGTCCTCTTCCAGGCAGTTTCGTAACATTTTATGTTGATTGGAAATTCTTAATTATGGCCCTGATGGTGGAAACAGGAATTTTGACTGCTCTAGCTCTTTTCTTAAAGCCACTTCACTAATTTGTGAAGCTCAATTATCTTTTGCTGCACATCAGAAATATATTCTTTGGTTTTTCTCATTGTGATGGATGATTAAGAGAATTTGGGCTTTGTTTTCCCTCCTATTTATATTTCTGTGAAACAGGAAGCCATGACTGGATAATTTCATGTTCATAATCACCCTGGAGTGCTCAGAATTGTGAATATGAATGGGAATATACTTCAAAGATATTTTACTCATAAGAATTTCTAGGGGTACCAATAATTGTGTCCAACGTGTATTAGAGAAAAAATTTATTTCATAATGATATTTCTACCCATTTTAAATTCTTATTATCCAATGAAAAGTTAGATTTTTGTGAATTTTTTAAATAAAAGATCAAAAGGATTAACAATGCAAATTAATTTTCACAGCCTTCTTTGATCATATTTACCAAGGGTGCCAATGTTTTTGGCCATGACTGTATCTCAAAAACATGCTTAGATTTTTTATTTATTTTTTTATTTTTTTATTTAAAGTACCAGTCTGATACTTCTTGACTTCTAATCTTATGAGAAGCAAAACAAACTTTATAATCACAGTTTTAAAGAGATTAAAGCTTCATTATTTTCTTTCTCCTGGGTTTTCATTAGATCTGAGGATATTCAAAGACTCTGAAGGGAAAACAAGAGTTTAATTTTGGAATTACTTTATAATTTTTGTAATTATGTTTACATATACATCTTTAGGGTATCAACCAAATAAGAGGGGCACAATAGATATTTGAATTACATCACTTATATAAGTGAGTCACATTCTCATTTTTACAATTCGATTTCAACTTCCGTCTATAAATTTCCACCAACTCCATACTGATTTGCAAGAATCCACTTTTTTTTTTTTTTAATTAATAGACCTCATCCTGTTACATAATTTTGTCTTCCATCATTCAGCTATTCTGAACACCATTGCCTTTTAAGATCTTGTTTAAACCATCTTTACATTAAAGGGTTACTCCACCCCAAAATGAAAATTTTGTCATTAATCACTTTACCCCAATGTCGTTCCAAACCCGTAAAAGCTTCGTTCGTCTTCGGAACACAAATTAAGATATTTTTGATGCATTCTGACAGCTCTCTGACCCTCCCATAGACAGCAATGGAATTAACACGATCAATGTCCAGAAACGTAGCAAGGAGATTGGTAAAATAATCCATGTGACATCAGGGGTTCAACCGTAATTTTCCGAAGCCACGAGAATACTTTTTGTACGCAAAGAAAACAAAAATAATGACTTTATTCAACAATTCATCTCCTCCGCGTTACCCTAGTGCCATTTTGGAGAATATCTACTGAACGCAAACAGCGTATGCTGTTTTGTGCCAGCTGCGCCATGCGGATGGAGTAACCCTTTAATATGTTCTCTTCCATAATTACATTACATCTGTGTCCTCTGTGTGACTGCAGCTGATTCCTTCTCTGTCTTCTTCTGTTCTTTCTCTTCCTGTCTTTGGCTCTTCGTCTGTTCGTCCTTCTCATTCCTTATTAAATGATTTCCCACGGGCAATCTTCAGCACTCACCTGTTTAATCAAGTTGTGCTAGAATTGGAAGCATACTGTCGCCCCCTCTGCTATGATTTATAGTGTATTGGTTTGTTGCAGCATTTACTGACCAGCGTTGGTCATAATCCCAAAAGTATGTGGTTATTTGTGCTAAATTTGGGAAGCTTGAATAGTAACTGTTTGACCATTGTCCAGCTTATTTTAATGAAGGCACTTCACTCACTGGCATCGCTGGCTGCAGTCCAAAGCCCCTGGCTGGCTAACAGGAAATAGTCTGGTGGAAGTGGGGTCTTTAGATAATTGCTCAGTAATTCGTTATCCTGCTTTGAGTGGGTTAGATTTTTGATATTTGTGACTATTTCTGCTGTTGAAATAGTAGTGAGAATAGCGTGCCTTTCATGAATGTGAAGTTTATGCAGGCTAATAATGAAATTTAAAAAAACAAGATAAGTCTTTTTCCAGCTCTTCCTTCATTTTTGGAGGAAAGTTCTCACTCACAATCATCCTCTCTTGCTTAAATTCACAGAGCAAGAAAATTTATGGATGACCCCACTTTTCTGGGCCCAAGCGTTGGTTTTGGCAAATAATTTTGCTTTAGGACCCAGACTTTACATGAACATCAGGCTGGGAATCCAAAAGAGTTCCACGCTGTTTTTTTATTTTTTATAAATTTTATTTTCAAGGATGTGGGCATGTTCATGTTGGTACATACTTTTGCTAACTTTTAACATGTTACTGATGATTATGTGCCAAATATCAACAAAGGAGCATTTTTTACTCTATAAAATTAGTAAGTTTATTCATTTTATTCAAGTTTATTGTTTGGATTGGGACGTGCCAGTTCAATCAGAACCACCTCCACTGAACACAATGTTGGTCACAGGACCTGGTTCCTGAAAGTGCACTCCAGAGAAAGACAGTGTGTTAATATATGAAAAATAAATGTCATTTCGACACCAAAGCTTTGATAATGTGGGGTGTACGTGACCATCTGCTCAACACATGCTGCTTCAAAGACTGAACTCACTAAGTCCTCACTATGTGTTCCTGCTTTTAACTCAAGACTCATTTACGCTATACCAACCGAACATCATCCACTCTTCCTTTCTGTCTCATATTTGTTTTCTGAGTAAACTGAGGATTAATATTCAATCGAAAGATCAACATTACACAAACAAATAAATGCAAAATACCGGTAACAAGAAATGAAATTTTCCCTATCACGGTTTTGTTTTGGTAAATGATGACAAACACAGTACTGGGAAATATTATTCTCAGGAAATATTTTATCCGGATGCTACGATGAATGTCCCCTAATGGTTCCCCAGTAAAACACAACCTAGAGAAGATAATCCACTTATGTACATTTCTAACTCTGATTTTACTGCTTGTAAATGTTTCTCCCAGTGCATAAGCATACATTAAGTGGGCTAATGGCTTCTATTCATTTGTTGAAACATTTGTAGCCAGTTTTTTTTTTTTTTTTTGTGAAATTGTCGACGTCAAACAGTTGCATGTAATACGCAGGTCCAGAATAAAGCCTGTTTTTCTGTGGCTATTACAGTGAAGGTCAAATGCTGAGATGTGACGCATTAGCTGTGCACGGTCCTGATGTCTAAATGGCATACTCATTATGATGGACTTCTACTACAAAATGTGATGGAGCGGTATAACGCTGGTCCGCTTCCTGCTGTATTATCCGTCTCACTTTAGTGACTCGTATATTTTGTTCCTGACATGCTGCGTATGTTTTTAATCCCAGAGGCTTCTGGGAAACAGTACATCACCTAATCAGCGTTAAAAAGTCTGGCAGTATTTCTTGACAGCATGCACAATGTTCATACCAGCTAATGTTCCTTTTATATTTCACCTCCATTTTCCAGAAATATTTTAGATTGATATCACAATAACATCTGAGTGGATTAAAATAAACTATGGTACAGGTTGACTTTTATTTTACTAATTTTTATTGTACAGTAAAATTGAAGATTCAGGCATCATTTACTTAGCAAGCCTGAATTAAATTGATCAAAAATTGACAGTAAAGACTTACTAAAATTTCAATTTCAAATTAACGCTGTTCTTTTGAATTTTCTATTCATCAAATAATGCTGAATAAAATGCATTTCCCTTTTTCCACAAAAATATTAAACAGCAAAATTTTTTCAACATTGATAATAATTAGAAATGTTTCTTGAGCAAATCGGCATATTAGAATGATTTTTGAAGGATCATGAAACACTGAAAATTCAGCTTTTCCATCACAAGTATAAATAACACTAAAAATTCTATTTGAAAACAGTTATTTAAAATCATAATAATATTTCGCAATATTATTAGGATTTTTTTTCACAATATTACTGTTTTTGGTTTGTTTTTGATCATATAAATGCAGCCTTGATGAGCATAAGAGATTTCTCAGACATAAAAAGCATACAGAATTAATTATAAAGCATACAGAATTAATTACTATGATCTCCTCTCTCAGGGAAACTGGCACTTTTATGTTCTGTTATCTCTGTTGTAGTTGTGATTCCCATCATTTATTTAGACTGAGGTTCTTAGATCAGTGTTCGGACACATCACAGAAGCCTTTAATGAAGACTATCCAGTAACTGGCTTATTATTCTTACTCCCTGACAGCCCGTAGTCCATTGTGGCATTGTAGACTACCTGTGGTGTCAGTGTATCGATGTGCAGAGCGATTATGAGTCTGTTTGTGGGGTGGCTGGACTGTGTTTCTAATTGAATGCCGCTGTTTGTTCTCTATCCCGCTGAATGTTTTTTTTAGTGGAATACCAGATTTAGGACCACTCTGGTCAGCTGATGAGAAAGTGTTTGTGGTCATGGGAAGGCAAGATAGATAGAGACATAACATATGATTGATGCATTGCATTAACCACCGGTCGGCTGTTTTCCAGGATTCCATGATCTTAAAACCTTTATGTGCAACAACAGGAAGTAAAATGTTTGTGTGATCAGTGCTCTTGGTTGTTTTCCAGTGATCTCGGATTGATGTACTGTTTTGTCCCTCAGGTTGGATCGCTATCTTGGGGGCTCTGTGGTTGCTGGTGCTGGCTGACATTCAGGACTTCGAGATCATACTTCACAGAGTGGAATGGGCCACCCTGTTGTTCTTCGCTGCTCTGTTTGTGCTGATGGAGGTATGCTAATGTGCAACAAACGCCCACATATCCCAATGTTCTGTCATCTGTTACATCACAGTGATGGCTAGTCGTTGTTTACCAAGATCAGTTTAGCTGGTCACCAGCCCACATCGTGTTTTGGATGCTGGTTCAGAGCCTGTCATGCCTCAAATGTGCCCCCTCAAGTTTATTTATTTAAAATAAAATAAAATAAAATAAAATATAATAAAATAATAAAATAAAATAAAATAAAGATTGGTATTAACTCTAAATTAATTTGTACAATTATTGTAAGAAAATGTGTTCTACTTATTATTTTTATTAAATCTATTTTCTATTTACAAACTCTTTCACAAAGAAGACAAATTATTTAAAGTGCATTGTCATGAAAGATATATAGTAGTGTATTATTATGTATATTTTTAATGCATTTTTATTATATATCTGTATCTCTTTTTGTTATTTTTCCATCCTAAATTTAATGTGTTTTTTTGTTATTTACAAACCCAAGGGGAAAAGTGCATTGTTATAGAGGACAAAATATTTAAAGTGCATTGTCATGAAAGATAAAATATTAATAGTGTATATAATAGTGCATTGTTATGTTTATTTTTATCTATCACATTCATAAATAAAGAAAGAGAAAGAGGATGACTTAGAGATTGGGAGTCTAAGTAAGGAGAAAGTGAGCATGTCAGCAGCAGAAATGCTAGGTTTGCTGTTTGTGTTGGTTTAATCCTTTGTTTTGTTAGGAGGACAGTATTCACACAGGGAAGCCCATCCCTTGGGCCCAGTGGGGAGCTTAACGCTGCTCCAAGATAAACTGTTTGCCCTCTATAGCAGAGCCAACATTCACAATCACTCATACCAGTGTGCACCGCAAGCGGCGAGACAAAAATAGATGAATTCTGATATTCCACTTCCATTGTTTAAAAGATGGAAAATCAGAGCTGTCAGGTTAAATGTCTGTTGTTTTGGTTTCTAGTCTATGGCTTGATTTTCTCTTTGGTGTGTTTTTAAGGCCCTAGCCCAGCTGCAGCTTATCGACTACATTGGGGAGCAGACAGCAGTGTTGATAAAAGTGAGTATTCGCTCTTGAAGTATTTGATACAGTCTTTGGGGGGATTTCACTAGGAATTTATATTTGCATGGGCTCTCTGTGTTGCTTTGGTGCTCGACTCACTAAAGGTGTTATGCAATCAGCACAAAATCTATCCCAAAAAGTGGTGTTAAACCTTGGGTGATACGATCACAAGTGGGAAGGCGACACATGCTGTTTACACCTTGATGTAACATGTCTCAGATGTGTCTCCTGTGACCACTTGCGATCAGATTTTGAGGAGAAGGTCTGTTTTTGCCTCAGAGTAAACAAAGCTGCATTTGCGAAATACAAGGTCATTGTGAGATATAAAGTTACTTTCTGAGATATAAAATCACATTTTTAGATATAAAGTTACAGTTACCTTTTTATTTAGATAATCCTTCACTGTTGTCCGAGGTCTGTATGTTATGCAGCAGCTTAGCCTACTATGAAGTGCCAACAGTTGACTTCTGAAAATAAAAATTCCATTCATTGATTTTTAACACTAACTTATACTGTGAGCTACAGATTGTTAATTGGTAGTACATGTCCATCGGCCCGCATTATTTCAACTTATTTTTTAAATAATCCTTTTAACAGCAGGATTCCTGTTGAGAAACTAAATTACTCAATGATTCTGCAGTGAAATCTCCACCAATCAGATAATCGCAATAAGCAAATTGTGAAAAAGGAATTCTTTATTGCCTGACTACTTCCCATGAAGCATCACAAATGACATAGAATCTGTATCCCTACTCTCTCAAACTACTTCAGTGCACTCTTAAAAATAAAAGTTCCAAAAGGGGATTTGGACGCAATAGAAGAACCATTTTAGGTCCCAAAGAGGTCTTTTAGGTCTTAGTGTATTTGAATATTATATATGTATGTAGAATATTTGAATAATCAAAAGAACCTTTTTCCACTATAAAGAACATAAAGTGCAATGGAAGGGTTCCATGGGACCATTAATGCCAAGAAAGAACCTTTATTTTTAAGAGTGTGTTTGTCTATATATGCATATTTCAAAATGAATATAAAACAAGCTCCTCTTTTATTATTATCTTTAAAACACTACTTTTAGATTTCTTCACTGTTTTTCGATTATGTCTTATGTCACAGTGCTTCATGGAGCCATAGTTAAAGCTATTGTACACTTTGTCATGTTGACTAATTTTCAAATACATTTTGGCTTTAAATTAAAGTTTGTAATGTTGTGATTCACCTCGTTGCTGGTTTATTTGGTTCATAGTTTATAACTCTTGAACAAAGGCTTGAAAAAGATCTCTATGGGAAAAACCAAGGCTCCTGAAAAAGGTCTTTTTAATACATGGACCATAATTCTAAGAGCATGCATTTCCACACTTAAAAAACAATGTAAACCAGCCAAATGAACCTCATTAAATAGTGTGGCTGGCTGAAATTATTGTTATCTTTGATCCAATAGTAGGGCTGTAGGGCCATAAATACAGAAATTTCCACAGCCCTGGAAGTGTCCAGCTCTGCCTGGCTGGTGATCACACTCTGATAGACCCGTCAGCTTGTGTTTGGTGTGTGGGCCTTTTACAATCACAGTAATTATTCATGACAGGTGCTTCTGTGGAGCTCTGATGCATTCAATCCAATCAGTAGCACCAGGACCCCCAAAATCTGACCATGTAGATGAATAACCAAAGAGAGAAATAGTGGGGAAATGGTTGAAAAAAGTGATGTTCTAATAAACAGCATTCTTACATGCTTATGAAAATGCTACGGTGCGTTTGCGTTATAGCTGGATTGAAAACAGGCGTATGGTGAGAGCGTGTGTTTATGTCTGTTTGTGTACATATGTTGTGTTGTGCTTCGGTTTATGAAAGCAACAGAGCGTGAAATAATGAATCCAATGTGACTGTGTCATGAACACATTGTCTGCAAAGCCTCCCACCTTTGTGTTGGCATCTATGGGCCTTTATGAGACTGACAGAGAGAGATGGTTTGTGTGCGTGTGTGTGTGTGTTTGGTTGTGACATATTTTATTGTTATCTTCTTTCCCAGGCAGTGCCAGAGGACGAACGTTTGGCCATCGCCATCATTTTGGTCATGTGGGTCTCAGCACTGGCCTCCTCTCTTATAGACAACATTCCCTTCACTGCCACTATGGTAAAGAACACACACACACACACACACTCAGCAGATCTCACGCAGCAGATCGTCATTGATATTTCAGTGATGTTTACATATTAGCTAGTGTGCTAGCAGCTTTCTGCACTCACCCGGTACATTCAAATCTGAAACGATTTCACCCCAGTGCTTCTCTTTCTCCTTACGGTTGTGATACGTTTTCGACACATTATACAGACAGTCGTGTTACTACAAAACGTCAAGAAGCAGTTTCCTCCATCTCCACTATCAAATGGAGCCGTACAGCAGCTGTTTTGCGGTCGTGCATTGGCTATTGTGAAAGTACTGACATAATCATATAGCCGTCATCATTCCGATTTAAATCCTAAATATCAAACATGTTTGATATGATCGGGGCGGCCCCGATTTGTGTGCGAGCAGATCGGGAGGTGCAAGATTCGATTGGTGAACGCCTCACATTACCAGATAATCCGTGCCGAACACTGGGAACGATCGAGGTGCTCGACAAGATTTTTGCTCCGATTCTCGGGAGGGGGAAATCGGGGCTAAATCTGGCTAAAAATCCTGTAGTGTGAGCCAGGCTTAAAGGTTGCATCAAGACATTCATTGTAAACTCTATGATTCTATAAAACTGAATATAATCAATGTTATTATTTGAATCTTTTAAACTCAGTTTAAACTTAAATTTTACTACCATTCAGAAGTCAATACAATTTTTTACAATCATTTTGAAAGACATCAGGCTTTTTTTAAAATAAAAAAATACAGTAAAAATATTGTGAAATGTTACTAAAATTTAAAAACAACTGATAATTAAAATATGTATATATTACATATTTTAAAATGTAATTTTTCCCTATAATTGATTATTTGGTGCTCAAGAAAAAAATCATCAATTTTACCATGATACATTTTTTCAGGATTTTTATAGTTTTTTTGATGCAATTAAAATTATATTAAATTAAATTAATTTAAATTAAATTATTTTGTAAAAAATGAATATAGTGTAAATACAATATGAAGTATTAGATGCTGAAATTGCTCTCAATTTTGTTTAGTCTTCACTTTATTTAATTTTCTTTTTGCAGTTTCCTGCAATAGGCCTAGACAAAGTTTTTATACAACAGTTCTGTGAATAAGAAGTTACGTAAGGCGTAATATACAGTCAGCTGATCATTATCACAAAATAAGACAGGTGATCAGACCTGTGATGTGAACCAGGGGGCTCTTGGATGAACCTGAAATGATTTATGTAATGATAATGACTGGAGTCCCTTACTTAACTTGAGAGATTGTCATATCTTGCCTAGAGACCCTGAATCAATGCCAGATTTTGGAGTTCTTTTAATTTAACCCCTCTGATCAAAGTAAAATGTGAAATGTCCCAGTACTCTTTTAACATTATTTATCCAAAGTAGAAGACTGGAGCTGTTTTATGATTATAAATTAATTCGAAATATGCTTTTTAAATAGTTTTAGTATGGCATGTCACACTGCAGGACACTGCTGTCACTGCTTGCCATGTCGTGTCAGCTGCCCACTTTCTGTTGACAAATAGGTGAAAATACTGCATCTCATCCTCTATAGTCAGCTGAAACGTGTGAGAAACAGTAGCGAGTGATGATGTGCAATCAGAGCAGCGCATGAATCATGTGCATCATGAAGGAACACGTGCTGTGAGCTGATATGATGAACATGGCACCAAACAGACAGAGCTGTGCTGCCGATCGCTCACTGCCAAATGAGCAGAAGGGAAGAATGCAGGGCAGATGAAGAGACAAGTCACTCCAGAAATCACTTAGCATTTCAAAAGCCTTTTCATTTCCTTCTTCTCCAGCGTTTCATTTGATCTGTCTATTTTGCCCTCTTTTCTTACTTACTTTCACTTCCTTTCTCGCCTTGTGAGTAGTAGGGATGGACAGAACTATATTAGTTGTTAGTTTAGGCAACTAGTTCGGCAAAGTTATGTGAACAACTAGCGAAATACTAGTCCAGTATAATTAGCCGCTCAAACTGATTTCTTAGGACGCGTTTACATAAAGAGCTCACCCTGTTCGACTAGTCAGATGTTGGATGACTAGCCACTGGGACCTGCAACTCGTCATATTTTGTCTTATTCTTGCTCGCTGTCTGTCTCTTTCACTCGCTCTGTCAAAAAATGAGAGATAAACAGGGTGAAATGTACTTGAACTCAGCGTACACCTGTGGTGGTAATGGATTGCATTGATTTTGCAGGCCCCATCACTGTATTAATACAGAAAAGACTTCTCAGCAGTGCCCTCTCACAATCTGAATCTGGACTAAAAAGACCGTGCAGTTATACACACACTTCATTTCTGTAGAGCAAATAATTTGCATGTTTTTGACTCTACTATCAACCAAAATCAGCATGTGTTCAGTTATTTTTAACCGTTCTCTTGAAAAGTGATCTGAATTCTGGTATGCTGGTGTCCCCATCAGACCTCATAACTAGCTTAACCATCAAGCCTCATTTAGTCAACAAGGTTCATTAAAAAGACCATTTAACTAACCAGAATATTCCACCATGGAAATTCATACTGGTCCAAGCAGCAGTAAGTTTCTGTGGTTAGACATTTAAAATGCTTTAAGTATTGACTCCATATCACACCATGCATAATGCAATTTTAAATTGTGCTCACCATGTTTAGGTTCACGTATCAGGCTCAGCTTGTTCAGTTTGAGTATTCTATACCTTTTCAAACATGACACAATCACTGACATCCACATGGAGCATTAAACATCTGATCTGAAGGTCAATACAGAAGCTGTTTACTTCTGTCCCTGGACTCATCTTTAAGGGATTATATGACACATACATGGCTGCAGACATGTCTCTGCTCTCCCTCACCATGTTTCTAGATCTCCTTTGCGTCCCTGGCCATTTGTTGGGTGACTTGCCAAGGATTGTTTTGTAATTGCAATAAGTAAACTGGATCAAAGTGCTTGTGGGATTTAATGAAGGTGATCATATAACATTATTGACCATTCTTAACCTGTATAATCTAAGGTTCTGTCTTTATGGTAACCCTTTAAGCCGCATTATATTTTCAGGAACCCTAAGTGATTATCCTGAAATAGATCTAATGAGAACCAGCATATTTGAAACTGGCTGACAACAATAAAGTTAAAATTTAAATAACTGTTTTCCTTTTTTTTTCATTAAAATATTTTAGAATGTAATTTATTCCTGTGATGGCAAAGCTGAATTTTCAGCAGCCAATTCCCCAGTATTCAGTGTCAGTGTCATTCAGTGTTGATTTGTTAATCCACGTTAATTATCAAACAGTCATTTTATTTGTAATAAATATACTAATATTTATGATTGCAGAGTTATGATTACAGAGACCATGTGTGATATCTGTAAAAATGTTTCCATGCCACCTGTGTCAAGTTAGGATTTTCCACACAGATTAAAAATGTGCTATTTGCGCTCCACTGCAAACATAAAACTGCTATTTTCTTGTCAGCACAAGTGTATGGTTGCTTTGGCTCCTGGTGCCCTCCCATCCACGCTGGCGATGCCACAGCTGAATGAACCGGATGGCAAATGTAGTAGAAAATGTAATCACAGTTGTGCTGTGTAATTTATTCAGGTCGATTGCAGCTGAAGCCGATGTTAGCTAGGAGGCCAGCGTGTAGCGGACAAGTGGCTACACACAGAAATCTTTGAGGCAAAAGACATTTTCTGCAAATGTGCAATCTTTAAATTACACTACACTGGTGGGAAGATCGAATGCTCGTGTGCCTTGAGAAACGGATGCATGAATATTTGTTGTTGTCGCCACAGGGCTGCATTCTCTGCTTCCCGCCATTATATGCTCATGCTAAGTACTTATGGCTATAGCCATTGTGGAGTGTTTTTGTCTCGTTTATATCCATGTAGATTTCATGTCTAGGCTTGGATCATACATGCTGTTCAATGAGATTTTCATTGGCTGTTTATTCAAGCTTTGTGTTTGTACAAAAAGAGAGAAATATGGATAAAGAAATCTAATGTCATCAACTATTGATTTTCATGTTTTTGACTTGCGGAGCAGAAGAATATGACTCAATCTGCTAATAGGTTGGACGGCTGTCAGAACTATTGAATATAACACCCTTCATGACCCTGACATCCACAATGTTTAGTTCTTGACAGATGGTTCTTTTTAATAGGTATTGCTTAATTTTTCATTCTTCAGATACATTGGCTATGAGAATTATGATTAAAGCAATTCATTGTTGCATTCTAAATTCATTATGCATTCTAAGTTTGCTTATAATTATTTACAACAAGATGTACGTAATGTATTACAACACACATTATGAATAATTATAATGCACTGTAGCGTTTAATAACCCTTTATAATACATTATACATAAAGATATCAAGTAAAGTGTTACCACTATATCTGATGTTTTTCTTTTATTATTATTTCTTTCACAGATTCCTGTGCTTATAAACCTCAGTCAAGATGTCGATGTCAACCTACCAGTCAAACCTCTCATTTTTGCATTGGCTATGGGAGCATGCCTTGGAGGTCAGTTGCATTTTTGTCTCTCTTATATATCATAAGTGTTTTTTTTTTTTTTAAAAAAACATTCCATTACAGCAACCTTGGTTCAAGTGGATTGATAAACTGCAATGAATACTATGCCATTAAAAGACATTATTTGTAGCATTTCCTTTGAACTGCAAAACACCTCCTATAGAAGTGAAGAAGTAATTACTTCACCTAAATGTATCTGTGATATATAACTAGCAATTCAAACTAGTAATTCAAAAAAGGTCTCTTTTTATTACATTGTGTCAACCTTAATAAGCTGTGGTTTTTCAATTCCACAAACTTCTTCCTCACTGGCTTTGAAAGCAACACAGCGCACAATAGATCGCTCTACATTTAGGAATGTAGTGTGCTTACAAGGCCATCTGAAAATGCCTCATTGCCTGTTTGGCTCTAAGGACACGGAGAGAGATGTGGCAGTCCTACGGCCTAATCAAAGGAGATGTGTTAGCTCTAGTATCGATCCATGGAATGCTAGGCCAGTCTTCTTGTTTTGTTGTCACGCTGACACCTTTCAAGATGTGAACATTTCATATGAAGACCATTCTTCTGAAAGGCCAAACAACATGCTTTAAGCAATATTTATTTTAGGAAATGACAAAATGATGGGTGTAAACTGACTTTAGAGTTTCACAGTTCAAAATCAGAAAATTCATCCCCTTTAAGGCATTTGGTCTTCAAACTGAAAATGTGGTATTGACAATACCTTTGTGAAAGAATCGAGTCTTCATATATACAGTGCCTTGCGAAAGTATTCAAATCCCTTCATTTTTTTCACGTTTTGTTATGAAGCAGCCTTATGTTAAACTTCTTTAAAAAAAAAACTGAAATAAGTACATTGCATAAGTATTCAAACCCTTAACTCAGTACTCAGCTAAAGCACCTTTAGAGCCTCAAATCTTTTTGGCTATGATGCGACAAGCTTTGCACATCAGCATTTGGCAATTATCTGCCATTCTTCTCCTCGCCTCTTCACCTCTCAAGCTCTGTCAGGTAGGATGGGGGCAGACACACGTTTTCAGGTTTCTCCAGAAATATTTGATTGGGTTCAAGCCCAGGCTGTGGCTGGTCCGCTCATGTGTCTTCACTGAGGAGAGGATTGAGTCTGGCCACACCAGCATAAAGCACAGATTAGTGGAGTGTTGCAGCGATGTTTGTCCTTCTGTAGATTTCTCCTATCTCCACATATGATCATGGAGCTCAACTAGAGTGACCATCAGGTTCTTGGTCACCACTCTAACCAAAGCCTTTCTCCATAAATTGCTCAGTTTGGCCAGGAGGCCAGCTCGAGGAAGAGTCCTGGTTGTTCCAAACGCCTTCCATTATGGATAATGGAGGCTACATGCTTCTGTGAACCTTCAATGCAGCAGATTTTTTTTCTGAACTCCTCCCCAGACGTGTGGTTTGATGCAATCCTGTCTCTGAGCTCTACAGGCAGTTTTTTTTTGACCTCAGGGCTTGGTCTTTGCTCTAATATGCATTTTCAGACCTTTTATTAAGACGTGTGCCTTTCCGAATCATACCCATTCAATTGAATTTGCCACAGGTTAGCTTCACTCAAAGTGTGGTAACATTTACAAGCAAAATGAACGCTCATGAGCTAAATTTCAACTGTCCCAGATATGGGTATGAATACTTATGCAATGGAATAATTTAAGTTTTTTTTTTTTTATCTTTAATAAATTTGCAGAGATTTTAAAAGCCTGTTATTTGCTTTGTCAATTTGGTGTATGGATTGTAGATTGATATGGAAAAAAAGTAAAGCAGATTAACATAAGGCTGCAATATAACAAAACATGAAAAAAAAGAAGGGGTTTGAATACTTTCGCAAGGCACTGTATATATGAAGACTCTTGATACTTTCACAAAGGTATTGTCGACACCACATTTTTAGTTTGAAGACTAAATGCCTTAAAGGGGATGCATTTTCTGATTTTGAACTATTTGAAACTCTAAAGGCAGTTTATACCCATCATTTTGTAATTTCCTAAAATACATATTTCTTAAAGCATGTTGTTTGAATACTTTCGCAAGGCACTGTATATAATGTATTGTATAACATGTAATGTATACAGTATCTCACAAAAGTGAGTACACCCCTCACATTTCAGCAACCATTTTAGTATATCTTCACAAGGGACAATACTATAGAAATGAAACTTGGATATATTTTAGAGTAGTCAATGTGCAACTTGTATAGCAGTAAAGATTTACTGTCCTCTGAAAATAACTCCGCATACGGCCATTATTGTCAAAAAAGCTGGCAACAAAAGTGAGTACTCCCTAAGTGATAACGGCTATATGTCGTTTAACCATGCAAAGCCACATGTCCTATTCATCATGTTCATGTTTTTGTCTCCTTGACAGGACCATACAAATTTGTGTATCTTGTATTAGAGCAGTTAAAATTTGGTGCTTTGAGTACAATTCTCTTATACTGACCACTGGATGTTCAACATGGCACACAGGGCCTCACAGGGGTTGATCAAAGAAGTTAGGTCCTCGTGCCGTGCGTCAAGTGCAGAAGCTGGCTTCAAAAAACAGACGCATGAGTGCTGCCAGCATTGCTTTAGAGGTTGCAGAAGCGGAAGGTCAACTTGTCAGTGCTCAGACCATACACCACACACTGCAACAAGTTGGTTTGCAAGGCTGTCGTCACAGAGTGAAGCCCCTTCTGAAGCTGACTCACAAAAAAGCCTGCAAACAGTTTGCTGAAGACAACCTGTCCAAAAGCATGAATTACTGGAACCATGTCCTGTGGTCTGATGAGACTAAGATGAACTTGGTGATGGTGTCCAGCATGTGTGGCGACACCCTGGTGAGGAGTATCAAGAAAATTGTGTCTTGCCTACAGTCAAGCATGGTGGTGGTAGCATCATGTTCTGGGGCTGCATGAGTGCTGCTGGTACTGGGGAGCTGTGGTTCATTTAGGGAAACATGGATTCCAACATGTACTGTGACATTCTGAAGCAGAAGATGATACCCTCCCTTCAGAAACTGGGCTGAACGGCATTTTTCCAACATGATAACGACCCCAAACACACCATCAAGATGTGATGATGAAGCTGAAGGTGAAGGTGATGGAGTGGCCAAGTATGTCTCCAGACCAGAACCCTATTGAGCACATGTGGGGCATCCTCAAGCGGAAGGTGGAGAAGCACCAGGTGTCTAACATCCAGCAGCTCCGGGATGTCAT
The DNA here is from genome assembly GCA_039654775.1 of Spinibarbus caldwelli. NCBI lineage: Eukaryota > Metazoa > Chordata > Actinopteri > Cypriniformes > Cyprinidae > Spinibarbus > Spinibarbus caldwelli. Next base: position 22,397,697 of record CM077237.1, read on the forward strand.
TATGGAGGAGTGGAAGAGGATGCCAGCAACAACCTGTGCAGGGCTGGTGAATTCCATGCCCAGGAGGATTAAGTCAGTGCTAGATAACTATGGTGCCCCTACAAAATGTTGACACTTTGGACACAGTTTTGACATGTTCACTTAGGGTGTACTCATTTTTGTTGCCAGTTATTTGGACTATAATGGCTATATGTTGAGTTATTTTTAGAGGACAGTAAATTTGTACTTCTATACAAGCTGCACATTGACTACTCTAAAATGTATCCAAGTTTCACTTGTGTAGTATTGTCCCTTGAGAAGATATACTAAAATTGTTGCTGAAATGTGAGGGGTGTACTCACTTTTGTTAGATACTGTATATATATGTATATATATATATATAGTGTAAAAAATATATATCGATATATGGAATTTCATTGTTTATGACAAATAATTAAAAAATATAAAAGTTATTTAAAAAATAATAAAAATGATGAAGGTATTGTAAATGACCTGACAACAGTTTAAAACAGAAATTTCCAACATGCTAAAGACACATCACACTGGTTTCATCCCAGTTCTGGAAGTTTTATGAGATTGAGGTGTGGAGTGAGATTAAATCCAACAACTGATGAAGCCATTTGGATCAGAGGTGGGACAATAAATTGAAGAACACATCCAGAGTAAATTTTTCTAGACATGCTATTGATGAAGTGATGACCTCTGTCCTTCATCAGAAAGCTATCATGCCTGTGATTTGAGTTGGGACAGAAGTCCCTCTTTGTGCCATGCATTACCAAAACAGGTGCTACAAAAATACCCTTGTTAAATCACCTCTGCAATTTAGCACTGAAGGTCATTTCATTGCTGGTACTTTAACATGATTGCACAGTGGAGAACTTTAAATTACAATCAGCATAACAAAATATGCTGTGCACATTGGCACCAAATCAATTCTAATATTCATTTATAAAGATCCATGTTTGTACAGTGCTGTATATGTAGAGGACATATAATGCTATTTAAACATTTACAAATTCTCAGATCCTCTCTCTCAAGGCAGACTTGAGTGATTGGATAGAGTATATATGGTAGAATTCACTGTGCAAACATTCCTGTTTTTTCATTAAAAATAAATGAATGTCTATGTTTATTCAAGCTATATGAGTTATCCAAGATCATTCATTTTTTTCTTCTTCTCTTTCTATTCCCAAAGGAAATGGGACACTGATTGGAGCATCTGCAAATGTGGTGTGTGCTGGGATTGCTGAACAGCATGGCTATGGATTTTCCTTCATGGAGTTCTTCAGGTATTTGTGTTGCACACAAATTTATTCTTCCACAAATTTTATTTAAAAACAGAGACTCTTTTGTGACCAACTGTGGTATGAAATTGATCTCAAATTCCATGCACATTTCCCGCTTAAAGAGACGTGTAAAGTCATGCCAGTATTTTAACAATTTTTGGTAACGTTACAGTAAGGTTCCATTGTTAACATTAGTTAATTACATTAGTTAACATAAGCTAATAATGAAAGAATAATTTAAAACATTTATTAATCTTAGTTAATGTTAATTTCAACATTTACTAATACATTATTAAAATCTAAAGTTGTATCTTTTAACATTATTTAAGGGATCTGAGCTAACTTAAACTACTGTAACAATGAACAGTTGTATTTTTGTGTTAGCAAAGACTGTAACAAATGAAATTTGAACATTAACTAAAGGGACCTTATTGTAAAATATCATTTTTTTTAATGCCAGTCTATAATTTTTGTACAGTCTATTATGCACTCTACGATAAGTCATTTGATATTTTGGTTAGGTGGTCTCTTCCTAAGTGGGCAGTTCTTAGCCAGAATAAGCTGTGATGAGCACCAGACCAGAAAATATTTTTTCTTCTATGTCAAAGCTAGTATTGCTAACAGCAAAATTACCCAAGAGTGCCCTGGTGCAAGAGTCAATCCCCTTGCTTTATGTTCAGATGTTTATAGCCTTTCATGTACTCTCACTCTTCAGGGAAAGCTGTGATCATTCCAGCCAGATCTGTTGGCCAGTGGTAGCTTAATGGGGTCTGTTTCAGGGCACACTTTTCACGAGCAGCTCCTGCAGTCTGCTGCTTCTGGTCATGTTCTCCCTTCTCTTTACATTATAAAATACACCACTTAAATTGCAGTCAAAAAGAGAACAGCATAACCAGCAGTGACAATCAAAATGCCTCTCAACGCAAGCTCACTTAATACATGTAAATGTTATTTCGTATAATGCCCAGTATGTCCTCTGTTTATATGAGATGTTTTGTTGTAAACACATTTGTCTTTGCACGCTCCGTGTAAAATCAATGTAAACTGATCATCTCCATCATGTTCCAAAGATATCCCTAAGTGTGTCTCTCTTTTTAAGAAGTGACAGACCTAGTTTTAGAGAGACTCTTAACACAGCTTGATTTCAAGCACTCTCTAGCGTATCAACAAATACATCTGAATGTGGAAAAGGAGCTGCTCGCTGATTACCTCTTGGTGAGAGGCTTGCGGAGATATTCACCGTCTCTTTTGATTCGGTTCTCCCTGCTTGTTACCACCTGCTCGATGGAAGTGCTTTCCATGCAAATACAGATGCATGCAGATATCTGGCTTTCACCCAGTTGGTGGGGCGTTGGTGGTCAATGGTGAAAAAGAGGAAGTTGAATGCACATCTGATTGGACTGTGAAATGATCCCGGTGGGAGACAGTGGGGTCTTTCAATCGCAGTATATAGAATCCGAAAGGATGTTCAAACATGCCTAGCACAGAGCCAGACATGAAGGAACTTCACACTTTCACTTTTACCTTTGGGATTTGTGTCTTTGGATTTACTTAAATACTACTTGTTTTGAAGTTTGCCCAACCCCCTATACTAAATGTAGTTGTCACAGTTTAAACACAGGTGATGGACACTAAGAACGGGGAGACGTAGAATAAATCCAAAACAAGGTCTTTTAATGAAATCAAAACAGGGAAGTTACATACAGGCTGGAAACACTCACGCGACATACAGGGATGACGATTAATACTGGACAGGAAACAGAGGGCAGAACACACTAAATACACAACGTAGCTAGATAATTAAACACACACAACTGGAACATAATTAACTAATAATCACAGGAACAGGAAACTAACCAAATATGGGCATACAAGAGGAAGGGAAACACAAGACACAAAAGACAATCCTGACATTACATCCCCCCCTCTGAAGGCGCGTCCTCGCACCATATACCATCCAATGGGGAGGGGGGGGTGGGCACTCTGGAGGCCTTCAGGAACAAGAACACAAAGACAAGACAGACGGCCTCCAGGGCGGCACCCATAGTGTGTCAGGGAGCTCAGGAGGCCATGGTGGTGCAGGGAGCTCAGGAGGCCATGGTGGTGCGGGGAGCTCAGGAGGCCATGGCGGTGCAGGGAGCTCAGGAGGCCATGGCGGTGCACCCTTTGAATGCCCCCAACCCCCCCAAAAAATACTTGGAGGAACTTACGGGGCTTAAATGGAGGTCAGGGGTCCTCTCTGGACTTAACGGGGAATCTGGAGTCTTTCCTGGGCTGGACTGGAGAGCAGGAGCCCTCCCTGGGCTGAACTGGGGATCCGGAGCCCTCTCTGGGCTGAACTGGGGATCAGGAGCCCTCTCTGGGCTGAACTGGGGATCAGGAGCCCTCTCTGGGCTCGATTCGGGAACTGGAGCCTCCACTGGGCTCAACTCGGGAACTGGAGCCTCCCCTGGGCTCGACTCGGGAACTGGAGCCTCTCCTGGGCTCGATTCAGGAACTGGAGCCTCTCCCGGGCTTGATTCGGGAACTGGAGCCTCTCCCGGGCTCGACTCGGGGACTGGAGCCTCTCCCGGGCTCGACTCGGGGACTGGAGCCTCTCCCGGGCTCGATTCAGGAACTGGAGCCTCTCCCGGGCTCGACTCAGGAACTGGAGCCTCTCCGGGGCTCGACTCGGGAACTGGAGCCTCTCCGGGGCTCGACTCGGGAACTGGAGCCTCTCCTGGGCTCGACTCGGGAACTGGAGCCTCTCCGTGGCTCGACTCGGGAACTGGAGGGCGCTCTGGCAGGCGCGTTCGTGGTGCAGGCACTGGCTTGGAGGGAGCCGCGGACGGCAGTGGGCTTGCATGGGCCGCGGACGGCGGTGGGCTGGCTTGGCAACCTCACCAGGCTGTAGTCCTTCCAGCTGGTGGGGACGAGCCGCAGACGGCGGTGGCCTGGAGCGGTGGCCTCCATGGTGGTGTCGGTTAGGTCCAGTATTCTGTCACGGTTTAAACACAGGTGACGGACACTAGGAACGGGGAGACGTAGAATATATCCAAAACAAGGTCTTTTAATGAAACCAAAACAGGGAAGTTACATACAGGCTGGAAACACACACGCGACATACAGGGATGACGATTAATACTGGACAGGAAACAGAAGGCAGAACACACTAAATACACGACGTAACTAGATAATTAAACACACACAACTGGAACATAATTAACTAATAATCACAGGAACAGGAAACTAACCAAATATGGGCATAAAAGAGGAAGGGAAACACAAGACACACAAGACAATCCTGACAGTAATATTGTTTAAATTTATTTTGGGGGCTTTTCTTAGCAAATATTGATTTTTGCTATTAACTGCAATTAATTCTGTTAATTAATTGGCATATTGTGTATTCAGTTAGATTATTGTTAGGTCATGGATTATAATTTTGATTATTTTTATATATAGTACTGTGTATAATATATAAATATGATTTATTTATTTTATAGTAATAATTTCCAATAAGGTTAAATTCATTAAAGTTCATTTATAGTACATTTTAGGCAACACTTTAGATTAAGGTGTCATTCGTTCACATTAGTTAATGTATTAATTAACATGAACGAACAATGAACACTACATTTATTACACTCTTTATTAATCTTTGTTCATATTAGTTAATAAATAAATAGTTTTTCATTGTTTGTTCATGTTCACAGTGCATTAACTAATGTAACAATCACAACTTGTGATTTTAATAATGCATTAGTAAATGCCAAAATTAACATTAACTAAGATTAATAAATGCCGTTAAAGCATTGTTCATTCTTAGTTCATAATGTAGTTAACTAATGTTAACTAATGAACCTTATTGTGAAGTGTTACCAAATTTTATATAAGAAACACTTGGTTCAGTAAGTTTCAATGGGTATCAATTAGGTACCATGCACTTCCAATTATCAATACCTTTACAGCATTTTTTTTTAAAACTACAAGTTTTATTAATTAACATTAGTCACTGTATTATGAACGAGCATGAATTAACATGAATTAATGTATAAAATTAATTGTGTTGTTAATTCATAATACCCAAATGATACCTAATGTATGAACTAATAAATGTAACTTGTAAAGTATTACAAAAAAATAATAATAAAAATATAGGCTAAATAATAACAATAATATATAAAATATATAGATAATATAAAAATAAAATAAATTAATAAAAAGTCAATTGCATTTATACTGTATATAATATATACAGTATTATTTGTAAATATTAACATTTTGATATTCTTCCATGACCTAATGCAGTTCCTTGGCTTGTCTGTCTAAGTGGCCATAGCACTTTTAAACCCTGAAACAGGAGAAATCAATGGCATTAGACATGCAGAGCCCAAGGCCCCTCGGTTCAACACAGGGAAGGAACGGGAGCTCAGTCTAAACGGCACATCATACGGGGAGATAAGGCAGATCAATTCAGACTAATCTTAGGAGTGAATCCAATCCGTCCTAGCGTTAGCAAGAACCCCAGATTCTGCCTCACTCTTCACATTTAGTTGAACGGCTGCCACTTGCTTCCGATTCTGTTTCAGTAATGAAGTACCTCTGCTAAGCCAAAGACCTGCTCGCTGTGTGCACTCATGAGACGTATTCTTGGATTCCCTCCTTCCTCGTTCTGGGGCCCATAGGACTGTCCAGAGGCAGGTAGAGCAGCTGGGCGACTCCGGGCTGAGCCAAATGGGGATGGGCTGGTGGCAGCGAGGTGGGTGAGGGAGGAGGCAATCGCCTGTGGGATCTTATTTTTTTTGGCAGTGCTAGGAAAACAAACAGGGTGGCAGCAGATGTTTGAGTAATTGCTCATTCATCATTAACCTCCCTCCTGCTTGATGTTCACAGAGAATTCAAGTCATCCTTATCAACCTCTGCATGTCATCTGAACCGCTTCTATACCTCTTCAGGTAGAGACCCAGAAGTAGATAAATTGCAATGTAATCCTGAACTTCAGCATATTCGGTTTTTGTATTTTGGGGCCTCATTTGAATGCCCTGTCCTCAGCTCAGCCTGTAATTGGCTGATTGGCCGGTTGCTATGGGGATAAAGGGGGGACTGAGACTCTCTCTGGCGCTCTGGTTAGAAACTAGTGATGGAGCACCACTGATTTTCACCATGAGGACTTCACAAAGCAGCCGACATTGTACAACACTGTTCCTCTCCTGATTTGTAAAATAACAAGATCACCTGAGCAGCGGACTCATTTATTTTATTCACAATCTAAGCCATACATTTTTTTGTAGTACTGTTGGCTCAGATGATGCAGAGATTGCAGTCTTTGCAATCATGCTACATTTTTCGCCAACTCAACAATCAATTACTGATGTGAACAGTTGCATAGATTGGACTAGTACTTCGGTCAAACTTTAGTTTGGGGACCAATTCTCAGTATAAACAAACTATTAAGTACGACTTTTGCCTCAACAAACTCCTAATGTCTTAATAATAAGTTTAGGTATGGGGTAGGATTAAGGAATCTAAGATATGGTCATGCAGAATAAGGAATTAATATGTGCTTTATAAGTGCTAGTAGTCCAATATGCTAATAAGCAACTAGTTAATAATGAGAATAGGTCACCAAACAGTAATTCTTACTATTTAGTTGGTCAGAATCCATTTATGTTAGTTTATCCTGATTAATGATAGGTCAGGATACTCATTTAGTCTTCCACATAAATGAATAGTTGTTTAGTGAGGTCAAATACTGTAGTTTAATTTTTGGGTCACACTTTATTTTAAGGTCCAATTCTTGCTATTAAAAAATCATTAACTATGACTTTTGCCTCAATAAACTACTAATTTGCTGCTTATTAATAGTTAGTAAGATAGTTGTTAAGTTTAGGTATTGGGTAGGATTAGGGTCAGAATATGGTTATGCAGAATATGTGCTTCATAAGTAATAATAAACAGCTAATATTTTATTAATAGGCATGCTAATAAGTAACAGATTAATAGTGAGAATTGGTCCCTATACTAAGGCGTTACCAATTTTTGTTTTAGCTTTAATTTTTTTAGCCAGTGTATTTTAAAAGTACAGTTTTCAGCAGGGCTGTCACCGTGGTAAACTCTATTCAAAGAATTTTTCTTACTTGAAACAACAAAAAGGGTTGAAAAAACATTAGGCAACATAAAATTAGCATGCATATTTGTTGAATATTTTTACGTTACCTTATTAAAAGGCTGCATTATTTTTGTCTTGCACTTTTTTTTGGTCTGCTGCATACGTTCAGATGGGTGTATTTTAAAGCAGTGTCTTAAATTTAAAATAATTCAGTTCAGATCTCCCACTGACTGGCTGATAAAAATATCTAGAATATTTACAATGATCACATGTCATTACTGTACTTTTTGGTGACAGTTTGAAAAGTATCCGCACCGCATTCTGTATTGTTCTCTGACAATGAATTTAATCTAAACTTTCTGCTTGCTCCAAAAGTCTTGGTCTGATCCGTCCAATTGTAAGTGACAGGAAGTCTTCCAATGGTGTTAAGATGAGTCCAGATTTTATTAAACCGTGCATCACTCTCTTTCCCTGCCAATCTCCTGCCCTTTTCCACTTACCCTAGCCTATCCCAATAGTGGCGATATTGGCTGGTGATGACTTGCTTGGCTTTGCAGCCTTGCCCCTCTGACCTCCATATATACTTTTTCTCAGAAAAACATGGTCTTCGGCGTAAGGAGGTTAGTCTGAATGACCAAGGCTTTGGGGACCTGCTCTTAAACTGAGCATGTTTACCACACCAGGGCAAGTTGCCTATATTGAGCACTTGTTTTTTTCTCTCTCCAACATCCATCTTCTGCTGGCATTTTTCGTCTCTGGCCAAGCCCTCTGAGTGAACTGCAGAATTAATGAAGTGACATACGGAGACGTAGCCTGACCAGCTGTAAAACTTTAATGATGCAGAGCTTGTAAATCCATGGTATATGCAGTTACCTCACATTATTGGTAGGCTATATGTCTGACTCTTGACATCTTTACACATACTGTAAGTGTGACCTGAGCAGCTCTGAAGGGAAGAACCTAAATAGAGAAATTAATTATAACAGTTTGATTGCATATTGTATATTTTGTACATTTGTTTGGCTATTTGATAATATGAGGAATATACAGTCAGGTCCATAAATATTGGGACATCGACACAATTCTAACATTTTTGGCTCTATACACCACCACAATGGATTTCAAATGAAACGAACAAGATGTGCTTTAACTGCAGACTGTCAGCTTTAATTTGAGGGTATTTACATCCAAATCAGGTGAACGGTGTAGGAATTACAACAGTTTGTATATGTGCCTCCCACTTGTTAAGGGACCAAAAGTAATGGGACAGAATAATAATCATAAATCAAACTTTCACTTTTTAATACTTGGTTGCAAATCCTTTGCAGTCAATTACAGCCTGAAGTCTGGAATGCATAGACATCACCAGACGCTGGGTTTCATCCCTGGTGATGCTCTGCCAGGCCTCTACTGCAACCGTCTTCAGTTCCTGCTTGTTCTTGGAGCATTTTCCCTTCAGTTTTGTCTTCAGCAAGTGAAAGGCATGCTCAATCAGATTCAGGTCAGGTGATTGACTTGGCCATTGCATAACAGTCCACTTCTTTCCCTTCAAAAACTCTTTGGTTGCTTTTGCAGTATGCTTTGGGTCATTGTCCATCTGCACTGTGAAGCGCCGTCCAATGAGTTCTGAAGCATTTGGCTGAATATGAGCAGATAATATTGCCCGAAACACTTCAGAATTCATCCTGCTGCTTTTGTCAGCAGTCACATCATCAATAAATACAAGAGAACCAGTTCCACTGGTAGCCATACATGCCCACGCCATGACACTACCACCACCATGCTTCACTGATGAGGTGGTATGCTTAGGATCATGAGCAGTTCCTTTCCTTCTCCATACTCTTCTCTTCCCATCACTCTGGTACAAGTTGATCTTGGTCTCGTCTGTCCATAGGATGTTGTTCCAGAACTGTGAAGTCGTTTGGCAAACTCTAATCTAGCCTTCCTGTTTTTGAGGCTCACCAATGGTATACATCTTGTGGTGAACCCTCTGTATTCACTCTGGTGAAGTCTTCTCTTGATTGTTGACTTTGACACACATACACCTGCCTCCTGGAGAGTGTTCTTGATCTGGCCAACTGTTGTGAAGGGTGTTTTCTTCACCAGGGAAAGAATTCTTCGGTCATCCACCACAGTTGTTTTCCGTGGTCTTCCGGGTCTTTTGGTGTTGCTGAGCTCAACGGTGCGTTCCTTCTTTTTAAGAATGTTCCAAACAGTTGTTTTGGCCACGCCTAATGTTTTTGCTATCTCTCTGATGGGTTTTTGTTTTTTCAGCCTAATGATGGCTTGCTTCACTGATAGTGACAGCTCTTGGATCTCATCTTGACAGTTGACAGCAACAGATTCCAAATGCAAATAGCACACTTGAAATGAACTCTGGACCTTTTATCTGCTCATTGTAATTGGGATAATGAGGGAATAACACACACCTGGCCATGGAACAGCTGAGAAGCCAATTGTCCCATTACTTTTGGTCCCTTAACAAGTGGGAGGCACATATGCAAACTGTTGTAATTCCTACACCGTTCACCTGATTTGGATGTAAATACCCTCAAATTAAAGCTGACAGTCTGCAGTTAAAGCACATCTTGTTCGTTTCATTTGAAATCCATTGTGGTGGTTTATAGAGCCAAAAATGTTAGAATTGTGTCGATGTCCCAATATTTATGGACCTGACTGTATATGTGAGAGTAGTTAAAGACTCTCTGGTGATTTTAGTGCAGTTCTTTTTACTTTACACCACTGAAAAGTAAGAATGTAGTAAGACATTGCTAAGAATTGTTAAGTAGCTGCTCTGGTGTAAAGAGCAATCTAAGACAGCCAAAATGATTAGCGCATTAATAACTAGTTATTTTGTAAAAATTGTAATATTATTTCATTTCATACCTCAACACATAGATAGTTTAAATCTGAATGTATAATCTAATCTAATCTAATCTAATCTAATCTAATCTAATATAATATAATTATAATATAATATAATATAATATAATATAATAATGTTTGATGGTTCTACTGCTGTAAAATTACACACTTCAGCTTTATTATTATTATTATTATTATTATTATTCCCCTTAATTCTATTCTTTTCTTAGGACCTGTTATCAATGTTGGTAATCAGTGTTAGTAATCAGCTCCTAAAACTTACTGCCAGATTCTGGAAGATCAATTCTTGAAAGAGTGGTACAAGAGGATGTGGTGCTGGTCCTTCAAGAGTCACTCTCAACTTATCTGTCCATAAAGCCTATAAAAAAAAAAAAAAAAAAATTAAAAAACATCTGTCTTCATGTATTTCACAACACTTCAGCATGTTGTTCTTAGTAAGTGAGGGTCATTTTTTTAATGATTTTTTACCCAAGCAAAGTCTCTGAGAACCTGACACATTGCACTTCTGGAGGCTCCAGGTATGGTTGCAGTTCTGGAAAATGGTTGCGCTGGAGACTAAATGGTTCCTGATGGTTTCTCACCGAATTCTTCACCTTAATTCTCAGTTCTTTTGCAGTTAACATGTCTTTTCTTCTCCACCTGTTTTTTCTGACCATGCTAACCCAATGAGCATTTTGCTGTCCAATAGTCATGCCTTAACTTTGCAAATTCTATTATTGCATTAGTTTTGCATCCTTCTCATGGGCATTTAATAATTTTTAAGTTAAATCTCTTTTTTTGGCTCATTTTATCTGTAAAAGTAAACCTGCCTAATAATTATGCACACCTGAATATAAAAAGTTTTTCACTTCTAGCCTTCATGGACAATTATATATCACTTATAAATGATTAAATACAAAATCAATAGTAGTTATTAAGATTGATGTGGTTTGGAATTGGTAAAATGTGCTTGAAAAAAAAATATGACCAGGATATCAACTTGCCTAATAATTCTGCACACACTGTAAGTATAGATGTATGCATTTGCATACAAATGCATCAGCATTTTCATTAATGCTGAATTAATTAAACTAAGTGTATTGCAAAACCATGCAGAATCCATGAATACCATCGACTTGCTTCAGGGCAGATAAACAGTCGATGTAACTAAAAACAACAGAGACAATACTGGCTGATTTACGTGGAAAGGGCCTCATTCTGTTGTTTCCAATAGACGAAGCCCCGCTTTCCTATTCTGTGGATCTCCCACATCATGTGATGTAATTAGCATTCCCATTTACAACCGCTGTGTCTCGATACCCATGTAGCACAGACAATACCAAACCTGTGCTTGGAGACTGCAGGTGTGTAATCTGCATTTGGCATTGAATCAATTACTTACCCTGTATGGTAAATCAAGAACAATGAGTCCCATTCTTCATAGACCACCACAGACATCCTCTCCTCAAGATGTAATAGCTGTACACAACTGAACACCTAAAGTGAAAATAATAGAGCAGATCTTTTACACTGCCTCAATCAGGCACCTTCTGATACCTTCTGGCTTTAAAACAATATTGAGTGTATTTTGTAACAATACAACAGTTTATTTCATTGTTGTACAGCGTATTGTGTAAGGACAACTTTCCAGCTCTAGTGCAGGGCAGTTTGGGACATGGAAAGAAAAGACTTATAATAGAGAGCAGACACATTCAAACATGGACGTGACTTCTACTCTAAATAGATTGAATGGGGAGATGTAGTGTGCACAGAAGTTATACAAGAAAGATTGCAACCAAGTACATATTTATAAATGTGTTTTTATATATTTTATTGTCTGGAAGTGTGAATTTGCTTTAGGATGGGTTTGTGCCTTGCTTAATCTATCAATCCAAAGAACAAGTGGTAAACAAAAGTGAAGAGATAACAAAAAGCAGTAGATATGCAAGAAAAACAAAAAAGTTAAAATAGAAGTTTGAATGTTTTTCTTTTGTTTTCAAACCATAAAAGTGTTCTTTGCAACTTGGGAGATTTTGATTTTATTGGAAGCACAGATACAAAATGAAAGTATGGTTTATGCATGCAGAATTTCTTAGAAAATATGTAATAAGAAATGTTTTAGTCCATATCTTTTAGCTTTGAGGCCATCTATATGCTTGTGTTTGCCTAAACATTGACAAAAATGACTTTTAGCAGATATTCACATTTAAAATGTATATTTTTCTCTTCCAGGAAAATGGTTTAAATATTTATGGCTCATGGTGTGCTACACAGATTTTACCCAAATCAAATGCTATCTAGAATGAGACTGTGCCTCCTCTTGTGACCGACCACCATATACTGAGGCAAATCATAGTTCATGGATGTGAGTTAACTAAATTTGTCTTTCTTTTTCAGTTGGACATGAAAACTGAGCATATCAAGTGATTGCATTGGGTACTTTAGTCTTAAAACCACAATTCACAATAATAGATTTGCAGTCAGTTCTTTCTTTTTTTCCTTTTTACCTGTGTGGTTAAAATTGACAATACAAGCTAAGTAGTGCATTGCATATGATCATATGCCAAAATATACTGTCTATGCTCATATCTTAAGAGATGTTCTTTATACTTCATACTAAAAGAATGCAATATTCCACCTATTCTGACTGTGGCTATATGGCTGCTTTGATTTTATTGAAAGATTCAATTTCACTAAGATAGTACAGATATTATCAAAGTCGTTCAACTGTTTTAAGGCCCATTTGTAATGCTGTGCTTTAGAGATTATTATTGTACAATTGGTCTGTAATTGTTGAGAACTGAGCCACTTAAATGATTCTTTTTCAGAGTAACTCGCACTATAACCACTTTTTTTAACCTTTATGCAATAGCTTTTAGACATAATCATGATTGTTGGCCATTCAGACCTTTTATGATCAAAGTTTCATGCCATTACCAAGCTGCAATAAGACTCCCTCTACATGTCAAATTATAGCACTCTCCCATTTGTTTGAAGCCCTGTGAGAGTCTTGACCACGAAGGAATGCTTGTTAGAGATCGGACTACATGCTAATGGATTTACTCTTCAACATTAATTTAGGAACAAAGAGAAAAGGCTTTTAAAAGTTTATCCTGATTCTGATGTTTCAGTCGGTGGTCTATTAAGGCACTGCACTTCTAAAGGCTGTCAACCTCAAGTTTCGTGTGATTGTGTGTGTGTGTTTTAGGGCAAGACTTGTCAAATGATTAGGGGCCCATTATGGCAGATAGGGAGGACCTAGATTGGTGCTATTTATAGCTGCTGCTGTAGCGTCACATTGGGAGCATGATTGATGCTGTCAGGCTTCTGTAATTAAGGGAGGGAGTTTAAGTGGCACACCTGGGTATACAGATTTACAGCAAGTGAAGATCAGTGTTCGAGTCTTTGAGAGAGAGAGGCGAAGGCTTTCAGAAGAACAGTCATCCATTTGTGTACTCTATATGGTGTGATGTGAATTTAAAGGAAAGAACGTGGAATTATTATTCAGCCACATTTTAATTGTTGCTCAGTTTCGTCATTTTTAACCTGAGACTATAGGCTGATGTGTTTTTTATTTTTTTATTTTTTGCTAATATGCTATTGACCAAACTATATTTAAAAATAATGTTAACATAAGTATTAACGAACTAAATTGAAATATAGTCATATAGTCTTCAGTCATTTCTGAAATATTTAAATATTGGTTCAAGCTGTACAAGAAAGTATTCAAATAAACAATCAGTAGTAAAGAACAAATAAATTAAATTAAAAGCCAGTTGGTCACACTTTATATTAGGTGGCCTTAACTATATACTTGCATTTAAATTAATCATTTGGTACAATACTCTTATTGTGTACATACATGTTTTTACATTGTACTTTTTTTTTTAAATACCTGCATGTAATTACACCTGTAATTAATTTTTGTAATTACATTTATAATTACACTGTTGACCCATCCTTTACACCTTAACCCACTCTTAAACCTACCCATACCACTAAACCTGTTCCTAACCTTACCCATATCTCACCTCAATAGCAGCAAAAGTGGTTTGCAATACAGTATGAACACAATTATTATAATGTATGATGTGAGTAAATAGTAGTTAAGGCCACCTAATATAAAGTGGAACCAGCCAGTTTGTCAGTATTGATGAATATTTGATTAATATTATGACATAATTCGGTGGCATTTGCAATGCAAGGCCTCATGCCAGATATCAGATATTTTGGCACATCTGATTTTTTGTCCTGCTTGTTTATATTAATATCCCACCTAGATAGGCATTTTGATCAAGAAGTGCATTTGACGATTCACTGCTCAAAACCAGCTGCCTTTCTGTCTACCTAATTGGTCTCAACAGTACTGTAAAAAAAAAAAATAGGTAAAAAGAATATTTATTTTGTTATTTTAGTATCAACATGCTACTGAACTAGGTTTTTTCATATCCTGGGTTTGAATTTTCCAATTATTTCAATTAGTTAAAGCACTGTGATGTCTTCATCTAGACACAGAAAGCTTATTGCGTTTTCATTGCGTTTTTTCCCCGTTTTTTGTTTTTCACACAGTTTCACTTACATCCCTAGAGAGACCACGTTGATCTAATGGCCTGATGTGAAACATAGTTCTGTTTCTTTTTTGTAGCGAGTGGAATTGCTCATTGCTCTTTCACCTCAGTTTTACACTCTAGACAACTCAGTTATAGCCCTCAGCTTGTCTACCTCCACAGATTTCTAAAAGTTCTTACATTTTTAAAGATGATATTTGAGAGAGCTTCATTACATTTTTCACTTCTATCATTTCTAATGAGTCTCTATTCAGCTACCACTCTTATAGTGGTGGAAAATGTGGGCCTAAATAGCGTACACCAGCAAAGCTTTTCAAATAATTTCCATTTCTGTTTCACACCACTGTGGTCAGTTTTTGGTGCAAATGCAAAAGACCACACTCCCAGATATAAAGCCACAATGAACTGTGATTACAGGAGCTTCATTTCATTGCCTAGAAAACACTCATAATGACTTTGTGATATATTTTTGTGGAACATAGTTCTTACCTGATAGAGCTTCATTCAGCAGTAAAAAGGGTAATCACTTTAATATTTTTGGATTGTATGATAGTATTTTAGGAATTGTCTAGTTTCAATATGCATTTGAGAATGGATATAATTTACTTTAATAGTACAAATCTGCAGTTTGATAGAACTGTGCTCTCTGATCTGAAAACAGAAAAACACAGCGAGACAAAATTAATCATAGACACTAGTAATGTTTGTTCTCTCCAAATGATCTATATTTTCATGCAGATGTTTCCTTCTTGTCTTGAATATCAGAATTGTCATCATGTTTTCTTAATATTAATACGATATCTAAACACATTGTTGAGAAATTCCACCTACTAGCCAATTTTGATATGTAGTTTTGCAAATCCCTATTTTCCATTCCTAGTCGGTCTCTTTCCCCCATCTGTTGGAATGAGTATACTTATATTTCTGTGCTTGTACAGAGGAGAGGAGCAGCATGTGTGTGTGTGTAACCATGGGCAATCATGGCCTATTGTACAAACAAACCCGGAGCTTGGATCGCATTGTTATTCCCAGTACCATGCCAAGCCACTTTGGCCTTCAGAATCCATCATGTGCCCCCTAACACTGGCATGCAAGATAATGGTGGATGTCCAAATGACAAACCATCTGGTGTGTCCCTTTTGAAAAGTACAGAATGATGACAATGATGGCATTTATGATAATGTCTGAAATATCAGGGCTAATCAACACTGACCTTAATTTCCACTCACTACCGTATCTTTGTGTGACTTTGAGAAAGTCATTTCCTTCCCTAGTTTTAATGGCTTTCCTCTCTTTTTCTCCAGTTCTAACTAAAAATTGGCATTCTGATGCTTTCTGAGCCACATGAGATGGGTTTTCACAGTTGTAAGGAAATGTTGTGTACATCAGCAATCTTGTAGTGATAGTGAGTGAGATTGTGCCAGATAGCTGTTCTGATCTCATCACATGTTTGAGATGTCGAGGGTTTTTAATACAAAATGTGCCACATAGTCGATAGCCTTGAGCAAGGAAGGGTGGACAAAATGGATAAAAGAATCATATTTTTTCCCTCAACTCAAAACAGATTTTTTCCCCAAGGTCATACATATGCGTGTTATGGTTTAATAGTAAAGATCTGAGCTCATAATTCAAAGGTTTTGACTTTGAAACCCATTAGCATGCTGTGGCACTGTTACACATCTTGCTGTTACATGTTTCAGCAAATATTCATGCATACGAAAATGCATGTGTACATGTTACATATTACTAGAAATTCTTATGAGATCAAACTGACCTTACAGCATTTGTCTATTGCATCTCACATTGTTTTTTGCACTGCAAGGGTTTTAACTCAAAACTGATTTTATAGGCGTTGTGATGCTAGAAGTGGTAAAATATATGAGCTTGCAATTGAAACATTGTAGAATTACACAATTAATGAGTTGCCATCTTTGTGCCCTTGAGCAAGGTATTTAAACTCAGGTTACTGACTCTGATTGTCCCTGTAGCATAAAAAAAGATCATTGTGTTACTTTAGATAAAACATCTGCTAAATGAATAAATGTGAATGTCATGCATTGAATAGCTTGAAAGACTGCCTCAATATGCATGTTGAAGTCATCTTTGTCGTTCAAACGGTCATAATGGACTTGTATCACCCTTGTAAGACTTTGTCACATTACTCTTCCTTTCATTAGGCCGTTATAGAAAAAAAAAGCATGACTTTCATTTTAGGATGGTTTATGCAGTACTTAGTGCCATTTAATGTGCTATTTATTCAGCCAGTTTAACAAACCACACGTGGAGCCGCTTTTCAGGTTGTACAGCTCACACCCTTGAAACCCTGTGTTTCCGTGCACATCGATTTGTCCACTTCACTACTTATGAATCGGGCACCTGGCTGCTTCATTCACATCACTCAAATTGTGCATTAGCCACCTGACCTGCCCTCACACCCATGGTACGTGCACCTGCTTTGATGTATGTCACACAAATGCCTTATACAGATAATACACACCTGTTCCTTCTGCAATCCAGCATTTAGCCTCCCCACCTGCCTTCCGGATACTGAACACCTGGTTTGTTCCCTGGACCAGCTGTAATCTTTGCAATACTTACATAATAGGCCTTAAAATATGTGCTTTCCAATAATCTAATTTTAGAGAATGTTAGAAAGAGATGAAGTAGAAGACAGGAAGTGCTGGAGGACACCGTTCCATGTGGAATTGTATTACCCTCATGTCTCATTTTCTGTCTAGATTTGTGTGCTTTGGCAGCCTCTTTCTCTGTTGACTCTTTCACTGATTCCTTATTTTGTATCCTGATTTTACACTTTTTTTGTGTATTGAAATTTAGCATTGCATCACTTGCTCACTAGTGGATACTTGATGAAATGATGAAAATATCACAATAATCCACAAGTTTAGAACTGTTTTACACTGTTTTTGCTTGTAAATGTTGTTTGAGCTGTGGATATTTCTGTCTTGATGAGACAACTTTTTCCCTGTAGAAAGCAATATGGATAAAGGACTCAAATATTAGCTGGAAGCAATGCATTGAATTTGAAAAATTGTAATAATGAATTTGTTTATTATAAACACACAGCTTTTTGATTCACCAAACGTTAATGGACTGGAGTCATGTGGATTACTTGTGGATTATTGTAATGTTTTTATCAGCTGTTTGGAATGTCATTCTGACGGCACCCATTCACTGTAGAGGATACTGTAGAGGGTGAGCAAATGATGCAATGCTAAATTTCTCCAAATCTGTTCTGATGAAGAAATAAATTAAATTAGGTTAACTATTCCCTTAAGGAACAACTCAGCTTAGCATTTTTTTGAAAGAGTTGTTTGGTTTACGACTGTGATTTGCAACATTATCAGGAAACCTTGTTTCTCCCTCTTTTGCTCATTTACTTGTTTTTTGCTCTTTTATCATCATCCATTTGCTTTCCATCGTCCTCTCAATCAGTGGCCACTTGCTGTTCTGAGCTTGTTGATTTCTCTATGCCCCAAATGCTCTGTATTTACCCATGTACTCAGTCAGTATTCACTGGGCTGCTGAAGGTATGCACTCGGTCTAAATGGATGTCCAGAGCTTTCATCCTCACAAGTGCTTTGTCCTCTCAGCAGCTCTTTCACTCATTTATTCATTCCAGAATCCCTTTCTACGGGAATTTTTTATTCAGCAACAAGATCTGACTCTTTTATAAACTATCAGAGAAGTAAACAGAACAGAAATGATTAAAACTGCATTTGGATTTTCAGTGTTCTGTAAAAAGAAAGAGGAGGGTCAGATCAGCAGGCTGTGGAGCAAAAACAAGACACAGATTTGCTACTTAAAGGTGCAGTGTTTAAATTCAAAACAGGTTTTCATAAACTCCACTCATATGTCATTATTATACTATAGTCCTTAGTCCGGGTAGTGTCATATTTAATTTTTTACAAGAATGAAAACAAGGCTTTGAGGAATAGAAGTACAGTGCGATTAGTGGACTGTACTATTGTTTAACAACATACTGATTGTTTAGATGACAAAACTTCCAGTAGACAAAAACTTTGAACATTTTGAAAGTTGTGAAAAATACATGATCTAGGACTTTTAAGTTCAAAATGGCATCTACTGTAACCTGGTCTATAAAATAATGTAATGACGATTATATAGAATCCTCATATAGGTCTTTAATCTTAGAAATCTGTTAAATGTACAGTACTGCAATTGTAGTCCGTATGACTTGTGTACAATATTTTAAATTAATTAAATTCATTATTCGCTGATAATCTTAATCTTGCCCTCCGGTGAGCTGTTAAATGGAGAACTGCTGAAACCAGATAACTGAATCAATGAGGCAATTCCATTTCATGAGCAAATAATTTCGATTCTTGAACAAATCTTTCTGATTCGTACACAAAATGTTGAGTCTGATTTGGTAACCCAATCAACTAATTCATTAAAAAGAACTGGTTCAAAAGATTGATTCATTTCCTGATTTGGTTCAGTCTGTCTCAATAATCACAGCAACATTCAAATAAACGGCTTACTGAAGGGAACATAAATTTTTGCCTTTTCCCTACTCATATGGCTTCAAAAGACATTAAATATTGCACAGACTTGGAATGGACTACTTTGTATTTTTTCCCCCAGTCATTTTTGGAGTCTGCCAGCCATGAACACTTTGAACTGTGTTATATGAAACAAGAGCTATATACTGATGCTTTAAAATTCTCCTTTTGTGTTCCACAGTAAAATAATAGCACACAGTTTTGAAATGGCATCAGGGTGAGTTAATAGTGACAATCTCATTTATATTGGTCTCGATTATTTGATAAAGGGAGGGTTGGGCACAGACATTGTTTTGAAAACACATTTTATTGTTCTAGGTATGATTTCTGGGTGCTATTGTCCATGTTCCCTTGATAATTTGTCCACTTCTTTTTATAATCTGTTGATTTCTTTTGTACTGATTCACTCAACAGAGTGTCCATGTGCAGTTCTTCTACTGATAATATGTGAGGTTGGATGGCATGTAGTATAATCCTCATGGACAGATGAGACGCAGCATGTTGAACCGAGGGTCAGAAGGGCACTGATGCATGCGATCGAGTGTGGAGATTAAGCCGGTGTCCAGTTGTAATTACAATGGTAATTCTACTCTCCAGATGGATGCTTTTACAAGCAAACACAACAAGGACGGTCCACATGTCTCTGAGAGTTGACAGCTTTGAGGAAAGCAGCTTACTTTAAATGGGGGGACAAGTATCATCGGTCTATTGCGTCTCCATCCTTTGACTTCACTGTTAATGCCTGGAGATCATACTTTAATGCTGTTTGCCCCTGCGTTTGACTCTGCCGTAATGTCACACTTTAATACCCCTTCGATGAAGCTGGTAACGTGCCTGCCACGCTCCTCAGCAGGAGAGCATCGAGACCCCTGCTGTTCAGAATCAAATCCCACACACACACACAAACAGACATAAACAAATGCACCGCAGAAGGGGGAATAATGCAAAACTGCTCAGAAATCGTCATATGAGCAACAAAGGAGGAATGAAACAGAGAGATGCTGGGTGATGCTGAGGCATGAACTTTCAGTGGAACACAAGAATACAGTCTTTCATTAAGAAAAAGCACTAAGCATCAGACTGTGTTGCAGATTCTTTTCCCATAAGCTTTACATTGAATTTTCCCTTCTAACAGAGTGGGATTTACAGACTTTCTAAGCTTCAATTTTCATCTTCATTGGAACTTTCATGTAGAGACTCATAATATGAATTCTCACTGTGCTCTGTTTCACAGGTTGGGCTTCCCCATGATGCTGATGACCTGCACAATAGGCATGTGCTACCTGCTCGCAACTCACATCGGACTTCGCTGGAACACATAAACGTTCCCTCCAAATGGGGAGGCAAAAAGACTTGGTGTGTCTGCAGTTTGCGTGTGTGTGTGTGTGTGTGTGTGTGTGTGTGTGTGTTTGTGTTTTGAATGACACATCTGTTCTTCTTGGAAGGATCCATGAAGACTTAAACTTTGTAGACCTGGTTCATCCTGAGGGACTAAGCTTTACATGCAGGAGAGGTACAGAGAAGATAAACCATGGGAACATCTGATCATCTGCTGTATTCCTACAGGTGTATCACACTGCTATGGTGCTACTGCTGCTTTGTGATAATGCTACAAAGAGAGAGGTTTTTGGGAAACCTGTTTATATTTGCCAAAAATGAAGAAAACCAGAAGATTCTTTTTTTTTTAAATAATAAAAAAATGCAGATCTGCTTATATTATTTATTGATGCACAGTTTGAATTGACCTATGCATTTTTGAGGCATCTTCCTCTGTGGCCCACAATTGTTTTTAATGTTTTAGAAATCTAAAAATTATACAATTTACATCATTTACCATATTTAGATAATCTATAATAATGTTCTGCATGTACTTGTCCATTCATTTCAAATTTCAAATTCAAATTTAAATGCAAAGGTTTTAACGACAGAAGTTTCATTTGCACAAAATGTAGTTGGGTAGCACTTTCTACTTTTTATGCACCTTATAATCAGATTTATGTTGTAAATAATTGTAACCACATTTATAATACTTAAATGTTGATCACAAATAACAATGTGTGTTTAATGCTCTTTAAAGGTGAATAGTGAAAGATAAATATTAATTGTGATTACAGTTGTTTACAGTATGAATGTGAATACCTTTATAAAATTAAGACCTATACAATGCATTATGTAGTGCATGCTTATAGGACACATAGAAAGTGTTACTGTTGTGGGTGTTGCCAGGCTTTTGGTTTGATCACTGTGCTCAGTCACTGTTTGTTTGCTTCCACAAAAAATTCTTGCTTCTGATTGCAAGGAGAGAGTTTATGTAATCAGTGATGCATTAGATTTTTTTTATTTGGCCATTTCAGCACTGAATTAATTAAACAATGCTGTCACAATCCACTACAGAACTACCAGCTTTATTAAAATTAATTTTGCAAGTACTTAAAGTATATTATTGACAAGATACATTTTTTCCCTATTTTCTCTAAGCAGTTTAAACGCCTCCGTGTAATACAGGACCTTCCTGAAACTGTGTATTTAAGTATTAATTTATGTATGGATAAATAATAAGCTGTAAATTATAACTTTAATGTATTTGATTTTTATTTGACCATACTATAGTGCAATGTAGGCTACCTGTAGAGGTTATATTTGAGGATAGTTATATATAAATAATATAGTCACCCATTTCTTTATAACTCTTTACCCCTGGGTTTTTTTTTGTTTTTTTTTGCACATTATGAACACTTGATGAAGACCTGTAAAGGATGATCAGTTGGTTGCTTGTTTGTACATGTTGTGTGACTGGGACTAACAACCATTGTACAGTAAAAAAAAACAAAAAACAAAAATGTACCATCAAACTTCAGACTTGAGAATTTGTTTCAGAGACTCTTACAACATTTTGTGCACCAGTTACACGTTCAAATATCAGAACATATCAGACAAAACACCTCCATCTACTAAGATTCCTTGTTCACAGCATCTCAGTAATGCATGGGAAGATTGATGATCTGATTGATGATCACTGATCTCATAACTTTTGGTTTAAAAGAGAAAAAGGCATTTGCATCATGAGAGAATTCTTGTAATGCTTTGATTAGCATCAGTCACTGTAGGTTCACGTTTGTTCCATGTGCTGTAAAAATTGAAACTGTGGGATATGCAGAGTATGACAAATGGATCAATAATTGTAATTTGCCCATTTGTTTGTTCATCACATATTTGCTGCATATCTTGAATACACATTATCAGTGAGTGAAGTTGAGCATGCATATTACTACACACCTACTTGGAATAGCTGGAATGCTGGAGGTGAAGGAAATGAATTTGGTTAAGAGGTGCTGATTACGTCCAGCAGCCATGAAATGTCACAAGCAACACTGGTTAGTGGAGCATTCACTCAGAAACCAGAATGCCTTTGATTATTCCCTTGTTTTCATAAATTCCTCAAAATAAAAAAAAAAGAAAAAAAAAAGTCAAATGCCAAAGAAAATTTTCAGGGAACTGCTATACTGTATGTCATTAATTTATAAGAAGCAGTGAAATGATGCAAATTTTGCAAATGCATGCTTTTGCCTGATTTAATGATGTCTTTTGCCTATCTGATACTTCAAATCCTTTTGATCCATTTAAAAAAAATAACTCAGAGGTTTAATATTTTCAATGAAAAGCAGAAATCTTTAAATTTTTAGCAGATTTTTTGTCATCACCCTATAAAGGACTTTGTTCACAAAGAAAAATGCATTTCTACAACATAAGAAATAAACATTCATCGCACATAAAAAGTCAAATTTTTTGTCATAATTATGAGTCGAAATGTACATAAAGATATTTATTTATTTATTTATTATTTATGTTATTTTTTTTTTTTGCAGAAATGGGCTTCCATAAACAAGATAACAAACAGGCAATGGAAACTATGAGAAGATTGTAAGCATCATCTAACAGCAATTTTAAGGTTCACACTTAACAATGAATCTTTAACCAAACATCTAAAAGCATCATCTTGAGCAATCTGGATGGGTGACAGATAAATCTGGGACAATGTTTACCAAAAATAAAATGGCATTTGGAGTAATAATACAAATTGATTTTATTCCTATAGTGTGCTATACCACCCACGATGGCAGCTTGGGGATCTACAAATAAAAATTCATTGAATCTTGGGAAGATACAGCTGTGGTCTTGAGCGTATAGCGC
Organism: Spinibarbus caldwelli; assembly: GCA_039654775.1. Taxonomy (NCBI): domain Eukaryota; kingdom Metazoa; phylum Chordata; class Actinopteri; order Cypriniformes; family Cyprinidae; genus Spinibarbus; species Spinibarbus caldwelli. The sequence goes on from CM077237.1 coordinate 22,421,242, forward strand.
AGCTCTTCTGTGTGTAGCTGTTTATGTATATGGCTGTGGTTTCTTGTGTGTGTGTGTGTGTTTGTGTTTGTTTAGCTGTGGGAACTGGCTGCAAAGAGAGGATGTTAAAAGGTAAGTCAGTTCCCCTCTGAGTCAGTCTCAGAATTAAGCACACTGGGCTAGACAGTTGCACATATGGCATGATAACACTTCTGCCGTGGCAACATCTGCTGAGCATTCGCAGAATCCACTGCACGTTTCAGTCTTGTAGAGCATTAGCATACTGAGTTATTTCCTTGTAGTATCACTGTGACACATATGAAGCAAAATAAGACTTAAAATAGAACTTAAGAACAGTCCATTCAAAACATTTTCCATCAAACCTATTAATAATGTTTTTGAAATGTTAAACAGTTTCCTTTTACACAGAAATGCTACAATTTTTGATACAAAAATTATACAATTTGAATCTCGGTCAGCAACCCGTTCCATTGGTTTCCAGCTTATTGTTCCCTTGACGTTCTATCAGACAAGGCAATGCACAGATTTATAGGGTAATGGTTGCAGAGAATAGCTTTTAACATGAGGCATTACGTTTCTGAAATGTCCCCGGGTCTACAGGCTCTGAAATGCGTAATAAATGGTGCATTGCAGAATTTGATGGAAAGAGGTTTTTCTGACACAACCAGATTTACCTTTTTAGCTGTACAGCTGCTATTTAACTATTTCCTGCCTTTTTAAAAGTAAAACAGATTTTACCCATTATTTTATATAAAAAGTTACAAAGCTCTAATAATAAAACAACGTCCTTTTCCAATTTAACCTTTGGAAAGTGTATTAAAACTGACAGAGCAATGTTATCAAAATGTAATTTGAAGAATGCACTTCCTTTCAACCAGTTCAGTTCTACTTAGTGATCACGTCTGTCCTGTAAAAGCTCTAGTTTCTTTCAGCTGCCAGATTAGACAAAAGTAAGCAACAATGGAGGTTCAAGATTGTTACCAGGATTATTGGATGACTGAGGGAACATAAAGTGTAGTAGATGTTTTACTACTGCCAGCTTCTTTTCTGAAGGGCTCTTAAAAACATGAAATGGACAGGGATATTTTTTCCTGTCTTTCTTTCACGTCACAGCTCAGTATTGTCACTAATAGAGGGCTTGGGACTGTGCGCGGATCCCTTCTTGAGGATGTCATTTTCATCCATTTGTAGTGTGGTATGAGGAAAGATGGCAGATTTCAATCTGTACCCAAGTCCGATTTCAAGTCCATTGAATACTGTGCCAGTCAAACAACTGTCAGTGGCATGAATAACTCCTTACGGTATCAAAAAACCTCTTTGTTACAAATATGTGCAATGTGCAAATTCATATTTGTTAGAAATAGTTTTATATATCTATAATATAGAATATTTCTGTACAATTACTTTTCAATTACTTGTTAATTCTTAAATCCCACACCTTTATTTCTCTTTTCACCCAGACGTTTGAAAAACAGATGTGTCTTCATGTCACGAATGTTTTCATCAGTATGAAAAACAAAAAGGGAACTTTTGTTTTTGCAGTACTTTGATTCAGAATAAAGCCGGTAAAGGCCTGACTAAGAATTGTTTTGTGGTGTTGCCATGTCAGTCCTTTGGGGATCTCACAATTGGTGCAGTGTCCTTGAATATTGTGTTTTCCGTTTTATTTCACATAAAAATTACATTGTTTCTGTTTCTCTCTTGTTTCAAGTGAAAATCACATCTCTCTGAGGCAGTGAGGTTGGCAGGAAATTGCATTATCGAAGGCTTAAACAGGCTTTTGGGTGGTGGAAACAAAGCACGTGAAGATACAATTTCATTATAGCTAAACTGATGCAATTGTGTCCTTCATTTCAGTGTGCCCCTCCCAGTTTCTTTCTTCCAGGTTAGCCTTTCAAGGCTTAATATGCAATGTAAATGCCATTTAAAGAGCTGGATCTGCACCCCAGCTGCCAGCATTGATTAACGTTAGTTAGCACTGAATGAGTCATTATTGTGGTGCTACATCACCCACTATCTAATCTATGTGCTTTACGCTTGTTTGAGGACTGATCCCTAAGGGAGCAAAGCGTTTGGCTCTATTCCAATCTCATATTCCTCTAGTTTTAGTTCTAGTCTGTGACTCACTCTAAAGTCTTGCGTGTGAGAATAGAACTGAAAGTCTTGCTTGAGCTTGTCAAATGTCATTCAGTGCTGAAGCTCCTAAACCCACTGACACCAACTATATAAGTGGAATAGATATTCCACTTATATCAGGACCAGGTGTTATCTAGGGAGGTTTATTCCGGCTAGTCCAGGGGTGCCTGAAAGTACACAGTTTGAGATATATACACTCACCGGCCACTTTATTAGGTACACCTTGCAGGTACCAGGCTTGACTCAATTTTGCCTTCAGAACTGCCTTAATTCTTCATGGCATAGATTTAACAAGGTGCTGGAAATATACTTCAGAGATTTTGGTCTATAGTGACATGATAGCATCATGCAGTTGCTGCAGATTTGTCGGTTACATCCATGATGCCGATCTCCTATTCCACCATATCCCAAAAGTGCTCTGTTGGAGATCTGGTGACTGTGGAGGCCACTAGTGAGCTCATTGTCATGTTCAAGGAACCAGCTTGAGATGATTTGAGCTTTGTAACATGGCACGCCATACTGCTGGAAGTATCCATCACAAGACATAAAGAGATGGACATGGTCAGCAACAATACTCAGGTAGCCTGTGGCATGTAAACGATGCTCAGTTAGTACTGAGTGGCCCAAAGTGTGTCAAGAAAGATCCCCCACACCATTACACCACCATCACCAGCCTGAACCATTGATACAAGGCAGGATGTGTCCATGCTTTCATGTTGTTTACGTGAAATTCTGACCCCACCATCTGAATGGCGCAGCAGTTACAAATACATAAATGTTTTCTTCTAAACATAAAACATTGAATATTGATATTTGAAGAAATGTAAAACATGAAAAATATACTTGAAATGTGAAAGTAAAGCTGCAAGTAGGTGGCAGCAAGTCACTGTTAATGAGCGGAGATTAAATCGATTCACTCAAAAGGTTGATTCAAGTAACGAATATGCTTTGGAGTAAAAGTATACATTTTAATTAGGAAATGTAGTGTAGTAAAAGTTAAAGTTGGCAGAAATATAAAAACTCAAGTAAAGTGCAGATTCTCCTAAAAAATACTTACTGTAATAGTACTTTAACGAAGTATTACTTACATTACACCACTGGTCATGTTCAAGAAACCAGTTTGGGTACACTGTAGTCATAAAAAGATGGACATGGCAACAATATGGTAGCCTGTGGTGTGTAAACAATGCTCAGTTGGTACTAAGAGACCTATAGTACCAAGAAAATATCCCCCACACCATTACACCACAATCACCAGCCTGAACCATTGATACAAGGCAGGATGGATGCGTGCTTTCAAGTTGTTTACGCCAAATTCTGACCCTGCCATCTGAATGTCGCAGCAGAAATTGAGACTCATCAGACCAGGCAACCTTTTTCCAATCTTCTGTTATCCAATTTTGGTGAGCCTGTGTGAATTGTAACCTCAATTTCCTGTTCTTAGCTGACAGGAGTGGCTCCCGGTGTGGTTTTCTGCTACTGTACTGTAGCCCATCTTCTTCAAGGTTCAATGTGATGTGCATTCAGAGATGCTCTTCTGCATACCTCGGTTGTAATGAGTGGTTATTTGAGTTCTCCTCCTACATTCTCCTTTGAGCGCTAGCATTAATAAGACCAGGGGAGGCCAATGTCAGTCCTGCGAAGTTACCTGCCTGTAACTTTCTAGTAACCCTTAGACCTTGATTAGCTGGACTGTGGCTCTTCAGGACACCCCTGGTATATTCAAATGATTTCTGAGGGTTCATGTAATGGCTGCTTTTAAAAGTTGTAGTTATATTTCAGAATCTTACTGCTTTTACTGTATTTTTGATCAAATTAATGCATCTTTGGTGAGCTTAAGAGAGAGTTTTTTTTTTTCAAAAACATTCAAAAATCTTACTGAATACAGACTTTTAATGATAGTGTATATATTTTTGCTTGCCAAAAAATTTGTTGTCACAATAAGGTGGCTTATTTTGAATGGACCAGAACCAGAGACTAAAGGCGTCATGCATTCTAAAGTAAACTCTCTGTCGAATTGATCTTGGTATTTACTCATTGCCAAATCACAGAGGGTAGAGAGAGCGTGCTGGATAATGAATGATGCTCTTTGGAAGCATATAGAAGCATTCATAAACATACAGTATGATCATTTGCATATGAATCTAGCATTTGACTAATCTGTAATCTCCTCTATTTTGGCACCATTATACATGATGTTGAATAGGAAAAATACCCAGTAAGCTGTGTAGGAGGCTTCGCCTGACATGGCGGTTTTACAATGTGAATTAAACAGTTACTCTTTTGTTCTACCAAGACAGATACTGTAATTGTCCTTTCAGCTCTCTGACCGAGTTTGCTCTCTCCCTGATTGTAGTCTGTGTCTAATTTTCATTGCCCTTCTCCCCCCAATACTACTGCATGCTGAGTCCCGTGTTAATTAGAATGGGATTAAATGGGTTATGTCGACTGTAATTAAGAAGTTGGGTTTAGAGCTTAGGGGAGACTCAGTGGAAGGTTTCTGAATAATCGAACCTTGGCCTGTAGAAGCGCAAAGTAATAAGACACAAGATGAGATCGGTGTTGGCGCTGTCAGTCAGCAACCTCTGTGTGTTTGGATGACCTTTGAAATTCATTCCAAAAGCACCATATGTTTCCAGCTCATTCTAAACCAAATAATCACAAAACAGACCAGGATAATATTTCAACAAGGTGGAGAAGCTAAGAGAGAATACAGAAAGTTTATTATGTATGTATGTGTCTTATTATTTTTGCTTGCTTATTATTTTATTATATTAAAAATTGTATGTTTTATGTCCAGGAATCTATATTGAACTTTGCCACCCGTAACAAGCTGCGACTTCACAAGTTGTTTAGTGACAGTTTTGAAAGAATTTTCTCCAAATCCCTGTGGCTAATGTTGAGGCTCTTTTTGTATCCATGGCTACAGCAATGGCATGTGGTATGTTTTCCTGTTGTTGTGAGAGAGTGTTTTTTGAGGCTTTAAAAAAAGCCAGCTACACAGACACTGGCGCACAAGTCATGTCAGGGGCAGTGAAAGCAGTCTAGTCATTGTGACATCCATATTGATGACGCTCTCATTAGTCTTCCCTTCAGCTACATGGGGGCGGTCAGGGGTTGCCAAAATCTTTCCACTGTCAAACAGATACTTTTATTTATTTATTTACTGGCTGTGTTCTCTGCATCTTGTTTTCAAGGTTAGCCCCTCTTTTCATAGTTCATAAACTTTGCTGAGGCCTGCATGATACTGAACTATGCTTATGTTCTTGTGATGTACAAAAATGTGCACACATACTATATGTTGAATGGCAAGTACAAGAACAGCTATAGCCGGGAATACATAAGCTTGGACTTACATAAATGCCAAGGAGAGCATATGACAATTACAAAGGAGCATCAAATGTATTAACATCAAAGCAAGTTTCTAACTAAATATGTAATCAGGGTCCTATTTTGCATATGCATGTCTAGATAATTCCCAAAATAATACAATAAGCATAGTCAAGCCATGAACCAACACTGTGCAAGGAGCTGATTAACCCTTAAGGGTGTGCTGAAGGCTCCAACCTTGGAGATTAACTATTAAAAGGGTTTTTCACATTTGAAATAGGTAACACTGGGTCATTCATTCTAAACTCCTAGGTAAATGGAATTCTGTGCTGCATCCCAATTTGCATAAACTATACTCTAAACTATATACTATATACTAAATAGTATTTAAAATTAGAATGAGTGTGTCCCAAATTTTAGTATGTTGAAATGTGTATCCCGGATGAATTAGAACCATAAACACGAATAAAAAATGTTAGTCAGTAGAGACGGTGGTAGCACGTAAGTGTTTGCTTAATTCCTTGTTTCTATTTCTGTTATTTAGATTAATATTTGCTGCTAGTAAGGAATAATTACTGTTTATTTGCAATTTTGATAATCAATATGCTATATGATGAATTATTTTTTTAAATATTATCTGCATTATATTTAATCTGCAGCAACATTGTGAACTTTTATAAAGATATGCTTTGTCATAAACTTTTAAGTGCATCATTATGCAAACACATAAGGGTATTCATAAGCTGACGTTTCACACTGTACATTCCTAAACCCAGGTTAGCATTCTTATTTTTAAGAATGTGTCATATGTTCTTGTATATATGTGTATGATATGTACAACATTTCATATACAGTATATAAAACATTTAGTTTCCACTTTATATTAACTGGCCTTAACTACTATCTACTTACATTTAAATTACTCATTTGGTACAATGCACTTATTGTGTGCATGCATGTTTTTACACTGTACTTATATTTTAAAACATACCTGCATGTAATTACATCTGTAATTAATTTCTGTAATTACATTTATAATTACACTGTTGACCCATCCCTTGCACCTTAACCCACCCTTAAACCTACCCATACCACCAAACCTGTCGCTAGCCTTACTCGTAACCCACCTAAATAGCACCAAAAGTGTTTTGCAATACAATATGACCACAATAAGTACATTGTACTTATTTCTGATGTAAGGACATAGTAGTTAAGGCCATTTAATATAAAGTGATACCCACATTTCATATATAAAATCCAGGTTTAATTACACTCAGCTGTTTTCATTTAGTCCTTACGTCTACATGTTGGATTTATATTTTCAAGGTGAAATTGCTTCTCCACTGTATAAGGAGAAATGTCTAGGAGGACTTTTTGGAACAGCCTTCATGTTGAGAGTGCACAAAACACCTGGAGGCATCATCTGTGTGCCCATCAACTGGAAGTGACTTGAAATGAAGTACTGTGATATGTCAGGGAAACATGCAGAGATCCTAAGCTGTGGATGCATTTATCTTTTAAAGGGTAATAAATATGAGATCAGTGATTGCTGTACTCTAACAGCACTCAGCTCTGTTGGACACACACAGAAAACACAGGGATTTTCTCTGATAGGTGTTATTTCAGCTTTGATAGCTTTGAGTGTACACAGTGAAAAATATTGCACTCGAAATGTTTAATATTTTATCTTCATCTTATCTAATACTGTATCTGCGAGTAGACCTAAAATAGTAGGCCTTGCTCAGAAAATTTAAATGATCTCATGAATAAATGGAGCTTTTAGTTTCACATTAAACTTTTGAACCCAGATATTTTAAAGATGATGAGAATGAGACTTTGGGGAATTGGGTGTTTTTACCCTACAGAGGAAGAGGATAGACACACATGCTCAAGACTTTGTGACTGTAATGATTGTCTTTGCTTAGAGAAGATAAAGATTTGGAGAAGCAGGGGCAGGACCGCTGACCTCATTCTCAGGTTTGCTAGACTGAATTTAGCTATCAAGAAATTACATTTAGGTTATGTGAGACATAATGACTAATCTTCCCTTCTTAGAAGATATGTGTAATTCTCTCAGAATCTTCTTCATTTAATGATCACAGGATGAGTCTCTTCCATGTCATCTTTTCTCTTTCCTTTCTCTCTCTGTCCATGCCTCCCTGCCACTTCTGTCCATCCATTTTTAACTTAAACTAATAAACTTTATGTGAAGCAAATTTGCCACCCTTATGTAAATGAAACAAGTAATAAGACTTATGTAATAGTACCAATAAATCCAATTTGTTTTAAATGCATAAGAAACATGTATATGTATTAGGTAATAAACCCAATGTACTTAAAATGCATCACATTTACATAATTTTTATCAATAAACCCAACTCATATATTTAATCCTACCCCACCCAATCACACTGTGCTACAACAAAATCTAACTACAATACACACAAAAAGAACAGCAAGACCACCCGGTTACATTATATCAATTTATTAATGCTTCAAAGCATTTGGCTATATATGAGCTAGCAAGACGTACTACTACACAGTGTTCATACACTTGTGCAACAAGAAACAAAAAGTGCCTTCATATTTACATGCACATTAAGGTTAAACACTAATTTCAAACATTTTTGCCACAATCAACCATACTGCAGAAATAAATGCAAAAAAAAAAAAAAAAAAAAAAAAATTTAACAGAAAAAATAACAATTTTAACCATTTTTAACAGAGTGCAGAAATAAGACCAGTTTCCTCAAGAACTGTGCAAATTTGAGGTAGACAGATACATGAGAGCCAGCTTTATTTAAACCCTATTCATAATTTTTAACTGATTAAATCTAATAGTTTTGACAGTTAACAGATTTACATTGATTCTAAGTAATCGGAGTACATACATTTTTAAAAAACGATTATTTAAATAAAATCAAATAGATGCAAATACTTAATAAAAATTTGTGCCAAGAATCATTTTTTTGAGCGCAGTATATATTTCGAGGTACTAAACTGATGCACACTGAATATAATTTATAGAAATAGAATCTGCTTATCAATGCATTTTTTATCAGTTTGGTGTAATTCTGTATTTGAAAAATATGAACAAAGATTATAGAAAACATTAAATTTCTGAAATGTCTGTATTGATTTTTTTTATACAGTTCTGAAGATTTTATGATTATCTGCTAGCTAGACATTTTTAACAAAAAACCTTTTTTGCAACAACCATAAAGAATCAGTTAATTTACACTAATGTGACTTTCACTCTGAAATGGAAAACTTTACTGTGACTTTTGAAATGGAAAACTTTACTTTTTAACAATTTAATGCATCCTTGCTTACTAAACGTATTCACTTTTATTCAGCAATTTTTCATTTTTATTCATCAATCAAAACAACAACAACAACAACAACAACAACAACAATAATAACAACAAAACATACTGATACCCAAATGTTCACAGTTCAAGATGTATGTGTATTGCTCAGGTCTTTTTAGAGGTGTTTTTTCTTACCATAGCATGTCACAAAATACACAAGAATGGAGTTTGGGTGGTGGAGTCAGTCTGTCCTTTTTTGACTTGTCAACTTTTGTATTGTTAGCCACGACCTCAGAGAGGAGGTGACCCAGTGTCCGCTCATCCTATCAGTGACACATCTTAACAGCGAAGAACATCTTTTCTGCTCCGTCAGCAACACACCATCTGTCACATCGATAGGTCTCTCTAGCAAGAATGGCCTTGTGAAAGTGTCTCTGATGCACTGAGTCTTCATTTTGTGTGTGAGCCATGTCCCATGAGAACCATTGTTTCAGGACATCACACATGGACTGAATAACCTTCATACTGGGTCACAGCCTGCGTGGCGTGTAAATCGCTGCCTTTATTCTCTTTTATTGAATCAATTATGCATCTTGCATTGATTTTTTGATTACATGTTGCTACATATAGCTATTATTACATATAGCTATATGGTCAATCATCTAACTTTGTAAAATCTGAAACTTTGGCCAGTATAAGACTTTATTGTGTTGTCTGAGTAGTTTTTCTGTTTAAACCCTAGCCTTAAATTATCAATGATGACCATTACATCTAAGTTTAAAATGATAATAAATGATAATTGATTAATAATAATCAGATGCAAGCTGTAATTGATCAATGATAATCAGACGCAAACTGTAATTGTGAGATTTTTGTGTAAGCTATTTTGAAGTTGGGAATGAGAAGACCTGGAGGCAGCAAGAAGTACCTTTCTTTTAAGTAACTGCATATGTTGGATACTGTATCTACTTAATTGTAGTTGTTACTTTTTATCTCACGATTATCATGACTTTTTTCTAACAGTGCTGAGAAAAAAAAAAAACTTAATTATGAGATTTAAACTCAGAATTGCAAGATATAAAATCAGAAATGCGAGATATAAACTGCGAGATGTTGCAAGGAAAAAGTCTGAATATATTTCACAAAAATATATTGTTTATATTTCACGAGTCTAACTTTTTTTCTCAGAATTGCAGGTTTATATCCTTTTTTCTCAACATTTTGTAAGAGCTAAAAATTCAAAATTACCTTTTTATTGATTGATTGATTGATTGTGGTGGAAACTTCCATAATTTTTTTGTCTCCTCTAATAATAATACAAAAAAAGATCTTAATTAGAATTTGATTATCTCTAATGACAATCCTATCTATGCTAATGAACACTACTAATAATAATACCTGCCAGTATGTCTGCAGGGTTTGTATTGTGATATGGAAATCTAATACACTCCACAACAGTACAGCTTTTATTTAGTGAACAGCTCGACACCAAAATCTTTGATCAATGATAATCAGATGCAGGCCCACTAGGATTGAAATGTCATCCTTTCACTTAAAGGTTAATTTGAAAAGCAGTAAATGTAACAAACTCTACTCCTTTCAGTCTGTCGTCTAAACATTTGCAGGCAGCTGTGAGCTGTTTCTTCGGAGGTCTCACAGTTCAACATGCATCCACACTGTAAGATTCACCTTTAGAAATATGAAAGTAAAATGACTAAACTCATTTGTGACATTAATGGCACAATTTGTTGTAACAAACAGTACCTTCCTATAAGACTTGGCATGGGCTTTCCCTTTCTGACCAAAACAGACAATAATCGGTACAAAATAAAAGCTGATACAGTTTGCAGAAGTATTTTAATAAATCTCTTATTTGTAGACATCCTAATTTGTATTCTGCATGCACAAGAGGTTTATCTCATTGCTTAACATCCCTCTAAAACTTTTCTACAAGGAGTTATTTACTGCATTTCAAATCTGATCAGGATAGCCTAAAAATATGTATGCAAAGTGATCTTTGGTCCCTCATATGGATGGCTTAAGGATGGCTTGTGGTCGAGGAGAGGAATTATATCTCTCTTGTTTGTAGAAGAGTGAGTGAATCTCAACAGTAATCTCTCATCTATCATAATAGGATATAATGCATACTTATCCAGCTTTGTCTCCTCAATTTAATTCAGTTTCCAAGGCTGGAGACACAGACATTTATATCTTCAGGGAAATTATATCTCAATCTACTGTTTTTAATCTTAAAATGCTCATTTTATTTGTCTTGTACATTTGTTTCACCTTCTAAGTACACTTCTAAAAGTCTCTACAGATTTCTGAACCGAGGAACAGACGCATGCTGTTGAAAAGATCTTGACAATTTATTTAAATGCATTTCACAATGCACTTCATTTCTGACACTTGTCACTTGTCATATATGGTATTTACCAACACGCATATTGTTCTTACGTAGCACTTGATTCAGATCTCTCACTGCCACAGTTTTGAATGATTATAGCCATATAGCTTTAGTTTACTTATTTTATTAGATTAGTAACTTTGGAGCTGCTCATAAATACTTTTTTGTTAATATTAGTATAAATATAATTAATTATATTTCCATTTAATATGTGTAACAGAATGTAAAGTCTATGGGTAGTTGACAAATTGACATCAATGTATTTATTTATTTATTTTTTCAGCACTTTTAATTGCACTTGGTAATTTCAAAGATCATTTTTATGCAATAAATGTTCAAGGATCCCTAGCGGAAAAAAATAAAAGATTTTGTGAGTCCTATATATTCAGTAGTAGGTAAGAAGTTCCTAATTGGCACCATATTGTAAAGATTTATTTCATTTATTTATTTAATTTTCTTTTACATTTTTAGTACAGTATTATGTAAATTTATGATGTGATTTTTGAAAACTGATCCTGATCAGAAAATGCCAATATATCTAAATATTATTTTTTATATTTTTATTAATTTCAACAGATTTCTGTATTTTACCGTTCATAATCAAACCCCTACGATGGCCCAGCAGTGCACAACACAACAAAATCGCCATAACACAACGAAATCGCCACAACACAACACATAGGACTAATTTTCTTGTGTTGTGTTAATTTTACTATGCTGTGGCTTGTTTCCATTGTGTTGTGGTTTGTTTTCGTTGTGTTGTGCTAATTTCGCTGTGTTGCAGCTTGTTTCCGTTGTGTTATGATAATTTCATTGAATTGTGGCTTGTTTCCATTGTGCTGCAGCTTGTTTCCGTTGTGTTGTGCTAATTTCATTGTGTTGTAGCTTGTTTCCATTGTGTTGTGCTAATTCCATTGTCTTGCGACTTGCGACTAATTTTGTTGTGTTGTGGCTTGTTTCCATTATTTTGTGCTAATTTTGTTGTGTAGCGGCTTGTTTTCGTTGTGTTGTGGTTTGTTTCCATTGTGTTGCAGCTTGTTTCCATTGTGTTGTGCTAATTTCGTTGTGTTGCGTCTTGCGACTAATTTTGTTGTGTTGCAGCTTGTTTCCGTTATGTTGTGGAGATTTTTTTATGATTTTGCTTGTTTACGTTGTATTGTGCTAATTTCGTTGTGTGGTGGCTTGTTTCCATTGTGTTACTCTGATTTCGTTGTGTTGCGACTTGTTTTCGTTGTGCTAATTTCATTGTGTTGCGGCTTGTTTCCATTGTGTTATGTTAATTTTGTTGTGTTGTGGCTTGTTTTCATTGTGTTGTGGAGATTTTGTTATGATGTGGCTTGTTTACGTTGTATTGTGCTAATTTCGTTGTGTGGCGGCTTGTTTCCATTGTGTTACTCTGATTTCGTTGTGTTGCGACTTGTTTTCGTTGTGTTGTGCTAATTTCATTGTGTTGCGGCTTGTTTCCATTGTGTTATGTTAATTTTGTTGTGTTGTGGCTTGTTTTCATTGTGTTGTGGCTTGTTTCGATTGTGTTGCAGCTTGTTTCCATTGTGTTGTGCTAATTTCGTTGTGTTGCATCTTGCGACTAATTTTGTTGTGTTGCAGCTTGTTTCCGTAATGTTGTGGAGATTTTGTTATGATGTTGCTTGTTTACGTTGTGTTGTGCTAATTTCGTTGTGTTGTGGCTTGTTTCCATTGTGTTATGTTAATTTCGTTGTGTTGTGGCTTGTTTTCATTGTGTTGTGGCTTGTTTCATTTGTGTTGCAGCTTGTTTCCATTGTGTTGTGCTAATTTCGTTGTGTTGCGACTTGTTTTCGTTGTGTTGTGCTAATTTCATTGTGTTGTGGCTTGTTTCGATTGTGTTGCAGCTTGTTTCCATTGTGTTGTGCTAATTTCGTTGTGTTGCATCTTGCGACTAATTTTGTTGTGTTGCAGCTTGTTTCCGTAATGTTGTGGAGATTTTGTTATGATGTTGCTTGTTTACGTTGTGTTGTGCTAATTTCGTTGTGTTGTGGCTTGTTTCCATTGTGTTATGTTAATTTCGTTGTGTTGTGGCTTGTTTTCATTGTGTTGTGGCTTGTTTCATTTGTGTTGCAGCTTGTTTCCATTGTGTTGTGCTAATTTCGTTGTGTTGCGACTTGTTTTCGTTGTGTTGTGCTAATTTCATTGTGTTGTGGCTTGTTTCCTTTGTGTTATGTTAATTTTGTTGTGTTGTGGCTTGTTTCCATTGTGTTGCAGCTTGTTTCCATTGTGTTGTGCTAATTTCGTTGTGTTGCGACTTGTTTCCATTATGTTGTGCTAATTTCATTGTGTTGCAACGTGTTTCCGTTATGTTGTGCTAATTTCATTGTGTTGCGGCTTGTTTGCATTGTTTTGTGGAGATTTAGTTGTGTTGTGCACTACTGAGCCACTGTATCAGACACAAAGCAAGACAATTTCCACTTTTTATTTAAAATGAACTGTTTTAAACAACTTATTTAAATACCTCAATATTTAAAGACAAAAGATTTGCTTTCAAGTCAAATTATTAAAAATAAAGAAACACAACTTTTTTCATTGAGGACAGACAGTATATGTCATGTTAACTGCCCATATGTAGAATGTACAGTACTTCACTTTTTCTTTTTACTCATTTTGCACTGCTGTCTTCAGTGTTGCTTTTATTCACCTGTGAATCCCAGAAAAGTGGTGCGGAGCGTATAGGACAGGATTTGAAAATGTGTCAAAGCTCATTAGTACCAGATCTCTGCATCTATTAGCCAGGCCTGCCGATGGAAGGCGAGAGATGAGAGGCTGCATTTGACAGAGGATTTGGATGCAAGATATCCCTGCAGACATAATAAGAGTAAAGGAGGGTAGGGAACGCTCATGCTCTGTTGATTCTCTGCTAAGCAGCCTGAGGTGATCCTGCTGCAGAAAGCTTATATACTGTACAATAGACTGTACTTACTTTGTCACAAGCTTTTTTTTTTTTCCCCAGAAATTATTTATCCCTTTTTTTCATTTACTCCTGCAAAATGTATGACCTTACAGACATCCCATAAATGACAGGTGTATTGTAATATGTGCACTGTCCTGACAGTTGTTTTGTCCTTTTGTTTTGTATATTGGACTTCTCTTTCCTGGTGTTAGACACATCTGGGCATGTCTCCATGGGAACACCCTCTATCTCGCTCCCACACCACCATGTGGTGCCAGACTGAAGCAATCAATCTACCGATCCCATCAGGCTGAGGAGAAATCTGATCTATTAGGGAGTGTAAAGCAGAAATCCAACCTCAGGGTAGGGCTGTCAGTGCAGCCCTGGATAGGAGAAGAAAAGAGACAAAATATAATAATTGAGACTGAAATGCCTCTTCATACCAGAAGGCATCGGCTGTCCTAGAGAGAGGTGTTTCGAAAGATTAAACATCCTCTGGTTACATTCTAACCATGTCCAAACATTATGTTGCAGAAACACAAAGCAATCGTTTGACCGCTCGTAACATATAAAAAAAAAAAAAAAAACAACAAACTGTGCTAATATACACACACAATGTCATGTAATACTGAAAAATTATAACCCCAACCTTTATTTCTATACTGAAATCCCAGACGGCCTGACAGTGATTCAGCTAAAAAATATTAGTGCCAGAGACACTGTGAGCACAGAGACTGTAGTGTGCACAGCTATTTTTTTTAAATGCTTAGCTTAAATGTGTAATATTAATTAAATAGTGCTCATAAATGGCTGTTGAGTATTCTCAAGTGAAATGAGTAGAGGCACCGACAGCAGACAATTTTTTTTTTCCCCAGTGTACTGACTTGCATGGTTTAATTGTTCACCACAAGACTAGTAATGTGCACTAAAATAATAAGTAGGATTATTTTGATTTCATGACGACTAATCATTTTCAATACCATTGGCAAAATTACCACATACTGTATACTGCCATAAAGACATTTTAATTTTTTTTTGTCCGTCCATTTTTTCAAGGCAGTCATTATTTCAAGTTTATTATTTCAAGCTTTGAAACTGGTTTAATCCAAGTCTTCTAAAAAGACACATTCATTTTATATAATGAACAGATTTTTAATATAGGCCTTTATGTACATACATATAAATACTGATCAATTATCATTACAAAAATCTCAATCTTAAACATTTGCTTATTCTGTGTATTTGTGTCTTTAAAATAGGGTAACTTTGTTGCAAATGCTTACAGCACAAGGAAGCATGATTTCAAATTTGATTTCAAACTGAATTGAATTTACAAAAAATGACAACTACACAGTCAGTAATAAAATGATAAAACAAATGACCTCAATTCAGCTGAGGTATTCGAAATATGACAACACTGAATTTTTATAAGCAGTGATTTAAGAGCCATACATTTTAGGCCTATTTATTTAGATAAATGAAACATCAGATGGTTTTGACCTGTAATGTCTGTACAATGTAGTGATGCAGTTAGGCAGACAAGGATATTTATATGTACAAATCAGACAAATATCCCATTCCGAAACATTAGCATAAACTTACATTGTAAAAAAAATAAAGTTCCATCTTTGTTGAAAGACTTTCGGTACATTTCACTTACAGCCAATACAATTTCCAGTAGCATTTTCATCGGTCAGGCGTGGTTGACAAAATTTAATTCAGGAGCAAAGAGAAATAATTTCTACTTTAAAAGCATGTAGAGATCGCGATTGTGCACAGTCTGCTCACAAGCAATGTCGGAGTGAGAGGACAGGCAGTTCTTTTGTATAAGTTAGGCCTATTTGAAAGCTCGCATCCAGTTTTCTGCGATTACATGACTGTGTTCTCATGTTACAATAAAGCGCTCGCCACATTTGCGCAGGAATGATTAAAATTATGCGGAATACCTGCAATCCCACGCGGATATTCAGACTCTGTAACTGACAGGAGACTGATGCATATCAAACCAAAGACTATAGAAATACTGTCTGAGAGGAGAGAGCGAGATGCAGCTTGCATTGGTGTATATACCGTGGAAAATGGAGATATTTCAGTATCGGTATCAAAATATAGATATTTATGATAACACTACCATGTAGTTTGTTTCTCTAGACTTTGAGTCCATAAATCACGCTGAGCTCCCTCACTGTCAGATCAGCTCTTCACCTGCTGCAGCGGGTTCAGATATCAGGGCTTTTATTGGTCCGTTTACGATTGGATATCTTTATTGGCTACTGAAGTTTCCTGAAAGGTTTGAATATCAATTCAGATTGTGTGCGTACTCAGTAATTAACTATGAATTAAAAGTAACGAAGTAATTTGTGCTTAAGTAAAAGTACAGATTTAAAAATATACTCAAAAAAGTACAAGTACCCGAAAAAAACTACTCAATTACAGTAACGTGAGTAGTTGTAATTCGTTACCTCCACCACTGCTGAAGGTTCTGTTTTTAAAAAGTATGCTGTTATTCTTTCTGTAGAACACAAAAGGAGAAATTTCCCATCCACTGTGAATGGATCTAAAAATTATTCGTTCACTGATTCAGTTCTCAGGTTCAACTCACTGACTCAATCAGCTCAATCAGTGAGTTAAAACTGAATCACAAAATGAATTGTTCTTCTGGTCTGGTTCACAAATTAGATTTCATGATCAAGATAATCACAAAGCAGAATAATTTTTTTAAACAATTTAATTAAACACTTTTATATTTACAGACAATATCTTTGCTGTCAAGTCAAATGATAAGAGAGAGGGAGAGAGAGAGAAACTTTTTCCACATTAATTTGTGAATCAAACTGATTCATTCACAAATTTTGGTTTCACTGTTTCACTGGATAAGATGATTATTTATGAAGTTTGGTAATAATGATTTGCATGGATTGTTATTTATTTATTTATGAATGACATTAACACTATTAATTGCAATTGATTTATATATATATATATATATATATATATAAACACACACACACACACACACACACACACACACACACACTATATATATATATATATATATATATATTGTTCCACAGAAGAAAAAAAATGTCATACTATTTTGACGTGAACAGTAAAAAAAAAAAAAAAAAAAAAAAAAAACAGTAAACAAACTAAAACCCATCAAAATGTAATTTTGTTTTCTTTACACTTGTATGAGGTTATTAGGGTTTGCTTCCTCTGTGAAAGAGCCATATCCTACATCTTATAAAAGATGAAAAGCTAATGGAGGCTAAAGAAAGCCATTTTAGAGCTTTCTGGAGAGCCCACAGCGTACTGATGTATAAAGCTTGAAAAGATGCGTTTCAGATGGACAGATTCCATTTAGGATGCTCCTTACCTACTGAATGAAGGGAAGGAGTGGATGTCCAAAGTCTTCATGATAGACAAACACTTTTCTGAATAAAAAATTTATTCACCTCCATTTTAAAATCAAAGACCCATATCTGAGGGAACTGGGTTGGATGTTGTGTCATGTTATATATACTGGGTACATTTACCAGCAGCCCATCTTTCATTAATAACTTTTCCAGTAATCGTCATGTATGTTCAATTCAGTATTGCAATTTGACACATTGTCAAAACAGAGCATCCCTGGATAGCTGAGTTATTTGCTATATGACTTTTATTCATAGTGACCTGAAGTACAGTAAATGCAGGGAAATGGGGCCTTAAAGGAGTAGTTCACCCAAAAATGAAAATTTGCTGAAAATTTATCATTATTATGTTTTTAACCTCAAACCATTGTTTCTATCTGAAATAGAAGTCCTGTATCTATAATATCTATTTCTTCAGTGAAAAAGCTGTCTTGCTCGAATCGGGAGAAAAATATGCAGTTTACAAGCATAAACAGTCCAAAACAGTTCTAAACAGATATGTTGGTGGATACTGATATAAGAGGACAACAGGGGATAGACAGGGGAAGACATGATATTGTGGATTATAGACTGATAGTTTGACAAAAAGCAACAGTTTAAAGTTAAGTTGCCTTAATGATGAATTGGTGTATTGCAAACAGCTTTTCGCTTAACATGATGTGAACTGATGGACTGGAGTCATGTGGATTGCTTGTGGATTATTGCAATATTTTTATCAGCTGTTTGGACTCTCATTCTGATGGCATCTATGCACTGCAGAGGATCCAACTAGTAAAGTGATGTAATACTAAATTTCTCCAAATCTGTTCCAATGAAGAAACAAACTCATTTACATCTTGAATAGCCTAGGGTGAGTAAATATTCAGCAAATTTTCATTTGTGGTGAACTATTCCTTTAAATTAGAATGGTGACAAGTTAAGTCACTTGTTTTGGGATCTTTACCACCGCCTTCTGGCTGATATGACCATCAGTCATTTATACAGTGGTTTGTAGGACACTTGAAAATGTTGCCATGTAGTTTACTACAGTATATGCATTGAAAAGTATCATTTCTGACGAGCACTGAGATTTGTGTACAAAGCGTCATATCTCAGCGGGTGGTTGGCTGTATACCTTGTTATTGTGCACAAATATCACACGAGAAGAAAGCAATCAGACTGCTTTTCTAAATCATATATTTAAAGAGAGAGAGAGAAAGACAAAAACTACTTACTGAGAGTCTAAGCAAATATTAAAGCAATAATCCTTGAACAGTGATTTTACCACATAATGTTTTTTAAGAGTACTCTGTGGTAAAATCACCGTTACAGTACATCCAGCTTTGAGCAGTGTTTTGCTTTTATAAAACGGCATCAACAGTGCTCAATGAAGAGTTACATTTATTAAGAATAATTATCAAATAAACAATTCTTCATCCAAGTAGTTCATTATACTAACATTAGGCTGTTAGGCAGTTGCCAGGAAACATAGCAATCTGGCACATCAATATAGAATGTGCATTCACAGGTGTGTGAGCATGTGTGTTTTGGGCATTTTGGAGTCTGTAGGAGAATTAGTGTTTTACGACAATTAACCCTTCGCAAAAACCCGCCCTCCTTAGTTATTGTTGCTATGTCCGAAAAGCCATGCCGCTTTCACACAACACATCATATTCTCTCACAGTAAAAAAATACATCGCGGAGCAAAGAATAAACTGACAACACGCCGACAGACAAGACAGAGCAGGTTACTTCTGGTATGAAACATGGTCTCAGCTTTCAAATTTGGTCATTTTTTAAGAAATTCAAACAATAAATACCGTTTTGTGGCTCTTTAATGTGTCGTAACAGATCACTGTATTGCCTCAGTTCAAGCGGCAGGTGAACCGATCGACTTTTTATATTTACTGAAAGTGTGAAATAAACATGAATGAACATCTGAATGTATTTTATTTCAGCCACAGAAAGACGTAAATACACACAATTTTTCAAGTTTAAGTACACCGAAGTTAATCTACTCTCCTGTATGATTTGTTTGTCGGACAAAATGACAAAATGATTGGTCAGATCGCCTGTCAATCAAGCTCTTTGCGAAGGGTCAATTGCACGTGTACTTTCATAAGATGCTGCACTATAATGAAATGAAGCATTCAGAAAGTCACACAGGACACACAAGGAGAGAAATTGGACAAAGGCTAATGGCAGTAAATCCTTAGCCATGAAATTGCTGGTGTTAAAGTATATTGGAGATTGGCACTGTTCCTGAGATGCCTGGAGACTTACTGTCGCTGTCAACATATCAGAAGCCTGACAGTATGGTACCCCATAATTTCTCCAAACATTCTTTGATGAGAAGAATACAGGTTTTAGAGGGCAAGTACCAAAGTGATGCCTCTTTTGATCAGAGCTCATAGAGGACTCTTTCGCTCTCGACTGCTATAATGAGTTATTTGCATATCTATGACTAAAACATATTTCAATCACAAAGGCTTATCATTTATAAACATGTATCAAGTAATTGCAGGGAAGGGAAATGAAGGGAAATTCTGCCTGAACCTAATTGGATTTCTTATCAGAAAATCGCGTATACAAAGAAACAATGCACTATTGTTGGTTTTGAAATTATATACAGTTTGAACTTTTAGTTAACCTTCTGAATCAACCACTCTGTGTGAACTATAGCATCATACATGAACATATGACTATTTTTGATCAAAGCAATACATCATATTGAATAATATTTTTTTGGTTATCTTTGGTTATCTTTAAAACACAAATAAAATATTTTTAATGAAACTTAAGAGGTTTCTGTCCCTCTTTTGAAAGTCGATGTAACCAAAACTTAAAAGATTAAAAAAGGCCATAAAGGCCTCATAAATCAAGTGGTTTAATACAAATCTTGTGAAGAGATATGATTGCTCTATATCATAAACAGATTAAATTTAGGCTTTTTTTTTTAAACATCTTAAAAATAATTGATGCACATGCATATAGTACATCACATACAGTAAACATGGAAGCTCATGTATGTGTCACGCTACAACAAATTTATGTTTCAAGTCACATTTATATCTTAATTTGATTACATTAAATACAAAACATCAAAGCAAGTGGCATCTGCTAACAAAGATGTTATAGCATTTCATGTTTGTATGAATACATTTGAATAAATAAATATATTCAACTTGTTTGATTTTAATAAATTCCACTTGTTTGATATTTTATTTAATGCAAAATTAATTCATTTTTAATGAAAATGTATTTAAAAATATACTTGCACATTTATTAAATATTTTTTGTTAACATATAAATTCTCTAAAGATGAATTTAACAACACATGTAACCTGAAACTTAAGTCAATTAACTCAGTTTAAACAATTTCAACACAATTCACTTTGTTTCTCCTCTTAAGGTTCATGGAGGTTCTATTTAAAAATCCCATGAGACATTTTAGTGAACATCCCAATTGCTGCCTTTCTGCCCTCTACTGTGACTTGTACTGCAGAATGATCAATTGTCCTAAACTGAGCGAACAACAGCAAAGGGAAAATTAGACAAAGATAGAGTGAGTGAGTTGGGTGGTTCATCATTGCTCGCAATTCCCACGGAACCATTACGATCCAAAGTATAAGCAATTAAGCATTACACTCAAGCAAATTGCTTAAGTATCAGAAGCTGCAGGCATTACTGATTTCACTTACCACTGGTTACCACAGAGCTATATGTGAAATAATACACATTTGTTGTTTGGAGGGTCAAGCTGTTGACATTAGTATTGACAGAGAAAAACTTCTGGAGTCCTGAGCTGAAGTAAATAGATGAGAATGCAGAAAAAAAAAAACCCAAACAAAAATCCCACTTACTTTCTCTCTTTCTTTTCTTTCTCCACTGGATTTATACCATCTGCAAATAGAACAAGATTCTGCAGGACAAAATATAAAGTAAAGAGGAATAAAGAAAAGCAGAGGCGTAAAGAAAATTGTAGTGTTTAAAGTGTTGTTTTTGTTATCACCATAGACTCAGACTTCTAAAGACACTCTCCTGATTAAAATGTAATTATGAAGTGGTCTAGTTTCCGTCCATTTATGAGATGATAATGGTTGAAAGTATGACTATAATAATTTCTGTGCTTTACGGCTTCAATAATGACATTGCTTGTACAATGAACTTCCACTTCCACCTCCAGCTTGCTATTGCTGCACTAATCAGTGGCACTTTCATTCAGTATAGTGTCTCTTTCAGAAATTATAAGTGAATGGAAATATTTCATCTAATGAAAACTTTCCAGTCAAACAAAAGGTTATTCTCGTCAAATCCTTTTTTCAATAAAGCACAAAGCCTGTAATTCGAATCGGTCAGCTAAAATTCTGCTCAAGCCTTTAGACATGTTTCTCAATGAAAATGTCTCACAGGAAATTGATGTGCCAGTTCTGACTTTTCATGACATCACTTTATTCAATTTGCTCATTGTCTTCCCAGTTGCCTTGGTAACAATAGCTAGTTGAGACTTCACTAAATAGAAAAGGGTAGATAATGATTGCTCCTAGAAAATTTGCAATGCTGAGATCTTTTGCCAAGTGTTGAAGCTTTAAAAATGCGTTAATAGAGTTCAAAATGTGGAGGTACAGAACGACTGAATCCTTAAACTTTTTTTTTCAGATTTCATTCACAAATAGATAAACATCCCAGCTTTTTCGGTGAGGAATGCTTGCCTGGAAACATTTGACAACATCCTGAGTGACACTGGTCACTCTGTTAGAGCGAATTTTTCTCTGGATAGACAAATGTCATGCTTTCCTCCTCTAATAGATGTGACAGGAGAGGGACTCGTATGTAGGCTCTTAGTGCTGGAAAGCTAAGCAACTGAACTGTGAAAGCTTTCAAGGGATGGGAAGGAGGTGCAGAGTAACCTTAATAGAGGAGAGGCCTATAGCTCAGCTGGATCCGTGGTGCGTGCACAATACCGCACCATCTTTCATGTAGAGGCTTGTTGCTGCTGATGGACTTTCATCATGCCTTTCTGTGGAGGCAGAATGCTTGGTTATGGGAAAGATGAGAGACAGACCGTGACATTCTGTCCTGCTATATTCACAAACATCCATCACCCAATCTGGAAACCAGGCTTCATCAAAATAAACAGCAGCATGTGTTAGAAGTCTGGAACTGACAGCAGTGAGTAATGTCACTGTTATTCTGAATGAAAAGGATGAATTATAGAAATAACTGGGTCAGCAACAAAATGAGGATATCTGAGATGATGAACAGGAACAATCTTGTAAATATGTAGTTAGAAATATAAGTGGCAAGTTCGTAGAGAGATATGTATATATATATAAAGTTATATATATATATATATATATATATATATATATATATATATATATATATATATATATATATATATATACACGCAAGTATATACAATGTGTTAAGCAGTGTAACCATTAATTGTATTCAAGCACTTGAATGTACACATCATATCATAATCATAAATAAGTAAATATAATGTTGAATGACATAAAGAAGAAAAATTATTTGCATGTTAAAATATTAAACTTTATTTTATGGCAAAAATATGTTTTAAAAATATTAATTATTGAACTACCCTAGTTTTTAGTTCAATAATTCAATAAATTGTTTCATTAATAACAAATTCTGAATATCTAAAATTACAAAAAAAAAAAAAAAAAAAAAAAAAATAACAACTAACATTAAAACACTGTACATTATCCTCACTGTGATATATTGTACCATTTTATGGTTTTCTTTTCACAAGAAATTGCTTCCTTCTTGTTGTTTAGCCCCTTTTGCATTGGTGGACAGATCATTTTTCAAACAATAATAATAATAATAATAATAATAATAATAATAGTAATAATAATAATAATAATAATAATAATAATAATAATAATTTTAAGAACACATTTTAATTTTCTGAAGTAATAAAGATATTGAAAAATATTTCAGCACAAAAGTCACGGTCTGTATGATTTTTAATGTATTTTTGAATTACATTAAAAAGAAAGAAAGAAAGAAAGAAAGAAAGAAAGAAAGAAAGAAAGAAAGAAATCTCCCAGTGGGGATTTTTCTCATTAACCCAGCTACCTACTAAAATTTTAAATTTCAATGAAAATAAAAATAAAAAATAAGTTTGCTGAGAAATTAAATATACACCCTGCTGTACCTGGGATAGGAGGACATATGAATGTTTCATATTGAGTGCATACTTTAATAAAAAATTTATGTCGTTTTTCATCGAAAAAATGTTCCGCACTGTTAAGTCTGTAAATGAATGACAAAAGGTAAAAATTCCATCCCTAGATAAACACTGCACTGTGTTCTGGGACAACCAAGACAAACTTCATAAAGTAAAAGCCAAATGGAGAGTTAATAATTCATAATTCTAGCCTACTGAAAGTTTTGGGGCAATTTAAATTTGTGTTTTAAATTTTATTTAGGTGTTATTAGGTTATGGACATGAAAAAAGTGCTTATGTAAAGTAATAAAATCATTTATACATTCAAATGAATGCCCTGCAGGAACAGTGAGTGCACATATCAAAGGTTTGGAGTATGTATGAGGTTAACAAAGATTTGCTGTTATTCTGAGATAGGAAGGACTTGACTTGTTAATTCTGTTGCCTGAGGATAATTAAATCTCCCAAACAGAGCAGAATAACTTACATTTTGGTGATTAATTCATTGCAAAAACAGCAAAAATGTTTGATGGAGTTCTGTTCGATATTATAATGCAGGATCATCAGAGGACATGTTTGCTCATATTATAATGAATATGATACAGCAGAGTTTTGATCCTCATCATTATACTGATGCTTTATTCACTTTGGTTTTTGTGTTAAATTGTGGCTTTAAAATGATCACCTTTAACATTCTGGTTGTGGATAATGTCACTATCCCCTATGAACATGGACATTTATCATGGAAACTTGTCAGAAAATCTGGAAATTAAAATTAATAAACATATTCTATGCATTAACATTTTAAGCAAGATCTGTTGAATATTATATCAAATACAAATATCTTGCTTTATTCAGGAAAGTTAGTGGGAAAACATATCTGAGACTCAGATTGTGATGGTCCGATGTGATATAACCTCTGCAAGATGATTATTGGCGAGAGTTGAGTGATTATGTCAAACAGCATGTGAGTTAGACAAGGAGTTAAAATGTCT
This sequence comes from Spinibarbus caldwelli, assembly GCA_039654775.1. Taxonomy (NCBI): domain Eukaryota; kingdom Metazoa; phylum Chordata; class Actinopteri; order Cypriniformes; family Cyprinidae; genus Spinibarbus; species Spinibarbus caldwelli. The sequence continues at coordinate 22,445,929 of CM077237.1, forward strand.
TTAAAAAGTAGGTCAGACACTCCAGTTCCAAATCAGTCATCTCTCATCTTTGGCTTCACTTCATTACACACAGAACGAACAATGTTCCCATAGCAACCATTCCAAGTTTAGTGGTAGAGAGATTCAGGCCTCATCAGAATAGCGACAGCAAGAACATTTCAAACAAAGCCAATTCCACGTTTAAATTCATTTTCATTCCTAATTCGCTTGCTACATTATTTGTTTTTACTTAGATGGCAACAGCTATCTTTATCATTAAATTTAGGGAGGATTTGTGTTTGCTGTGTTAGATTCCATTCTAAAGAGATACAGCCAGAAATTAAATAAACGTGCGACGTTCAGCATTTTCAAACTGAAGCAATTCAAGAGCCTATATAGGCTACGGTTAGTGAACCCTCTATAACATCTGTCATATTACAAATGCCATTTGATATTGCCTTTCCCCTTAAAAAAATCATGAAAAGTGTGATTTAACAATATGTAATATCATGGCTCTCCAGGGTTAGTGAACTTTAGTGGGACAGTCTTTTAGATGAAATGTCAGATACATCATCTCTTATTTTGATGTCATGTATCATGACAGGGAATCTGATCTGTGACATTATAAAATGTAATCATCCACCCGTCTCCCTGTGCATTTCATAAATACTACATTCTCAAGGTTGGTAATGCTCAATGAATTATTTTGAGAGCGCAGGGCCTTTGTGGATGCGTATGGAACACTGACAGCATTAACCTACTTTTAGATTCCCAGTTTTGTGTACTTACTGCTTCTGATGTTTTCATTGTTTATTTTTTCTCTGATTTTTTTATTTTATTTTATTTTAATTTATTTATTTTTTTTTGTGTTTGCTTTTAACTTAGATGTAGTTTTATCTGTCAACTACTGCTGAGTAAGCTCCACTGCATCAAGAAACAGATGTTGTTTGCTACCGGGCGGGCAGTGTTGTTAAAGGAATAGTTCACCCAAAAGTGACCATTCCTTATTCACCCTCAACTAAAATGGACGGAGAAGCACCATAAGTAACATAAAGGCAGTCGTTATGTGAACTGTATTGAATCAACTGATTCATTGAAAAGATTCAACTCAAAGGAATAACATGAGGGTGACAGAATGACAGAATATTAATTTTTGGGTGTACTATCCCTTTAATCGGGCTGATAACATTGAATATGAACAATGGTTATTTTGATACACAGGCACCGAGGCTGTTATTGACAGCTGCTGGAGTAGAAATCAATATGAAATCGACTTGAACATTCTCATACATCAGTCTTACTGGATCATGTACCGTTAATTACAGTGTTCGATGAGATGGTAAAAAACAGACGAATGAATGAAAAGTCAAATCTTGCAGCTAGCCAAAGAAACTTGCTCCTACTTACAAAATACCTTTAATTTGTTGTAAATACATTGAACTAAGTCACTTATAAAGTGCAGGTAAGATTGCAGTGATATACAGAAATGGGAAAAAAGAAAACAGTTTTATTTCACATCTTCTGATTCACCTCTGTACTTTACAATTCAATTATAAAAAGAACTACATATATGAAAATAGCACGAGAAATAGAAATGAGTTTATAGACAGGCCAAAAAGTCACAGAAACCCTCTATCACCAAATCCATATGACAACCCCACTGACAACACTGCACATTGTGAGCACTCACAAACCATAGAAACATGAGAAATACACACCAAATTGTCATTGTAAACACAAAGCATAATCTACAATGAAAGGTTGTGTGTTTGTGTGAAAAAGAGGTGCACAATGTGTGTCTGTGTGACTGGGGCAATAGAGAAAAGAGTTTTTATTATGATTAATATTATTATCACTATCAGTACAGTGGTTATATTTTAAGACGATTCCCAGAAACAGTACAGGCCACTGACATTAGATTGCTACTAATCTGACTACTTGAAACAAAAGGGTTTCAGACACTTGGAGGAATTATGGTGTAATTTACTGTACTGTAATGCACAAACAAATCCCAACAACAATACTGAGAAAAATGAATGATATTAACGGGGGGAGCCATCTTTATAGTAGAGCAGTGAATGAGATTTCTTTGGCATTCAGTCTTTAACGGTTGACCTGCAGTTTGAAGGTTTTATTAATTACTGTATATGTAAATTCCAAGGATGTAAAAGAAGGTAAAAATAACCAGTGACCGATTCTGAACCGATTCTTATCCGGTCTTCTCAGTGGCTGGACTGTGGGAAGGATGCTAGAGAGTACTGAGTGTTCAGTGAATGCATGTTATATATCATTAAGGATAGCATGTCCACCCTCTTAAAGGTCACTTGAATATGTAAATCATTTTCTCGTGAAGAAAAACTAAACAAAAACAACTAAACATTATATTCATTGCATCGAAAAGACCCCCTGGCTTGAATGGTGAAGAATGATATCCGGTGACAAAAACTGACCAAATAATCTTGAAATACATCAAGGGCTAATGCACAAGATTTTCTATTTCCTTCCTCAGAGTACTTCGTCATTGGAATTAAAGGGATAGTTCACCCAAAAATGAAAATTCTGTCATCATTTACTCACCCTCAAGTAGTTCAAAACCTGTATGAATGTCTTTGTTCTGCTGAACACAAAGGAAGATATTCTGAAGAATGTGGGAAACAGAGCAGTTCTGGGGCACCATTGACTTCCATAGTATTTTTTTTTCCTACTATGGAAGTCAATGGTGCCCCAAAACAGCCTGGTTACAAACTTTCTTCAAAATATCTTCCTTTGTGTTCGGCAGAACAAAGAAATTCATACAGGTTTGGAACTACTTGAGGGTGAGTAAATGATGACAGAATTTCATTTTTGGGTGAACTAACCCTTTAATGTCATTATTAGGCCACTATAAAAAGCAGTATAATTGGCAAAGACGATTTTGGCAAAGTCGGATTTGTCTGATTCCTTGGGAGTGAAGAGCAAAAACCGCTGATGGTTGAACTCGAACGATGGTCAGTTTGAAGCTCTAGCACAACTATAAATGAACAGCTAATAATTATTGTATGTCAAACTGAATTAACAGCTGCAATAATAACATGTCGAAGCACTCACAGATTATCATCAAACAGAATCGCAAAACAGGTCAATAGTGGATTGACACCTTCAAGAAGCCACAAAAAAAAAAAAAAAAAAATCACTATAGCGTCATGAAATGCAAGAGGAGAATCGGCTTGGCAGCAATTCACAGCACATTTCTGGTTAATCAGAACGTCATTAAGAGACTTCGAGACAATCCTTAAAAAGATTACCTTACAAAGATGCTTGGCACAAACTAAAACGAGTACCTGTAAAAGATTAAATCAAACACAAACGTGACTTCAAAGATTAAAGTTACAGAGAGCCTACACTGACAGGTGGAAAATTACTTGATTGATTAAATGGTGATACCTTCTGTAGGTCAGATGTATTAGAGCTGAAGCTGGTGCCAGAATGGTAGAATCCACAGCCCACCACAGTGGTATCAGATAGAAAAATGTTCCATTAAAAAAAAAAAAAAGAAAAAAAAAAAAAAGCTACAATCATTGAGGAAAACAATAACAATAATATTGCCTCTGATGTGCATCACGCATTAACATAGTACCCATGAGACAACGAATGAAGATCATGACTACAAAACAATTCATCATAGTTCGGGAAAAAAAAGAGTTTGAGATTGCCTCAGAATGTTTTCAGCTAGTGTGAATCCTTTGGTAATGACTATAATTTGAAGTAGATACCTTATATTAATCCATTTGTCTTTCTCTAATAGATCATCTCACAGTATCTCTGTGTAGGTGACCCTAAGGCAACACAGTAACAACTCTTATTGTGAATTACAGTTCGGCAATGAGCACAGTGATTATGGAGGGTTTCTTACTGCTGTGTGCTGAAGATTGTGAGGTAACACTCTACAACAAATTTCATTTCACTAACATGAGCTAATGCATGGGGTATCATACATTTACAGCATTTATTAATCCAAGTTCATGTTAATTTATACATACTTATTCATTTTTAACATTTCAAGATGTATAAATGAAAAGTTAATGTATTATGAATGAACACGCATTAACAATGAACATCAGTATTCATTGTTACTTCAATTATACCTAATGCATTAACTAATGTTAACCATTTGTAAAGTGTTACTGATTGTTTTGATTGAGTATTATTCTGACACTGTTTTTATTACTAAATGGATATTTCACTCAAAAATAAATCTATAAAATCTGTCAGTATCTACTCACCCTCATGTCATTCCAAACCTTTATGATTTTTCTTTTTTCAAAAAGCACTGCCCAATTTCTTTGAACGAAAAAGTGCAGCCTTGACATTCTTCTACTCCTTTTGTATTCCATAAGTAGAAAATCTAATGTACAATATATGAGAGTGAATAAAGGATGACAGAATTTCACTTTTTGAATGAACTATCCTACAGTATATGCAGTGATACCCAACCTGCACGTGTCAAATATATTGCCATATCATAGGATGGGACTGTAGATGCAAGTCCAAGAAAATCATAAAATCGGTAAAAAATACAAATGTGTCCATGAAGATCCAGAGACACTCACTTTCCTTGATTTCCTTTGGGTGTAGACATGGACAGCAACTATTGTGCCAACTCAGGCTGGACTGAAGGGTGAGAATCTGTGGAATTTATGATCCATTCTATACATGCACTTTTTAACTAATAGATTGATGCTAATATATTTTAGGCATTTAAAAAAAATATTATCTAGCATATAATATATTAATTTAATCTTTAATGAACTTCTCTTTTGCATGGAAAAAAATATGCAATAAAAATCTAGAAATATAGGCAAACATTTGCAGTCTACATACTAATTAATATTCCAAATATTTCAAAATGGATCTACTCTCTTGTCATTATTGTGCTGATTCAGGGTAGAGCTTAATACTATCATATAACATGCAGTGACGATGGGTTTAGACATGTTGAATGTATCAAAATAATGAATGACTATAACTAAAGCTCGAATAAACTCCAAAAGAAAACCATCAGCACTCAGTCAAGACCAGATGATGCTCCTGCCATCATTTCTAAGATTTCTCTGCCTGATGGCTTCTCCTCCAGTGGAAGGCACTATAGATGGCTCTGAAAGCTGCGCTTACATGAAAGCCGGTCTGGTTTTGACTGATGGCTAGATGACAGGTTTCCATTCAAGTGAACGATCTACCAGGATTGTAAGAGACACCAAAAGTCAGAGGGTCACATGCTATGCAAGGCATTTTTTTTCTCACGCTGTCTTGGCCTAAGGCTTTTTTTGCACCTTGACTTCTTACAGCTGCTCTCTCACCCATAAAAAGATGAGATTGTGTGAGAGGAACGTTGTGAATCTTTTTTTTCCCCTGGTACCTGAAGAACAAAAGGCAAAGATCTCTGCCAGAGAATTGCAACCACTTAAAGAGCTTGTGGCAATATCCTTCTTGACCATAAAAAACAGCCTGGTTTTAAGGGTTTTGACGTATCTGCTGTAGCTTTCGGTTCCTGTAGCATTTTCATCTCCTACTGGAGAAGTCCTTGAATCACCACAGCTCAACTCTGATAACAGGTATCCATTCTTTTTTTTAACTGTACCTTGAAAAGTCCTGGTTCAGTCTGTTCTTCGTGTCTGCTCTGACAGAACCAAAAGTCAAGTTCTTTGCGTCGTGAGGTGTGTGGGACCGCTAAAGATACAAGTAGCCTACCCAGTAGACAACATTGAACAATAGGAAAGAGGTGGGAAAGAAGACACGAGAGTATGCATCGAGTTCCAAAATGTCTATATGCACACGGCCCTTTCGCCACGCTCCATCTTTGCACTCTTCGTAGCAGCAGAAGAAACTCTGGCAGTCTTTTCCATCCAGGCACTCATAAACACAGGCATCATCAAACTCCTGCCAGTACATGGAGTTGTTGAGCGTGATAACTGTGGGAGGAGGACACACATCCAGTACTGAGTAGTTCTGTTGGACAAAAACAACATCCTTTTAGAATTTTAGGGGTCTTGTTCTGGAATATGCATCCAAAAAACCTTATTCTGAGTGAATAGAAATCATCACTGGAGTCCTAAATATGGATGTGTTTTGCATGTATTGTACACAAAATTTCACCCAAAAGAACAACATAAGTTTAGCTGAAGTGCATCAAATCTATGCCGTGAGCAAAACAAATCCTTTAGAGTGGGCTGTCAATCAAAACATAAGATCATGGTGGCTTCTTAGAGATTCCCACTCACTTGAACTAACAGCGTTCTCTCCGGTGGGCAAGTCAAGTGCAGCATCGATCTCTCACGGTCAGGTACGATGACCTTGAAATCTGAGCATGGTTGTCTAAATCTTTCCTCTAAACCCTTTTAAACCACACAACGAAAACTCTCCAGCTGTTTTCTGCCACTTATTCCCTGTTATTCATCTCATTATTGTGACATAACTAGCAAAGCATGGTAATTACAGCACTGAAAGATAATCTATGTGAGATCACCTATAGGGTAATATTTGTTTTGTGTAAAATTGCTATGGTAATTATCCTTGCTAGTCAGCAGAGATAAGATCTAATCAAAATGAGTGATCGGCGAGCGAGTGGGAAAATTTCACCTGTGGAGACTGCCACCGGAGAAACACAATGGATAAAAAGTAAGATGTGCTTGCTCGACCATAATTTAGCATCACATTACACATAGACAAAGACTAACAACGTCAGCCTAATGAAATCATATTTCCATACCATCCGGAGAGATCGCCTATATCAAACACGTGGGAAAAGGGACTTCTGTCTGCATACACTGGATAGTAATAATACATCACTATATTGTTAGGAAAGTATAACAACGATAGACTCTGCCTAAAAAGGCATTAGCACAGTCTGTCACAGAATAGATATTTCATGTATTTGAAAGGGGAAAGGAAAGATTTAATGACTTACCTTACATGTGAATACCAGATTACTCGATTCACATTGGTCAATCATGGCCATTAGTAAAGTTTTATATATATATATATATATATATATAGCACCTAGCACCACTGTTTTCAACATTCATAATAAGACTATTTTTCTTGAGCACCAAATCATATCATCATATTACAGAGATTTCCAAAGGATCATGTGACACTGAAGACTGGAGTAATGGCTGCTGAAAATTCAGCCATTGCAAGAATAAATTACATAAAAAAATACATAAAAAAAGAGTTAAAATCACTTATTTTAAATTGTGATAATGTTTCACAGTATTACTGTTTGTACTGCATTTTTGATCAAACACAGCATTGGTGTGCATAACAGACATTTAAAAACATGTTTAAAAATCTTATTGACCCCAAACTTTTGAACAGTAGTGTATATATATATATATATATATATATATATATATATATATATATATATATATATATAACTGCCTACTATTGCTACTTCAATGTCTCTTGTATTATTCCACTCTCTCTCTCTCATTTCAGGCCAAAGTACATTGATACCAAATCAAAATGATTAACTGATTGTATTAAAAATGGCCTTGGAAGATTTCAGTATTTATTTTAATAAGAATATTGGACATGAAACCTTTGATAGATGGCCAGAAACTTAGGAGCCCCCCGTTAGAGCAAGAATTTGAAAACATCCCTTACATATCGTGTGAACAGGATGTATAGCTTTCTCCTAACTTTAAATAATGCAGAACATGGTGCTCACCGATCTTTTTGTCTTGTTGCAAGTTGGTCTGCGAGCATTGTAGGAGTAATAATTAAGTGTGGCATATTCCATGAGAGCCGCAAAAACAAACAGGAAACAGACAGTGACGAAAAGGTCCATTGCTGTGACGTACGAGACTCTGGGTAATGATGTCCGTGCCACCGTGCTGAGCGTTGTCATGGTTAATACCGTTGTTATTCCTGCATAACCAAAAGAGAATATTAGATGGAAAGCCTGGTAACAAAGGAAATGCCTGCCAATGAAAAAAATGAGCTAAATGGTTTAAAGTGTATGCTGACATTGTTAGCATGTGTAAAATGTAGTTTGATATCTCTGCTGAATACAAAACACTGATACTTTTTGTCTCTAAGCAAATTATGCGATGCCATTTCGCTGAGCAGACCTGATTAAGTTCCATCTAAGATTCCATTGCTCTGGTTGCTTTTGAACAGGTGTAATACAATAGCTGTGTTCTAAAACCTAGTAAGCTGCCTCACTAGGCTACCTATCTAGTGTAGCATCCTAACTGAAATGGAACCTCATAAGTAACTGACTTGAAATGCTCTAAAGCAGGCAATACGAGAGAAACTAATGCAATACTTTAACCACCACCATAAATCACCACTACAGCAAATTAATATTGTTATTATTTTTAACAGAAAGGAAAAACACTATTATATGCCTTTATTGTTATGTTTTTTCTTTCAAACTGACACATGTCCAGATGCTGAAGTCATTCTCTTGTATTTGACAGGCACAGAGGCACCTGCAAATTAAAAAAAATGCCACCCACACAAACACCTAGAATCTCAGAAGCGTGTAGACATTCTTAGCTCCACTCTTGCATGGACATTTAGAGTTGCCTCAGAAAAGCAGTGACTGTGCTCCTGTTTTGCAAGGGTTTCTATGGAAACAAGCAAGCTTCATCTATCTCAGACAGAAATTTCGCACTCCATTCCTTTTTCCTCTGCCGTTGCTGGCCACAGTGATTTCCTTCACCTGTTAGACTGACTTCCCCTGATACAGTGGCACTTAGTTAAATGACTGCCTGCCTGAGTCAGAAAAGCTTGTGAATGAAATATGCATTTCAAAATGGCACTCTTTCCCGAATTGCTTGGCTCCATTTTAGCCTCATTAGTTCTCTCGTCTGTTTTTGTGATGGATGAGAATGACATAACAATTCTCCGGATGTTTTCATGACTGTAATGCTGTACTTCCTGTACTTATCAGTGATGGTACCCAGGCTGTTGGTTTGTGGGTGGGAAGAGTTGAATGATTGTAGACCGGATGTTTGATGTGTTCAGTACTTCTCTGCTCAAATTTCCTTTTTTTTTTTTTTCATCTTTTCAACTATTCAAAAGTGAGACATTCTGAATATGAAAAAAAAAAGCATATAATTTTATTACTGTTTAAAAGTTTGGGGTCAGTAAGATGGGTGAATGAAGATTCTTATGATAACCAAGGCTGCATTTATTTGGTTAAAAATATTAAAAAACAGTAATATTGAAAAACATTATTACAACAAAATAACTTGGTAACACTTTACAATAAGGTTTATTAGTTAACAATAGTTAGTTAACAAACTAAGAATGAACGACACTTCTACAGCATTTATTAATCTTAGTTACTGTTAATTTCAACATTTACTAATGCATTATTAAAATCAAATGTTGTGCTTGTTAATATTAGTTAATGCACCGTAAATTAACATGAACTAACAATGAACAACTATATTTTCATTAACTAACATTAACAAAAGGTTAATAAACACTGTAATAAATGTATTGTTCATTACTTGTTCATGTTAGTTAATACATTAAGTAACATTAACTAATGGAACCTTATTGTAAAGTGTTACCAATAACTTTTCTATTTGAATACATTTTAAAATATAATGTTCCTTTTGGAAGTTTTATTGTTGTGATGGCAAAATTACATTTTTCAGAAGCCATTACTCCAGTCTTCAGTGTCACAGGATTCTTTCAATGAATATTATTCAAATATGCATACCATATAATATTTAATAATTCATTTCCATAGAGAGTTTAAAAAACACAATTTATTAGAAACAGAAATCTGTTGGAGAATTATAAAAAAAAAAAAAAAAAAAAAAATAGATATATATATATATATATATATATATATGGCTTTACTGTCAGTTCTGGTCAATTGAATGCATCTTTGCAGATTCAATGCATTAAAAATCTTCATGACCCCAATCTTTTGAACAGTATTTTATTATATATACATATATATATATATATATATATATATATATATATATTTTTTTTTTTTTAATTTATTTTTATATATATATATATATATATATATATATATATATATATATATATATCTATTTCTAATTCTTTTTTTTTTTAGAATTTAGAATTTTATTGAAATGAGTGTCTAACTGTGTGGAATATACTGATGTGCACTCTCAAAAATAATAATAATAATAAAAATAAATAAATAAATAAAAATGTATGTGGCCTGACCTATAAAATTACATTAATTTCTATAACTAAATATAGTCAAGTAGATTAGTCATATTAAATAGTACAGACTACATACAAAGCACATGGATGCACTCTTCTAATTAACAGATCTAACTTTTGGGTTAAACCCACTAACAGGTATATACAGTATAAAGCTAACAGATTTATTTTTTTTAATGGGCATTCTAATGCCTCTATGCACAAGGTAGGGAATACAGACGAAACTGACTGCCTAAACCTGAACACCACTGTGACACCAAGACCTCTGGGAAAAATTTTAACAATGATTGTGCCCAACATCAGTGCCTGACCTCACTGATGCCCTCACGTCTGAATGGGAGCAAATCCCAGCTGCCATGTTCCAACATATTGGAAAGTTTTAGCAGCAGAGAGCAGAAAATGGAGGCCCTTATCCCTATTACCCATGGTTTCAAAACATGTGAGTGAACTGTTTGGGTGTCCACATACTTTTTGGCCATGTATTGACTATGAACAAAAACAATTCATTTATAGTATGTTACCAAATAAAATGCATTTTCAGGATAGGCAACAAAAAGTTGCTCAAAAAGACTTACTGACCACCCTATATCTGACCCCTCACTATTCTTCTGAGTTCTATCTTGGTCACTTCCTTTTCTCACCTGACATTTCCACGGCTGTAAGCCCAAGCCCTCTCTCTCTCCCACATTTTATCTCAGCTGCCTTTCTCTCTGGACTTCATCGATCAACTGGACGCCTGTAAAACAAATCTCTACTTTTTCTTCTACTCCCTTTCTTTCCACTGAAGGTGTAATGACTTCTTTTGTCAGACAGATTAATTGCGTTCATCCTTCTTTTTCTTCTCAGAGTATGTTGCCAGTTTATTTCTTTTCTTCCAAACATAGATTGTGCAGGGCTCTGGCCTTTTCTTCCAGTTTTCTTAGCATTTAGCTATAAGATCGGTGTAAAATAACCAATTTATGTCAATCTAGGATCCTGTTTTTCTGACCGTCACTGATCCTGCTTGTTAGCTTGAGAATACTCAGTGGGAATACCATCTCAGGCCACACTGATCTGTGGTGTGTTCAGAGGTAATCAAACAAGACAGACTAAGAGTGGCAAGCTAAAAAGCTACATCATGAGACAGATTAAAAGGCTTTCTAAATTATGTTGTGTGATACTTTACATGCGGATCTCTCATTGAACAATATGAGGATAAATGAAAAGAAATAACATGGTCTAAATAAAGCCACTAAAATCAAAACAAAAACTACAGGCATAACGTCTCGGTTACGTATGTAACCCTCGTTCCCTGAAGGAGGGAACGGAGACGTCACGTCGGATGACCGACGAAATTGGGATCTCGCCAGAGAGACCAATCCACTTCGAGTGTAACTAAACGAGCCAATGGACATTGGCATGCGATTATTGCATCCAGCTGCCGCTGATCACAGCGTGAGCATAAGAGGCAGCTGATGCACCGCATCAATTATGTTTTCGCTGAGGAGCCGAGCCGGCGACCCGGCAGCTCAGCGGTGGTACAGCGACTGTGGCGACGGGACGTGACGTCTCCGTTCCCTCCTTCAGGGAACGAGGGTTACATACGTAACCGAGACGTTCCCCTTTCAGTCGGTCACTCCGAGTCACGTCGGATGACCGACGAAATTGGGATCCCTACCAAAGCGCCACAGGAGCTGCCCCTTCCAGTGCCCTGTGTAGGGCTCCTGACCCTTCCTATAAGGCAGAAGATAGGACCGGGCTCTACACAGAGGTGGTCAACTACTGGTGTTCCTTGAACAACCCAAACAGTAGGACTAGGATAACACTGGGAAGCGTGCCCTTCCACTTGGAAGAGGCACACTGCGGAGTCACCTCCTCCCAGAGGGGGTTAAGTGACATTCAAACATGTGAAGTAACCCCGAAGGGCCCTATTGCACATGGAAGTCTCTGAGATGGCTCAGGCTGCATCTTTAGAGATGGCAGAACGTGGTTCGCCAGGGGAAACATGGCTCTAATAAGAATACCGTGGAATACACATATGGGATCCCGACAGGGTCTCTCATATGGGCACTAGCCTCGCACCAGATTTCAAGAATTCATTGGCTGAAGGCCTGGCGCCGGACGCCGGAGTGCTGGAGGACTCAACAGGGTTTGCCTGGTTAAGGAACTCTCTGGAGAATTAGGCGTAAGGACGCCGCAAGCCGACTCTGAGCCGGCCCTCTCAGTGCCACTACCCGTTTGAGGTGAGAACACAGGAGGAAACCGGTTCGACACGTAGGCTATAAAACCTAGCGAACGTGTTGGGAGTCGCCCAACCCGCAGCTCTACAGATGTCTGCTAGCGAGGCACCACGAGCCAGCGCCCAGGACGATGCGACACCCCTAGTGGAGTGAGCACGCAACCTGAGTGGGCAGGGCACACCTTGTGCTTCGTAGGCCAAGGTGATGGCATCCACTATCCAGTGGGCCATCCTCTGCTTGGAGACAGCCTTCCCCTTCTGCTGTCCTCCGTAACAGACAAAGAGCTGTTCTGAGGTCCTGAAGCTCTGAGTTCTATCCACGTACTGACGCAGTGCGCGTACAGGACAGAGCAAAGCTAGGGCTGGGTCTGCCTCCTCCAGGGGCAGCGCTTGCAGGCTCACTACCTGGTCCCTGAAGGGCGTGGTAGGAACCTTGGGCACATAGCCGGGCCGGGGCCTCAGTGTTGCACTGGAGTCAGCCGGCCCAAACTCAAGGCACGACTCGTCGACCGAAAATGCCTGCAGGTCCCCCACCCTCTTGATTGAGGCCAATGCAGTCAGGAGTAGGGTTTTCATAGAAAGAAACTTCAACTCGACTGACTGCAACGGCTCAAAGGGGGCAGTTTGTAGGGCTCTTAGCACCAAGCCAAATCCCAAGAGGGAAGGGAGGGAGGCCTCGGAGGATTTAACCTCCTGGCCCCCCTAAGAAACCTGACGACCAGATCGTGCTTCCCCACCGACCTCGCCTCTATGGGGTCGTGGTGGGCAGAAATAGCAGCAACATATACCTTAAGGGTGGAGGGGAACAGCCTACGCTCCAACCCTTGTTGCAAAAAGGAAAGCACGGCTCTGATCGAACATCTCCGGGGGTCCTCCTGGTAAGAGGAACACCATTCGACGAACAGGTTCCACTTCAGCGCATAGGCCCGTCTTGTGGACGGTGCTCGTGCTGAAGCGATAGTGAGCGCTACCTCCTGGGGCAGGTCACCTAGAACCTCCGCGTCCCGTCCAGGGACCACACATGAAGTTTCCACAAGTCTGGACGCGGGTGCCAGAGGGTGCCCCGTCTCTGAGAAAGCAGATCCTTCCTCAGAGGAATCGGCCAGGGAGGGGCTGTCGCGAGGAGCATGAGTTCCGGGAACCAGGTCCTGTTGGGCCAATATGGAGCCACTAACAGGACCTGCTCCTCGTCCTCCCTGATCTTGCACAATGTCTGTGCTAGCAGGCTCACTGGGGGAAACGCATACTTGCGCAAGCCCTGGGGCCAGCTGTGTGCCAGTGCATCCGTGCCGAGCGTTGCCTCGGACAGGGAGTAGAACCACTGGCAGTGGGTGGTTTCTGGAGATGCAAACAGGTCTACCTGAGCAACTCCGAACCAACCCCAAATCAGCTGGACCGCCTGGGGATGGAGTCTCCACTCCCCAGGAAGTGCCGCTCGAGACAGCTCGTCGGCCGCCTGATTGAACACTCCTGGGATGTGGATGGCACGAAGGGACCTCAGATGCTTCTGACTCCAGAGGAGGAGGTGGCGGGCGAGTTGCGACATGCGACGGGAGCGCAAACCGCCTTGCCGGTTGATATAGGCAACGGTCGCAGTGTTGTCCGTACGGACCAGAACGTCCCTGCCCCGAAGGCGCCCTCTGAGGTGGCACAGGGCAAGGCGTACTGCCAGCAACTCGAGGCAATTGATATGCCAACGCAGAAGGGGGCCCGTCCAAACCCCTGATACTGCGTGCCCGTTGTACGTGGCACCCCAGCCGGTGGTCGAGGCATCCGTGAATACCACAGCATGCCTGGATACCTGCTCCAGGGGCACTCCTGCCCGAAGGAACGAAGGATCTGACCACGGGCTGAAGGTCTTGCGGCAGGCCGGTGTAATCTGAACCCGGTGAGTACCGCGTTTCCACGCCCACCTCGGGATTCGACCATGGAGCCAGTGCTGAAGCGGTCTCATATGGAGCAGACCGAGCGGAACTATGGCCGCAGCTGCAGCCATATGCCCCAGGAGCCTCTGAAAGAGTTTCAGTGGGACCGCTGTCCTGCCTGATAAAGTCTTGAGGCAGTTCAGCACCGACTGAGCACGTTCCTGGGTGAGGCGTGCTGTCTGGTTGACCGAATCCAACTCCATGCCGAGAAAAGAGATCCTCTGCACTGGCACGAGTTGCTCTTTTCCCAATTGACCCGAAGGCCCAACTGGCTGAGGTGCCTGAGCACCAGGTCCCTGTGTGCGCACAACAGCTCTCGAGACTGTGCAAGTATGAGCCAGTCGTAGAGGTAGTTGAGAATGCGCACACCCCGTTCTCTCAAGGGAACAAGGGGCCGCCTCTGCGACTTTGGTGAAGACACGAGGCGAAGGGGACAGCCCGAAGGGCAGGACCTTGTACTGATATGCCCGACCGTCGAACGCGAATCACAGGAATGGCCTGTGTCGCGGGAGAATCGAAACATGAAAGTACGCGTCCTTCAGGTCGATTGCTGCAAACCAATCTAGGGGACGGACGCATCCAAAAATGCGTTTCTGCGTCAACATCTTGAACGGCATCTTGTGAAGTGCACGGTTCAAAACTCGCAGATCCAAGATCGGTCGTAACCCACCGCTTTTCTTGGGCACAATGAAGTAAGGGCTGTAAAACCCCGACCTCATATCGGCTGGAGGGACCGGCTCTATTGCATCCTTCGCCAGTAGGACTGCAATCTCCGCGAGCAAGACAGGGGCATCGACGGCTTTGACTGAAGTGAACCGGATGCCCCTGAACTTGGGGGGGGACGCCGGGCGAACTGAATCGCATAGCCGAGTCTGATGGTCCGCAGGAGCCACCGGGACGGGCTGGGGAGCGCTAACCAGGCTCCGAGAGACCGCACCAGCGGGGCCAACGGGCCCACCGACATGCCCGCGGTGGGGCAGCGAGGTGGAACACAGGGACCGGCCCCAGGGCCTGTGACGGCAGGGTCTGGGTGTGTAGTGTAGCACTCACCTGATTTCTCCTCGCGTGGGAGGAGACACAGGAACCCGGCTTGAGGCTTGTGACAGCCCGGCGTTTGACGACTTGAAGCGGGGACTGGAGTGCTACTGCCCTTACCTGGTTCCACGAATGGGCAGGAGGGGTGCTCTTGGGCACCACCCGCTGCCTGCTGGCGAGAGAGGAGGAGGGAAGCGATCCTGTGATGCACGGATCACCACTCTCCTCCTCTTGAGACCCGGAGATTGAGGAGACCGCTCTTTACTGATGTTTTGGGTACCGCTGGCTGCTGGGCCAGAGGCGGAACAAAATGAACAAAAGATACTCCACCCGGCCCTCCTCCGGGGGAGGGAGTGGTGCAGTCACCATCTCCCGATGAGCAGTCTCCTCCATCTCTGGGTCGACCGTCCCAGGGCCTCTTGCACTTGCCGCCAGGTTTGGCGGGGGCCTGGACGGGCTGGGCGTCCTGCCTGCGACCGGCTCCACGACGCTGCCTGGTGAAAGGCTGCTGCGGCTGCGCGGGAGCGGGGGCGGCCGCAGGGGGGCGCCCACGGCGACGAGCAGGCTGAGTGGCTGCAGCCGGAGTGGAAGCAGCAGGTTTCCTCCGGCGCATGATGTGTTTGCCTCAGTCTGCTTCTGGGCTGCCGAGAACTGCTGGGCAAAGCTCTCGACAGCGTCGCCGAAAGGGCCGGTCTGTGACACGGGAGCATTCAGGAACTGTACCTTCTCCTGCTCCTTCATGTCAGCGAGACACAGCCAGAGATGGCGCTCCTGGACATCGCACGACCCAGAGACTGTGCGGTCACCTTCGTCACTCGTAGCGCGAGGTCCGTCGCAGCACGCAGCTCATGTAGAACCGCCAGGTCGTGACCACCCTCGTGCAGGTCTTTCAGTGCTTTGGCCTGGTGGACCTGCAGCAACGCCATAGCGTGGAGGGCGGAAGCCGCCTCCCCACAGGCTCTATAAGCACTGCCAGTTAGACCTGACGAATACTTAGAGGCCCGTGAGGGGAGACACGGATCACCCCGCAGGGTGGAAGCGGCTGTTGGACACAGTTGCATGGCCACAGACCGTTCCACCGAGGGGATGCCCGCATACCCCAAAGCGGCTCCACCATCGAGGGTGGTGAGAGCGGAAGAACTACAAGATGTGTTTCGGGCAGTGAAAGGTGCCCTCCACGATCTTGTCAGCTCCTCATGCACTTCCGGAAAGAATGGCACCGGACGGGGGCGCTGAGAACCAGCGCCACCCCCACCGAGGAACCACTCGCCCAGCCTCGAAGGATCGGGACACGGTGGCTTTTTAGGATTCCACACGAGCCCGACATTCTCGGCGGCCCGGGAAAGCATAGCCGTCATCTCTGGGTCTGGCACGGACAACGCTACCACACCCGAAGGGGGCAACGCAGCCGGGTCATCATCCCCGGAGAGAGAGGGCCCGCCCTCCAATGCAGTGATCGACATCTGGTCGTCAGAGGGGGCACCGAAGGAAACGCGTGGCCAGCGCGCTCCTTCGGCAGCTCCACCGGCTGCGGAGTGCTTGAGGGGTGAGGAGCTCCACTTGGGGAAGCCCTCACCGTAATCCTCAAATCACCTCTGACTCCACCGGATCCAGCGCGCACGCCGGATCACGGCAGGCAGAGGGACTCTGCCATGTTTGACATAGCAGAGTCGCACTCCGAGATGGTCATGTCCCCGCAAGAAGAACATGAACCATCCACGAAAGCCACCTCAGCGTGCTGAATGCCCAGACACGTGAGGAAGCGATCGTGACCGTCCTGAGGCGCCAGGAAACGACCACGCCCAGAAACGCACGGGTGAAAAGACATCTTTAAAAAGACGCGATCACCCGTGTTGCTCTTTTAGAGAAATTGCTCTTTTAGAGAAATGCTCTTTTAGTGCTGAAGCACGCAGGGGAGCTGGCCACCGCACACTCCTAGTGTGGCTGTCAGCAGGAAGACGATCTTTCTCTCCCGGACACCGTGACCACCGCTGCCGCGCCGTAACGCCCGCACTCGCTCGCAGAACACTCTCTTGGAAGGGAGAGCAGTAGCTTTAACCACTACCGCTCGGCTCCGAAGCGAAAGGATAATTGATGCGGTGCATCAGCTGCCTCTTATGCTCACGCTGTGATCAGCGGCAGCTGGATGCAATAATCGCATGCCAATGTCCATTGGCTCGTTTAGTTACACTCGAAGTGGATTGGTCTCTCTGGCGAGATCCCAATTTCGTCGGTCATCCGACGTGACTCGGAGTGACCGACTGAAAGGGGAACTAAAATTAGTTGATGAATTTAAAAACAAAAAATGATGAAAAAGAAAAATTACCTTGACAAAAGTGAAATTTACCAGGACAGGACATGGACTTAATCAAAGCAGGAAACTATAAAGAAATGAGTAAAGCCAACAAAAAAGCAGATGAAGAGCTTTCATGAAACATGAAAGAATGTGAACAAATACACACACTAAAAAGAAAACACAGATTTTCCTTTTATAAAAATGCATATGTAATAAAACAAAGACAAATACTTTACTTTAACTGTTTTCCATTCTCATAATATGTGAACTTGTTTAATGAATAAAACAAAACATTTATTAAATAAATAGTTCATCCAGAAATTAAAATTTGCTCACCCTCAGGCCATCCAAGATGAAAATGATTTTTTTTTCTTCTTCAGAAAAGAATTTGGATAAATTTAACATTACATCACAGGCTCACCAATGGATCCTCTGTAGTGAATGGGTGCCATCAGAATGAGTTCAAACAGCTAATTTTAGTCAGATTTTACTTGTATTTTAGTCAGAAGTGACGGTCTGAAGTAAAAAAAAATAAAAACAAACAAAAAAAAACCTTATTGATTGATTTATTACAAACATTTCGATTTTGCTTCACAAGAAGGTAACTGATAATTGAGTTGTTTGGATTATTGTGATATTTTATCAGCTGCTTAGACTCTCATTCAGAGCAGAGGATCCACTGATGAACGAGTGATGTAATACTAAATTTCTCCAAATCTATTTCCAATGAAGAAAAAACAAACAAACAAAAAAAAACAAACAAACAAACAAAAAAATGCATCTACATCTTAGGTGACCTGAGAGTGAGTAAATTTTCATTTTTGTGTGAACTATTCCTTTAAATATAACATTTTTCATCATAAACAGTGTCTTTAATACTGCCTATTTAAGGACAAAGATCCCAAACATCAAGTTGCACATGAATGAATCACACAAGGATCAGGTATCTGTATTTACTGCATGTACCTAGTGCTGTTCTGGCAGGAGTTGCATCTTTTTTGATCCAAAAGGAGACCCAAGAGAGAACCACAGTAAGTATGCAGGGGATGTAGGTCTGAATTGTGAAATATCCCATTCTTCTGCTTAGGTCAAAATATACAGTCATCACCACATAGTCACCTGGAAAGAGAAAAAAAAAAAAAAAAAAAGATGAAATGTGTGTGCATGAGTTTTTTTCTCTAAAAACAATGTCTCAAATAGATGGTTTAAAAAGACTAAACTTTAAGTATACAATATATGTATTGACAAACTGAGTGTAATACTTCTGAAATGTGAAGGGCATATTGCCTTTATATTTTCTTTGAAAAGCCTTCCTGGCTGTTTTCATTTTTGTATTTTTGTAAGAGTCTACCCATGGCCTTGAAAATATCAATTTAATAGCAATGTTTTAGAAATGTTCTCCTTTTTTTTATTGACACTTTATATCCAGATTTCAAGGCTATTTTTAAGTATTCAGATGAAATAGTAGAGAAATATCTAAAAATTATAGAAAATGTTAAATGCAAATTCACTCAATTCAACAGATTCTAGAGCTATGCTATTAACGATACTAATATACATTATGGCTAGCCTTGTACTTGCACATCTGAAGTTTTAAAATGTTTGAAACCAGCTTGCTTCTTTCATGTTGCACAGATATTGTGAACTTTGTCTTTCAGTCATCATTACTGTTCCCTATCGATACTTTACTGCCCACGGCCATCGGCTGGAAGGCAAAGGCTGCCCACCCGTCCAAGCCGTGTAGGACTTCAGCACTCGCTGGACGAGCCTACTCGTCTGCTGGACAAGCGGCTTCTGCGCTTCATTCCATGGCAGTCTTACAGGTCTTCCAGGCCAAGCTCCTCCGTTGCATGGACGAGTCCGACCCAGACCCCGCAGCCTTTAAGGAGCTACGCAGTGCGACCGACCTGGCTCTACGCACCACCAAGACGACGGCACAGGCGATTGGCAGATCCATGGCCAGCCTAGTGGTGTTTGAGTGCCATCTATGGTTAAACCTCACGGAGATCAAGGATGCGGATAAGGTCCCCTTTCTCGACTCCCCAGTTTCCCCTACTGGACACTTCCTGCCAAAGCGCTCCAGTTCGACAGCTGCTTCCAGTCGCCCCAAGACTGAGCCGACTCGGCAGCCCGTGAAGCCCGCACCGCCAGCTGCTCACACGGCTTCTAAGCCTGAGCCTCGTCAATGCTCCCGCTCGGCCAGACGCCACCCGTTTCCTAAACGCCAGGGCCCCCGACCCACGATAGCATTGGACCCTGCACCCCACGTGTCATCCTGATCTGTGGGACAGGAAGAGGAAGGGACCATGTCTCGCTGCAGCCGGACCACCCCCCAAGCAGCCTCTGTTGTGCCTCCGAGCACCCCGTTCAGTTCCGGGTGCTGACGGCAGTGTGTTTGTGACCAAAAATACTGTTGTGAACATAGGGCCCATTCTAATCGCGACAACCAGCCACTGTTATAGCGAGAAAAATAAAACACAAACATTTTCAAAAAGAGAGCAAATTTCCTCTTCCACTCATTACGAGCATCGGGTCCCCAGTGGGCGGCCCACCGCTAGAACCAATCAAACCCCTTGCCATGCGGGCCGAGGCCTGGCAGGCCATCCCCGGAGTATCAGACTGGGTTATGGGGATAATAGAACGAGGTTATACACTCCAATTCACTCGAAGACCCCCGCGATTCAGCGGCATGGTCTCCACCTCGGTTCAGAACAAGGATGCACACGTCCTACGCACCGAGGTGATGAATTTGCTGGCAAAAGGAGCCGTAGAAACGGTTTCCCCAGCCGAGAGCGAGTCAGGCTTCTACAGCCGCTACTTCCTCATCCCCAAGAAGGATGGCGGCCTAAGGCCCATCCTCGATCTCAAGCACCTGAATCGCGCCCTCATGAGACGGCCGTTCAGGATGATTACATTGAAACAGATCCTCTCGCAAGTATGCCCAGGGGACTGGTTCTTTTCGCTGGACCTAAAAGACGCATACTTTCATATCCAGATAGCCCCCCGTCACAGACTATTCTTGAGATTCGCCTTCGAGGGAGTGGTTTATCAGTACACACTCCTTCCCTTTGGACTGTCCCTAGCTCCTCGCACTTTTATGAAGTGCATGGATGCGGCTCTTTCGCCACTGAGACAGATGGGAATCCGCATTCTGAATTACCTTGACGACTGGCTCATTCTGGCCCAGTCAGAGGACGAGCTACTATCTCAAAGAGTCCTCCTCCTCAGCCACCAAGAATGCCTGGTACTCAGGGTCAATTTTGCCAAGAGCGTGCTGTCCCCCAGTCAACAGATATCGTTCCTGGGAACAGTTTTAGACTCAGCCCAAATGAGGGTGATAGCCGCGCCGGAACGTGCGCTGGCCATTCAGCAGCTCGCTGCCTCATTCAAAGTCAGAGCCTCTCGCCCTCTCAAGGCATTTCAGAGGATGCTGGGCCTCATGGCCTCTGTGTCTCCGGTACTTCAGTTGGGCTTGCTACGCATGCGGCCCCTTCAGTACTGGCTGAAACCACGAGTTCTGTCCCACGCCTGGCATCTTGGATGCCTTCGTGTCAAGGTCGACCAGGCCTGTGTAACAGCCCTGGCCCCTTGGAAAGATTCCCAGTGGATGGAATGGGGCGTGCCCCTGGGAATGGTCTGCAGGAGGAAGGTGGTCTCGACAGACGCTTCCAACACAGGTTGGGGAGCGCTGTGCGATGGCAAACCAGCTTTCGGCCACTGGTCGAAAGAGGAAGGTTGGCTTCACAACAACTGCCTGGAAATGCTGGCAGTGTGTCTGGGCCTTCATACCTTTCTGCCAGACCTAAGGGGACACCATGTCTTAGTCCGTTCGGACAGCATGACGGTGGTGTCCTATATAAATCACCAGGGTGGTCTCTCCTCGAAGCGCCTCTTCGCTCTGGTGGAGTACCTCTTGGAATGGGCTCAGCTCAACTTGCGCTCGTAACGGGCAGGTTGAACCAAGGAGCAGACATGCTATCTCGGAGCAACGTCCCCTCAGAAGAGTGGATGCTCCACCCTCAAACGGTTCAGAAAATTTGGGAGGTCTTCGGCAGGGCAGAGGTTGACCTTTTCACCTCAGAAGACTACTCTAATTGCCCAATTTACTTTTCGAAGAACAGGGACGCGTTGGCCCACGCCTGGCCCAACCTCCTCCTTTATGCTTTTCTCCCGATCGCTCTGATCCCACAGGTAATCAGACGAGTCAGGGAACAGAGACACAAGGTTCTATTGGTGGCCCCGCACTGGAGGAATCAGCACTGGTTTGCGGAGCTGTACCGGCTGCTCTCGGCAGCCCCGTCGCCCATTCCCCTGAGACGAGACCTACTCTCTCATGCGAACAGAACGATATGGCATCCCCAGCCTGAGCTGTGGGCTCTGCACCTTTGGCCTCTCGATGGGAGCTTGCAAACCTCCCCGAGAACATGCTAAACACAATCTCTCAGGCTAGAGCACTGTCTACAAGACGCCTCTATGCCCTTAAATGGTCTGTCTTCTCCACCTGGTGTGCAGCCCTCGGCGCAGACCCAATTTCCTGCGACATATCTCTGATATTGTCCTTCCTGCAAGAGCTGTTGGATAAGGGTCGTTCCCCTTCCACGCTCAAGGTCTATGTAGCAGCCATAGCCATAGCTCTGAAGAGTCCTCCATTGAGCTGCTACAGTCCATTGACCTTCACCCCCTGACGCTTAAAACCGCTCTGCTACTAGCGTTAGCATCGGTAAAGCATATGGGAGATCTGCAGGCGCTATCTGTGAGCCCCACCTGCCTCGAATTCGGGCCCAACGACTCTAAAGTCATCCTGAAGCCAAAGCATGGTTACATACCTAAAGTGCTCTCTAGTCCATTCAGAGCACAGTTAATAACTCTATCGGCGCTTTCTCCTTCGGAGCAAGACCAAGAGCTGAATTTACTCTGCCCCGTCAGGGCATTGAAAGTCTATGTTGACCGCTCCTCTCCGTTCAGGCAGTCGGATCAGCTATTTGTATGCTTCGGTGGCCGCACCAAGGGTTCTTCGGTCACGAAGCAGAGACTTTACAAATGGATAATTGAAGCTATTACGCTAGCGTACTCTTCTTTGGGCCTTCAATGCCCCATGGGAGTAAGAGCCCACTCAACTAGGGGCGTTGCCTCTTCCTGGGCCTGGTCTAGCGGTGTGTCCATTGCAGAGATCTGTGCGGCGGCCGGCTGGGCCTCGCCGTCCACGTTTGCCAGGTTTTATAATCTGGACATTCCGGCCTTACAGGCTCGGGTCCTTTCTGCATAACTGGGTACTCTGTCATATGACAAAAACCATTGTTTTTTTTTTGCCCTTTTTCATGTATGCTCTTGGCCCTCTCTGAGTTCCGAGGCTGTACTGAATTATCTTGGGAAGACTATTCAAGGCTGGGCCGAACTCTGTGAGTTTGGCCCTACTGCCTCCTGCAGGGCTTCCCTGCAAAATACTTGGTCCCTCTGGGTGCTTAAGGCGAGTTCAAGTATTAGTCGTTCCTCTAGCATAACACGGCAGGATTGTACTGGTTCCCCATCGCATCTTATCAGACGCAGTACGTGTAAAGTATCAATAGGGAACGTACTCAGTTACTAATGTAACCCTAAGATACAGAAAGAGTACTGCGTACTTTGCCATGCTATGTAGCTGCATGACTCATTCACTGCACTTCAGTCGAAGTAACCTGAGGATCCTACGGCGGAATGCCCGATTATATAGCCAGATGGCTCCGCCCAGTGAACAAAAAACTAACCAATGGCTCGGCAGCGGAGCTGCATGAACCTATGGTGGGGGCTCTGGCGGGCTTTATCGCCATAGGCTCGTGCAGCTCCGCTGCCGAGCCATTGGTTCGTTTTTTTATTCATTGCACGAACCAATGGCCGTGCAGTTACGCTGCATTATTGAAAGGCTTCAGTCATCGGAGAAAAAGGAGTTTTCCCCATCACGTCTTATCAGACGCAGTACTCGTTCCGTATCTCAGGGAACCGAGGTTACGTTAGTAATCGAGTATGTTTTGTCTGGAGGCCTAAACAAAACCTTTTCACTTTTCATTGTAGCCTACAGAAGTTTTTTCCTTCATACAGTGATAAACAGGTCGCTATCCATTTTCACAGGCTGAGAATAAACAGTGTGTGAAATGATAGATAGAAAGAAACAAAAATTAAACTGTACTATGTCTTTTGATCTTTTCCCACATATTGCAAATAATTTCTCCATGCTGTGCTGTTGTTCTCACATACAGAACTCTTGTATTGCTAATTTGAAAATTGCTAGCCATGGCCAAATCAGCTTTTCTTTGTAGTTCATGCCTTCACGGGAACACTTCTCTAACATTGATTTGTTGATATTATCTGTATCTGAAAGAGTTTATTGAAGCTTGATGCATTGTTTATTTTTCTGACATGTCACAGTCCTTTGAAAGTATCTCTTTCCGAAAATATGAAGCATTACTATATAACTTTCATTCAATACAAGTCAGTATAACATTGATTTGCACCAAAAATGCCATTCTCTACCATCCTAGTATAACTGATTTGGTATTTGAATATGAGGATCTAAAATTTCTAGTTTAGTCCATTGACCATATTCACACTAAGAGTACTAAGCCCTGAGAAAATGTCATGTGCAGTACAGTAGTGCTTTAACTGAAGTGACATTTCAACTGCTTACAATCCCCTGACCCAGAGTTTTCAATCTTAATGGGAGTCCATTAACATATTAGAAAAACTGTATGAATATACTGTCAAGAGAAACAACCTCATATATCATCTTCAGCTGATCTGGTCACTTCTATTGAGTGTAAAACCATCATTAAACAAATTCAAATGTCTTTCTGCCACAAAATACAATGCTGCAATGAATCCAGGACATTTAAAAGGATGTAAAGGTAGTTGCTTGAGAAAATAGGTCAATGCTAGTTAAGCATAATTTAATAATGTAAATTAAAGGAAGATATTATACTGAGCATTTTTATTCATACTAGGTTGGATGAGAGTGACTGGGTTAAAAGTTTTGCCTCAAAACTTCTAGTCCCTAAACATATTGACATCATTGTTCAAAATTTTGTGGTCAGTATTTTTTTTTTAAATAAATGTATACTTTTTTGCTGACCATTAAATTAATCAAAAGTGTCAGTAAATATATTATTACAAAAAATCTATTTAAAATAAATGCTGTTCGATTTCTATTCATCAATGAATCATTTAATAAAAGTTTCACAGTTTCCACAAAAATATTAAGCAGCACACCTGTTTTAACACTGATAATATTAAGGAAAGTTTCTTAACCAAATCAGCAAAATGATTCTGAAGGATCATGTGACACTGAAGACAGCTGAAGATTCAACTTTGCCATAACAAGAATAAATAACACTTTTAGATATATTTAAATAGAAAATGGTTATTGTAAATTGCAATACGTTTTCACAGTATTACTATTTTATTGCAATTTTAAGCAAACAAATGCAGCCATTGAGCATGAGACTTTTTTCAAAAACAATAAAAAATCTCACCGACCCCACACTTTTGAGCCTTCGAACAATTCTCTTTATGAGTAGCCAAAAACAATCATACATTATTCATAATCAAACTCTTATTAGATCCAATTAACAGAGTAAAAAAAAAAAAAAAATAAAAAATACCTGCTGTTGTCTTGATTATGTCTGTAGTGTTTCTCAGGCCCATGAAGTCGAACTGGTAAAGTCTCCATGACTTCTGATCAGCCGCCTGCACCGAATTCTTCCTCCACTTGTAAATCATTTCATCTCGTGGGTATCCATCTGTAATTACACAGAGCATAAGCCAGTGACCCCTAGTGCCCCCTTCACTTATGATGGATGCCTGAGTGCAGCCCAGTGTCAAGCATTGAACTGCAGCATTTGTCTCTAGCCCAGAGCATGCTAATAAAACGCACATCACAGGCACAAGGTAGACAAAAGCAGAGAGAAAGAACAAGTAAATGAGAAGTTTGGTTCGATTATACACAGCATCCATCTTGATGCTGACACCCAACCTTGAGATGTATGTCTCTCGCGCACAACCTGTGGCTCAGAAAAGAGATTTGAAACAGCAGTCCCTTGAGCCTTTGGAACTTTAATCTTAGAAATGATCACTGATGTTGCTCTTGCATTGATTATCCATGTCTCATAAGTACTGCTAAGTGGATGATATTTCACGCTCTTTTTAAAATTCTGCCTTAAAAGGATAGTTCACCCAGAAATGAAAATTTTGTCATTATTTACTCACCCTCATGTCGTTGCAAAACAGTATGACTTTCTTTCACAAAAAGAGAATTATTGAAGACTGATTTCACAAAAAGATGCATTAATCTATTAAAGCCATACAATACTTTTTTCTGAAAGAAACAGACAGACATTTAAATCATTATTCACTGAAAAGCATGATAAGTGCCTCTCCTTGGCGAGTTAATGAGAGAAGAAGTGATTCTGGATTCATGAATGAATTGTTCTTTTGAGTCAAACCACCAAGAACGATAACTATAAAGATAACTACAGTATATTAACATCCACACCAATGCAAAATAACGTTCTGTTTATTATAAGAATGCGCTGCATTTATCTGCCACTTAAAATGCTCATGCCCTTCGTTTGTTAAGAGTGCCATGTTTATTATAAATGTTTATAAGTCCCATGTTTATTATAATTGCATGGCAAAGAGTGTCCGAAACAATTCTTCAAAATTAAATAAAGTAAGAAAAGAAGAAGGTTTGGAAAGACATGAAGGTGAGTAAAATAACATAATTCTCATTTTCGTGTGAACTGTCCCTTTAAGCAGCAAGAGTGCTGGTGTTGAAGCCACTTATGTTTCACAATGTCCAAGAGTTTCAAGTATTTCTTAGAGAGTATTCTTTGATAAGTGAGTGGATGCACTTCATCCAGACAATGTGATTAATAAAATAGCACAATTAGATTTCCACACAATACATATTAATTCCGTTGAGCACACAATGACCTGTGCCGTTAAATGGTAATCAAGCCTAATAGCCGTCTGAGGTAATTGTCATTCTCTTACCAGATTAAGCACACTAAATGTGGAAAAATATAAAAGATGCTTTTTAAATAATTGAATTTCATTAAAATTCTCCTTGGTCTATGCAGAAGGCATTCAAAGATGTTCTTGACCACAAACAGTTGACATATTACACCAGCAAATAATAGAATCAAGACATTTTTTTATTTATTTTTATTTTATTTTTTTTTAGCTTTTTTCACCTTTTTGATATTGCTAAAACATTTAATGGGTCTTAAAGAGATAGTTTACCCTGCCGTGACTGGGGTCCAACAACATTTGACCCTATTCATTTTCATAGTATGGACCAAAACAAGATTGAATATGCAATGACTCAACGCTGCAACAATACACAAGTGTGTAATTTTGTAATTCTACACTGTGCAATAATAGTACTGTGTATTTTGGGAAGAATACTTGGTGTTAATTTAGCCACAGATAGTGTTTCACAAACACCTGTTGGACATCCATTAAATTCACATTCCTATTAATTGGCACTAGCAAGAAGGGTTAAAGGAAATGGAAAAAGCACTTTATTAATTGGCACAGAAATAAGCTGAAAAATCCTCATCCTCACCCTGGGTAAATCCCATTGTGCCATCCCTGTGAACTGTGAGAAATAATTAGTAGTGTATTGTATAAAGTTTACAACTTCTTGGCTCAATCAGCCATAAAGAGGTTGCAAAGAATCAGCAAAATAGTTTCAATTAAAATTCTGTGTACACAATAGTAAAATAGATGCAGCCTCCACAGATGTATTTTAGGCGTACCAGGGGACCAGAGCTGAAATTGTATTATCATTGATTGAGTGTCTGAATGTATCAAACAGAATGGTTTCCTAATCTTATATTTGGTATTATTGTTTGGTAAAATAGCAATAGACATAACTAAAATCTGCTGACTGAAACACATTTAGTGGTATATAGGTCCAAATGAATACTCACAAAGTGCCAAAAAAAAAATAAAAAAAAATAAAAAAATTGCCTTTGGCAAGTAAATCAATTTAATTAATAGTGATTTGGATGGACTTCATGAGAAACTAACTGGTAAATAAAAGAATGGTTTAAATTGCAAGAACAATAGTGTGACCCTGATGTAAATCATGTGAGTGAACCAAATTAAAGACATACTGTGCAAAAGTTAAAATCTCAATTTTGGATTTTTAGATTATATGTACATGTATATACAGTACATACATGGCTTCTGTCAAACTCTAAATGCCTTGCCAGTGAAACATTTGCCTTTCAATCATATTGAAGAACTCCTTGTTCCTCAGACATTATAAAAATAACCAGCCGTGTCCAGCTTGATACCACACTTCTGTTCTCCTTACATCATATTCAGTTCATTGGGTGGAAGTGGAGATCTCTTTATGTTTCTTTTGATAATTATCCATGGGCAGTGTCAAAGATCCACTCCTGCTCCATTTCATCGCAACAGTTGCCCTGCCACCCCCTGTCTCTGTCTCTCCCATTTGCATTGTCCTTGGTTCATTATTGTATAACCCTTAGGTCATATTGGGCTAAAGGGTACAAGCAAATTCCACTTAATCAGAGGAAAAAATAGCCATCGCCATGGGAACTAGAACACCATCCATTGGCCTCAGTGGGTGAAGAAAGGGGCGCTGATGAATCACAGCATGCAAGAGCTTCCCGTGATGGTGGGAAGATTGGCGGCGGGAGGAAGACTATGTGATTTAAACCTAATAGGGTGTGTGGAGAATGCTTTGGTAGCACAACAAATAACTTTGCAATTTCATCATTTATCAACAAAGGAGGTTACTATTGATTTGTGGAGGACTAAATGCAAGCCATACATTTCAGTTTATACATCCTGCCTCTGTCCGCCACGTCGGATGAGAATGCCATGGTTAGGTGGGTAAAAAAGATTTATGGCTCATCTTATGACCTGCAGAAATACAATCAAATAAGAAAAGAATAAACAGATTGATCTTTGTTTAAAATTCAATGATTTTACACACACACACACACACACACACACACACACACACACACACAAACTGCTTATGTACTTCCACCTTACAGCCTTCTATAGCAGGATTTTGTATTTAGTAACTGACCATTCAAAATTCTTGGAAAAAAGGACATTTTATAGACCTTGTGAGTCCTGTCCACACATGAGGTGCTTTATCAGGTTTTTATCGGTGCATGACTAGAGCATAATACTAATACCCTCAATGCAGAGCTGGTTGGTTTGCTTTCCTGCCTGCTGAGACTGGCTAAAACCAGACAGGATACGGAGACAGTCAGACCCTGAATGGACACTGTCAGAGCTAAACTACTTCTTCCAACATAATGGACAGTTTCAGAAACAACTGACATAGATATATACACTACCATTGAAACGCTTGAAATCATTAAGGTCAAGTAAAGTTTTTGAAAGAAGTCTCTTATTTTCACCAAGGCTGCATTTATTTGATCAATAATGCAGTAAAAACAGTAATATTGTAAAATATTATTACAATATTATTAAAATAACTTTTTTCTATTGTAATATATTTAAAAATGTAATTTATTCCTGTGATGACAAAGCTGAATTTTAAGCAGTCATTACTCAAGATTTCAGTGTCACATGATCCTTCAGAGACTATTCTAATATGATGACGGTGCTCAATGTTGAAAACAGTTGTGCTGCTTATTACTAAATTGTGAATATTTCGTGAATAGAAAGTTCAAAAGAACAGCTTTTATATGAAAAATATTTCATGAAAATTGTACGTATTTACTTTGTCTTTACTGTGACATTTGATCATTTAATGTATAATGGCTGAAAAAATAGACAAATTAAAGTTATTTAAAATATTAAACTGTTTTCAACATTGACAATAATAAGAAATGTGAGCACCAAATCAACACATTACAATGATTTCTTAAGGATCATGTGACACTGGAGACTGAAGTAATGGCTGCTGAAAATGTAGCTTTGCCATCACAAAAATAAATTACATTTAATTATTAAATATATTAAAACAGAAAAGTTAATATTTCACAATATTACTATATTTTTCATCAAATAAATACAGCCTTGGAGAGTATAAGAGACTTTTAAAAACATGAAAAAATCTTAAAGATTTTAAAAAAGTAAAAATATTTTAGGTTTTGGTTTTATATTGGTTCATGAGAACAGTATGTAATATAAATAATACTAATATGGTAAAATGCTAAAGATATATAAAAAGAGAATAATCACAAAACAACATACTTATATAACTTCCTCATTGTGTCAATATCTGAGATATTAATAATTTTCAACTAAACATTCTGTCTTTATAAAAATCAGCTCTAAATACAATTTAAAAAAATCAGCAATGAAAATAATCTTGAGTGACACCATTGATACAGAGATGTGGGGAATCATCTAGCAGAGTGGAGCTTTATATTTCAGAGGCAAAAGCAGAGCGAGTAAATTCTTTAGTCACACATTTTTAAAGGCGATTGCAAAATCATCTCCTCCTCACTCAATAATCAGGACAGCTACATAACATTAGCATGAATATGTGCAGACACAAAGTCACATTCAGACCAGCTGAGACATGAGTAAAACAATGGCTTTAGTCAGTGTTGGTGTGACAGATTTGGCCTTAAGTACTAAAGAAGAAACTGAATATGATGGTGACTGAGGATGAATGGGAGTATTTTAGACCTGCTAAAAATTGGGCATCTCAGATGAGTTTCAGTGTTGCTGTGGGCCATGCAGAGGACATAAGAAAAGTAGAGTTATAAAAAAAATATGCACAGGCAAGGGAGAAAAAAAAACAGTAAAAAGAGTAAACATTCAAAAAGGGAAAGATTGAAAGCTTTGAGGCAATAGACAACTGATCACAACCCACTCAGACAGTTCAAACTTCTACAAAAACCAAATGCCATTACCCTGAACTAAGTTGATGCAAATGAATCAGAAAAAACACCCTAGCTGTGAAAGAGGTAATCTTAATATCAGCTTGCCTGCAGGAACTAGTGGAAATACAATAAATAATGTTATGTATATTCAGTGCCTCTTTCTGCTGGTTACATTGTTATACCAGTAGGTAGTGACAAGTGACAAATGTCTTAAGTGAATCATTGAATAATTAATTCTATCAATTCCTTCAAACACGCTGATTCATTCAGGAACAATTCAAGTGACTTGCAGAATTCTGGATCACATACTAGCATACTACTCTGATTATTCCTGCCATATAAAGATATGGTAAAAATAGTGAAAGTAGTATGCATGTGTTTCCGAATTCACAAACACAATTTATGAGAGAGTCATTGAATCATTTACTCATCTGTTTCATTCAAAAATGGTAATTGTTTCAGCACCGATAGCCTTGTGGGCAGCACCCCCAACATATAGTGCTGATATGCCACAGGTGTCGAATTCGAGACACCTTCACTTTCTCTCACTATTCACTGTCCTATCAAAATAAAAGCAAAACTGCCAAAAAATGTTGATTCGTTCAGGAATAAAATACTGCCTACTGTGTGTTGCTCAGAGACAAGCTGATCACAAGAGGATCAAAAACAGACAAAGTAACTGGCATTGAGTTTAAAATGTAAGTTACTTAATATTTTTGTTCATTTAACTTGTGTAAAAGCAATATCACACTCACAATAAGACTGTTTGTTTGGAATAATGAGACTGACCAAAGTTTGAATTTAACAGTACATTGTACAGGAAGAAAATTAGGTGGGAAGAAAATGTTGAGAAATTTCCCTGCTTATTTAGATGGTAAGATGAGGTAAACATTTGTAAAGGTGTACATTGGTAAAGGAAGTTATTATTTCTATGGTAGCATGTAATTTCAAACACTTTTTGTTCACCCTTTTTTGACTGTGGAATTTATTGCAAATGTTTATCTGCATTAAATAATAAATTCAAATTACTTCATACACTCAGTTCTCTGAGAAAGCATGTTGGTATGTGACATTTTACATTCCATTTCAAATCGCCAAATCCAAGAGTAAGGTTATATTCACACTACAAAAAAAAAATAAATAAAATAAATAAATAAATAAATAAATAAACCGACCTGTTCAAATCTAATAATCTAGCTGATATATTGAACTGAGGTGAAAGAACAGATTCAATGATTTGCCCAAGGGCTCTGAAAACCAGCCAGGGCCCATGAACTGCAACCCAGTGGATGTCTATGCAACACTGAATGCTTCCATCCCTCTTTGGTACTAGACCACTGAACTGCACCATTTGCTTTGGATGGATTAAATAACTCTTGGAGACTTCATCACATCCAACACCTCTTTAAGCACTGGGGATTTCTCTTTGGGATTTCAGTTAATGGTACAACACTTTCCTTCAGCACTTTATCATGCCCCACCAGACTTGTGAATCCTGACTATGTAGGTCTGCTGTCAGACTCTGGCTTGCATAAGAATTGAGTTTGTGCCAAGGTTCTCATTAGATGCGTTTGATTAGGGACTAAAATCTCAGTGGTGGTTCACAACTTTTTAAAGACTTCAGATGTTCTATGCCATTTCTCAAGTCATTTACTATACATGTTTCTGTAAGTAACATGATCAGGATCTCTTGACCTGGTTCAAAGGAGCTAGATCTTAAGTTATAACAGCATGTTAATGCAGCTATTGATTCAATGTGAGAAATGATGAGAAACATACATACTGTAGGCATTTGTTTTTAAAAGTTTTGTGGAAATTTGGGGGTGGGGAAAACACAAAATGGGAAAAAAATAACATAACCTAACATAGTTAGGTTTTGCACAACCTCATACAAGAAAATCATATAAGTTTGGAAATGTATTTTTGGGTGAACTATAACTTTAAACCAACATTTGGCAACCTGAAAATTGGGTTGTGCTTTTATTGAGGGTTCGACATTAATTTCACCAACTTTTGTTGTTCATAATATACCTTTCTACATGTTAACATGATCTTCTTAGTTCTACTTGAGGACATTTTTTCACTTCCTGGCAATACTTAATCATTAATCCTCACCAACTCCGCTGACATTGGGGGTATTAAGAGATCAGCATGTGCTCTTTTAGTGCCTGCTGAAAGAAAGAGCTGTTTCAGACAGAAGAGGTGCATGATCAAAAGGTAATCACAGCAGTCCCTATCATCATTTAAAAATTCCCACTTTATTTAATGAACTGATTCCGTCCTAGATCAGCATTATAATTGGTGTCTGAGTGTTATGCTCAATTTTAAACATAACATCCTCCCTTTGTTCAACTAACAATATTACTGATTGCCTTTTTAATCAAAGCTTGGAAACAGGACAGTGTTCATTTATTTTTAGTCATATATTCCATATTATATACCATTTTCATTTAAAACTTTCAGCTACATAAACTTTTTGTCACCTTTTTCGTTTGCAAGCCTTGATGTTATAACTGAATGAAGATAATAGGCAAGTTCTCTAATTTCACAGAACTTTTAAGTTTGGATTATGACAGTGAACTGATCATGTAAATTGCTTGTGAGATCATCAAACAGAACGAGAAAAGAGGTTTTGAAGTTGAAAATGCATTGCAACATTTGAAATAAAAAAAATAGAGAGATATAACCACAAACGTGTTGCAGATGATAAAAGAGTGGAGAGAGAACAAAACAAATTAACAGAAGAATGAGAACAAGCAGAGAATTTTCTAATACTAACACACAAAAAGGACAGGTTTATTATGATTTATGTGCTACACAGCAGAAGCAAAAGCCACTAAATAAGCTGCCAATCAATTACGATTTTGGAAATGATTAGAGTTGATTCACTTTGAATATCTTGTGAATTGCATTTTTGCATATTGCTTAGTCACTTCCTAATTTCCAAATCTCTGATGTTTTGTGTCACTTGTCGCTTCTTCAGTCTCACACATTACTGCGAACATTAATGTGAGCAAATTATTCTCAGGAAGCTTCTCAGTTAATAACCCCAACATCCGTCTAGATCTGTTTTTGACCATCCTTTGAAAATGACCAATAAATGTTCCGGCATGTCTGAGCAGAAGTGCCATCAGAGCATGAGAGCATTCATAACTGCCTCTATGCAGAGTAAAAAGGCTTTGATGGAAATGGTAATGTCTTCCCCTCCAAGCAAATCCATGAACGGGAGTCAAAGCAATTTGATGAGTTAATGGCACTAAGGTGATTCTGTGCTGCAGGAAAAGCAGCTCCCATCGG
Source organism: Spinibarbus caldwelli (assembly GCA_039654775.1). NCBI lineage: Eukaryota > Metazoa > Chordata > Actinopteri > Cypriniformes > Cyprinidae > Spinibarbus > Spinibarbus caldwelli. The sequence goes on from CM077237.1 coordinate 22,479,760, forward strand.
TTAGGGCCACAAAAGGTGGTTTTTGCAGGAATTGCAAGCACACGCAGCACTTTTCCACCTTTTAAATGGGTCTGAACACTCCATCTATCTTCATTACAGACTGTACAGAGTTTCATGACCGATGACTTTTCATCAGGTCTCCAAACGGTATTTAGGTCAGATTGCTTGATGGATTTGATGCATGTTGCATGGACACAACCAGGTTTTGCTTTATCTGAATAATGGGCCTTTATAGTGTCCATTATAATATGGAAAGTGTGTAAATATTTGTTCTATTTGAATTTTACCTTCCTGCCTTGTGTTTATTCTTCCAATACAACATTGTCGTGACGTGGCACTTTTTGCAGATGCCACTTCATCTACACAATAAAATTCATGCATTTTTAAGTGTGACTAGTGGAATAGTTTACCCAAAAATGATAATAATTTACTTACCCTCACATTGTCCCAAACCTGTATGAATTTCTTTCTTCTGTGTTACACAAAAGACAATATTTTCATTTTTGGGTGAAATATCCTTTAAAAAAAGTGTCATATTTAAAAGTCAGCCTGTTTAGAGTCAGACCGCCATCATTCATGATCTCTTTTCTCTGTCCCAAGTACTTTCTGGCCTCACTCCAATGAAATAAAAGCCAAAAATGTTCATAAATAAATAAAAATATAAGCCACTTTAATGCCACTAGATATACAGTGAAAGCTCATAGCCTTGAGGCAGATGACATCTTTGATAAACACAGGTAGAAAAGTGCCCACTGCTCTCATCAGCTTGTTTCAGCCGGATCAGAGCAGACAAACCTGATGCCTGGTGTCAGGTCTGCTAAACACCTGAAAGCTCCTCATTCCCTGCAGGGCAGGTACAGACACACTGGCTGGGCAGTGTTTCATTTGTCTGTTTGTTTATGCACACAGGGACTATAGACCCTTTTTATGTTAGTAAACATTGTGATGTTTTTTTTTGTGGGCGGAGCTTTGCTGGAGGCAGAAAGAATCCCCAGACCGCTTTACTAGCGGTAGTTGTCAAGTTTTGTTAGTTTGTTTTTAAACAATGACTGGTCAAAATCCGAGTTTACCTGACTATGTTAGGTCACTCACTGCCCGGGACCGCGAATGTTATTTGAAAAAATTAACTTTAACAGACGGAACCAGATTGCCCGACCTGTACACGCTCACTTATTGGATGGAAGATCTGACAGGATTACCTCAGGTTGAGTGGCCTGACATCTACACCTATCTGATAGAAAAAAAGAGTGTGTACAGAAAAACTGAAAGCGTATAAATCATTATACACCTATAACTATGTGCTGAATGGGCACGTACAGGACTTAAAATACAAAGATTTAACTGACGAGTTTTGTGTAGTTATATCTGAAGTCCTGCCCAGCCAGCGCCAGGGCCAGAAGACAACAATGTACCAGGCTTGGGTCATTGTAAACAGAAGAAACAATTACATCTTGACCACGAACTGCACTTGCATGGCTGGGTAAGTAGCTAATATCATATTTGAAAGCTCATATTTGAAACCACAATTAATATAACACTTTTGTTAACAGTTGTTATGTTAGGTATGTTGTTGTGTTAGCTGTGTATGAGATGAACAAGTTATCACTTTAATTTTTCATCTGACATCGCAGTTTAGGGTCTTGTTGCAGCCATGCAACCGCAATACTATTTAAGGTAGAGCTGTATGTTAGGACGGGGAGGACAGAGCAGCCAGCAAGCACATCAGGAGAAAGCCTCTGGAAAAAGACAAAGAGAGAGGTCAAACCAGCAAGAGTTAGGGAGATCAACTTCCAGAGGCCTAAAAGACAGTTGACAGCATCAGTTCCAGCCAAAGTCAGGAGGTTCAGTAGCAGTGCTAGAGGCATGTACCAGAGTAGATCAGGCTTAGTTGCTTCACTGCACAGTAAATACTATTACTTTAAGTACAGTAACTATATTTTACTAATAATACTTACATGCTTAAAAGTAAGGTTTTGAATGCAGGTTTTTATTTTGTAGTGTAGTAGATTCAGTGTTATTTTACTCAAGTAAAGGATCTGAACACTTCTACTACTGCTGAGTACTACTATAAACCGAATGTTCTACACCCAATTAAAACACATTGCATGATCATTTTGCTGTATATTCATAAGATGCCAGACATCGAAAAGAATGTGTTAAATATTGTTTCATGTCATCCTCTAGAACTACAGATGGAGACATCCAAGAACTGTATTTGATTGCCCCTGACGCTGCTGTTCTTACCAGCATTGAAAACAGTGACACTGACACAGCATCTGAGTCTGAACTAGAGCATCCTCCAGAGTTTCCAGAGCCACTCAGCCTTGTACGACCCCACGCTCAGACAGCAGACACATGTGGACATCAGAGAGAAATGTGAGGAAGCCTATCTCAACATGAAAAGAAACATCCACCCTGACCAGTGTGGGAGACTTGAAGCCACCACAAAACTGCAGGCAAAGTCCCAAGACTGGCACACTCACAGGGCAGGCAGGATTACCAGCACAACATTTTATAGTGTATGTAAAGGTGACCAAAACCACCCTGGAAAAAATCATGCGCTACCATGACACCAACGTACAAATTGCTAGGAAGAGCTACTCCAAAGGGGTCAACAAAACCCATCAAAATGTAAAGATTAGTCTCTGTGGTTTTGTGATACGACCTGATGAACCACACCTCAGCGCATCTTCAGATGGGAAAGTTGTGTGTTCCTGCTGTGGTGAAGGAGTCATGGAAATCAAATGCCCATATAAATACAGGGAAGGCCTACAGAGTGTCACATTCACTGAGGATTTCTGCCTTGACCAAACATTTCAACTAAAGAAGACACATCAGCACTACCACCAGATTCAACTCCACGTTTATCTGCAATGTCCAGTACTGTGATTTTGTAGTGTGGACAACTCAGGAGCTGGTTGTAAATCGCATCCCAAGAGACGAAGAGTTCTTGCAGAAGAATTTACCTAAAGCAAAGCAATGTTTTGTATCTTTTATTCTGCCAGAACTTCTAACCCGCGGCCAAGATCCTTCCCTTCAACCACCAGTATTTTGCAACGTGAAAAGCCAGAGTTTGGAAACATGATTGACTGTATGATGTGCAAACACTTCTTTCATTATAGTTGTGCACAAGTCAAGAGGAAGCCACAGAACTGGCACTGCAGTCGCTGTAGATAAATACACCTGACTCTCCTGGGTCTTATCATTTCACCATGAAGATGTATATATGTTTCTATTTCAGTAAGTAATAAGAAGTGCTTGTACAGTTTAATTTTAAAGTAAGAAATTTTCTACAAATAAAAATTCCAGACACTGCAAATTAATTTTTGAAGTTTCTGTATTTGATTATTCTAGTTACAGTTAATCACAATAATGTATATACAATATATGTGAGAAGAGTCAAAAGAATATACTGTACATCATCAGTTAATTGTTTTACACACAGATACACACAGACATTATTTCACACACAACACACTTTTTCATTTCTGGGCACGACAGATTTACACAAATTGGTAAGAGCAACACACACAATCACCATGCCATCCAAGAGGCTAACTTGGGAAACTGGAATAACAGAATGCAAAATTTTAAAACTTTTCCATCTGCATATAACTCTCTCTACGTGTATTCTCACACGAGACAGCTGTTTGGATGAATCTACTTCACAAGCAGGTAGCTGACTCTTTCCAGTGAAACTTGGTATTCGCAAAATGGCGCCATAAGCAGCAAGTTTATCACTGATCAAAAATCCCCTGTCTGGTAAGATTTCATATTTTGGCTCCAAAAGGTGCAAAAATCCTGATTCAAGAGTTATTTGTTTATCTGACACTCTCCCACCCCAGCCTGCAGACAGAAATGAAACTGCCCCTGCAGGTGTTATTCCCACCAGGTACTTAATGGTGTTGTTATGCTTGTAGTTGGACCAGGTTTGAGCTCTGGCAGTCAAGTTACTAGGTCTCTCTATGAATATCTCTGTACAGTCAATTATACACCTGCATCCCTTGAAATGTCACTTGAAACTTTTGGGCATATTTTTAAGGACAGCACACTTAGTTGGCCATTTAATAACAGATTTCAATATATTTGCCATTACAGGCAACCAGGATTTCAGAATATTTGACACTGTGCTTTCAGAAATTTTGAACCTATATGCTATATCTCGGTTATTGAGCCCCAATCTCAGTTTCATAAGGACCACTAATAAATGATCTTCCAGCATGAGACATTCACTTAGCTTCTGCACGCTGTCTTTTATTTTTGACATTAACCAACTGAAGAGGACTGAAGTTAGACCAGTGAGAAACAGAAAGTGTGCAGTATTGTTTTTGACTGTGGAAAATGAAAAGCGTGATTGCTGAAGCTCCTCCTTGAGTCTTTCATTCTCCTCTTTGAGTTGGTAAAAGTCTTTTCTCAAGTTAACATATTCAGTGTTGAGTTGGTAATACTTCTCACTGAGACTGTTGTATGCTGCTTGAGGAACCATAGGCTCAGCTTCTTCCACTGGTTCCTCTGGTGTCATTGGATCATCGTCAGCTGGAAGACAATTGTGAAAAACGAGACAAAGAAAAGTGACTAAAGCTTTTAATAATTCAAAATGTATGACAAAAAATATTGTACAATGCATAAAACATCATTTGAATGTTCCTACTATGGCAAGGAGCCTCTTGCTCCACTGTCAGTCTTTCCCTTTTCATTTTCCTTTCCAGCCTTAGAAAGGCAGGACAAAACAGATTTTAGTGAAGAATGAATTACACATGAATTAAAGCCTATGGTATCACTCAGCCACATTTAGAAAACTCTATTTAACCTACCTTTTCAGCTTTTCCACAGGCCTGTCACTCTACCATTTATAAGAAAACACAGAGGGGACGAAGTCCGGGCTGTCTTCATCCATGGAAGACTCTCCTACAAAATAATAAAATGTAATTGAAGCTAATGTCAGCCTAGCTTACTACCTAAGTCGCAAGCTATCATTTTGGTTGGCTATTAACGTTACAGTTGCAAACGTTAGCAAATGCAAACACCTGACACATAACATGGGTCTATTCACTGTTACTACTCCCCTTCTACAATTGCACTTTCTGGCAACTGTAGAAAGGGAGATGAGATGACACAATCTGTTTCCTTTGTTTACTCTCCGGTCGTTAGCTAACGTTACCTGTTAGCTAACTTGCACGCTACAAAGTTAGCGTTACATGAGAGATCACTTGTTCCCCAATTTCTGATTAGGTGGGCATGCATAAGAAATATTTAGACATGTAACCAAACCATAAATCATAGCAACGAAAAACAATAGTTTCTTTAACCTTAACTTACCTGATATGAAGTGTGCGCTGCAAACACGAGCATTTTTGATGATTGTTTCTGTCCAGTCCAGTCCACTCGTTTTATCGCATTTAACCACAGCTGTCGACGTTTTTTTGTCTGGCAGTGGCAGCAGGTATGCGATAAAACTTCAAATTGGAGCCTGTACTCCGTCGAGTTTGGCACCCAACAACACAACAAGATGACTCTGTACTGGTCTGTATTGGCTGCCTCCAGTTTTCCCTTTGTTTTGCCCAGTGTTGCCAACTAATTTTCAGGGAAAGTTGCTAAAGGAAGGTTGATTTGTTGCTAAAAGTTGCTAAATGACGTTGTGACGTCATTGCGCGATGACGATGACGCAAAATTGTCTCTACATCAAATCTCAGCAAAAAATATATTTTATATATGTAATTTAGATTTGTTCGTAAAATAATATTAATGCATAATATTAAAATATAAATATCTTTTAAATACAACATTGAATTACTGAACATTTATACATTTGTGAAAAATTACAATTTAAGGTTTTTTTTTTTTTTTTTAGCTAGTAAACTAGTAAAACTACACATTCTGAACAGTTATAGTTTTAAGCAGTGTATTAGTAGCTAGTTAGTATGCTCCACTCTTAAGAAAAGTCTGTAAAAATAGGGCACAAATCTAATATGCTAATATAAAGGAATATTCCGTATTGATTTTTCACAGGTGTTTTACCTGCATTTTAAAATGACACATTGTATTTTGTGTTTTCGGGTTACAGGGTCACAACGGAAAATGGATCATGGATAACGAATAATGTCCTGGAAAATTGCTATACCTTTTCCATTTGTCTAGATATTTTTCTTACAGTGCACTGACTGATCAACAATCGCATGTACAAGCTACTAACAAGGTGGATCATTAATAAACAATTATTAAATTATCATTATTATTCAGTTGAACAATTGCAGATAGCAGCTAACTTAATTCATGTGATGTGTGTACTGCTTTGGTTTCCTCTTTTTGTGTAATTTAGATGAAAAATGTGTGCCTTTTTATTGTTTGAGTCACATATCGAAAGCTGCTAAAAGTTGCCAAATAAATTTTAAAAATAGCTAAATTTGTTGCTAGGTGCTTTTGAAAGAAACAGTTGCTAGGGTAGTCTGAAAAGTTGTTAAATTTAGCAACAAAATTGCTAAGTTGGCAACAGTGGTTTTGCCTCCAGCTAGCTCTGTGAGGTAATCGTGACATCGGCACAAAAAGGGTCTATAGCACTGTATGTTTGAGTCTGTTAAATATGCTTTAGAAGACAAGCTGCTGTGCTGGGCAGTGAGGTGTGAAATATTAAAATAATCTTTCTGGCAAATGGCTCCTCTCGGGTGCAGATGGGGGACCGTTTTCTTTGTGACTGATACAGGGGCAGGCATTTCAGTCCGGGTACGCTCGCTCCTATGCGGCCGCTAACATGAGAAGGTCTACAAGGTCCTGCCTGATGGGCATTAACCTTCATTTGCATATCAATTGAATTTAAAATGCAGGGCTTGGAACCCAGCGCTGGTTTTTCAAAAACAAATGGCGAATGCAGCAGGGAAATGGAAGAAAGTAGCTTAGAGGTGAAGAAAAGGATTGAGGGTGTCCAGAAGCTTGAGGGATTGCTTATTATGGCTCATTCTCCTTTCCTCAACAGTGGAAATTTGGACCTTTACTGTGTTTTAGAGGCCCTGCGGAGAATGTTTGGGCACAAGACAAAGAGAATTAAAATTCTACCCTTAAAAAAACATCCATTGTCAAGAAGCCTCAACTGAATTACCTCATTATATAAAGCTTGATTTACATCCTGGCACTTCTACTAGTAACATCACATCCTACTACAAAACCTTATTATGTATCCATACGTCAAAGGAAGTGTAAGCAGTAGTAATTAATGACTGTTATATGTCATTATCCCTTGCAATTGATAATGCCATTGCTATTTATGCAAATATTTGAACTGTTTATTCTGACATCCAACTTTTGCTGACCCCATCCTGCTCAGTGTAATAAGGACAGTCTGATGTTATACATCAGAAAATTAAACAAATTGTTTAAGCACATTGTCCAACACTGGAGGACCACAACTTCTGCTGTGTGCCTGCATCTTAGGGACCAGTGCCAAACACAGCAGTGTACAGAGGCAGGACAGAGAAGACAGATGATTTGCACGGCATAAAGGATGTCATGTATGTCAAGATGCATCCCTGCACGGCGGGGGGAGGATGGGGATCTACGACATCTCTTCTGAGATACTTACAATGCCGTTCTGACATCTCTACATCGGCGGTTTCGCTCCAGTTCAAACTCACAGATTTTGATTCACAGCACCAGGCAGGTGATTCCCTCAGTGATCGAAATTCATACCTTCACTGAAGCAATTCCCGCAGCAATCTGGAGTTGCATGACGAGGCAGTGCGTGATAAGGTTAAATGCCCAGGATATTTCCATCGTACTACCACTAATGAAGCCATTCAGAGGAGAAACATCTCCAAACTATTGAGTAATATTTCATGTTGTACTGAATGAGCTCCATCTGAAATGAAGATTTTCCTGTAGCAGCCTAAAAGATAGCTGAAAATGGTAAGTTTCTGAACAGTCACTCCACGGTAACACTTTAGTATAGGGACCAATTCTCACTATTAACTAGTTGCTTATTAGCATGCCAATTATTAACATATTGGCTGTTTATTAGTACTTATAAAGCATATATTCTGCATGACCATATTCTATATCCCTAATCCTACCCAATACCTAAACTTAACAACTACCTTACTAACTATTAATAAGCAGCAAATTAGGAGTTAACTGAGGCAAAAGTCGTAGTTAATGGTTTGTTAATAGCGAGAATTGGACCTTAAAATAAAGTGTGACCCAAATTTGTCCTCAGATACACATACAAGATATCCTATATGTTTTGTATGCATCTTGTATAAAACAAAATAAAATTAAATGATCGAATTAAGTCCTTTAAAGTACATAAATCTGCATACTCTAAGAACACTGCAAAAGTGATTTTTGTCTTGTTTTCTAGTACAAATATCTAAACATTCTTAAATCAAGATAAATTACTTGAGAAGCAAAATGACAGATATTATTTTTTTTCTTATTTTAAGTGCAAACTCAATTTGAAAAGTCTCAAAAAAATGTATGTCATTGCTTCTAAAGTAAATGTCTATTGATATAATAATGTTTGTACTGGGAAAACAAAACAAAAATACTAAGAAAGAAAAGCACGTTTTTTCAATAAAAACAAATGCTCTAGTCAAAGATAAAAATAAATTTGTTCTGCTCTAAAAATGGTAGAAATAACTGAGTGCCTCAATTTAGAACAAATTAAAACTAAAACAAACATGCACACCAATTTCAAGAATTTATATAATTAATAACTTAAAGACACAGACTTTCTGAGATGCATGGTCACCAATTTACTAATTATGGGATAAATTGATAGTGTATAAAAAAACTGAAGGTTCAAGGAAAGTAGCAATAGCAAACATAATGATTTAATTTGATTGAGCCAATACAGTTAAACGCAGACCAGTGAAGACTTTTGCTAATGTCTCCTGCTTTCCAGATGATTTTCCACCTTTAGAACAGTGTCTCCCAACCATTTTTTTTAAATTCCTTACAGCCCCATCAGTAAATTGACACCAAAGCAGAAATCTGTTTCATTGAACTGAAATTATACTGGATACTACTTAGCTTTATCATTAGCATAACAATGACCATTATTAAAATGATTCACTTCGAGTGAGACAAGTAACAAACACTCTTGCAGAAATAGATTAAGTCATATTATCTGCTTTATATATTTAACACAGCAAAATCAAAATCTTTCCAAACACCCCTGGAACCTGCTTTAATACCTCCTGTTGTGGAAGAGACATCAACAATGTCACAATCTATTTTCCAAAAGATCTAAACCAAGCCTGAGATCAAAAGTCTCCATGGCAATGAAAAAGCAACCCTAAATATTTCTAGAGGTAGAACTTTCTTCAGTGCTTCAAGTCTCAATATAGCCAGGGCCAAGCTTTCAGACATAATACAAAATCAAAGTTATATCAGTTATGAGTAAATAAACAAATGTTTTCATGCCATACAGTACAAAGGGCAACTATCAATAATTATCTAGTTTAAATAGTACTCTGAATTTGAACTCACTATATTTTCTATAATGCAACCACTAAGTAAACAACCATAAACATTTATAATAACAGCTCTCTCTCTCAATAAAACATTGATTTTGAGAAAAACACATTTGGTTGCCACACAAACTCTAATAAAATTACTGTTGAAAATAGGCGTGATGTAAAACATAGCTTTCTGTAAATAGGTGTTAGTACAGCATGACATTCTGAGCATGGCTCCACAAATGAGTATGAAGGAAAAAAAAAACATTTTGAGAAGAGCAGAGATCCCTGATGTGTGTATTAGGGGGTAGAAGCAGAGGCTGGGGGAGAAACAGAAGTGAGAAAACACATTACACAAGGACACAAACTTTTCCAATTTACCTATGTCCCTCTTTGCCTGGACTCTTAACACCACAGATGCATCACCTATTACCCATCACCCTTGAGTAATGTCATTCATGACACCCTGCTAATGAAGCCAGCCTTCAAGAGCCCGTCGGACACGCAGAGTAATTACCAGCCTAACCATGCCCTTGGTGTGTATATATACAATGAAATCCATGGCCTACTTTCAATATAAGAGAATATATGGAGAGCAAAAATGAGATATTACATAGGATGCATGACATCCTAATTAGCGGTGACACATTCCCTACAGCAATGCCATGTCTGCCATCAGTAAAGTGCACTAGCAATATTATCCATAAAATCCAGTTTTACAGGGTAAATATCACTTCTGATTGTCTTTGTCTGTTAAAGGGGTAATTTTTTTCCCTTATTTATTTTCTCTGACATCCATATATGCAATTGTTTTGAGCCAAAACATTTATAATTCAGTTTTACAATTTCCTCACTTTAAAAATTAAACTACTTTTTTTTCTGCTGTGACTCCTATGTAAACGCTCCTTTCACATGTGAAATACTGTCATAGCTTGAATTGCTTTTGCGGGACTTTTTGTTTACTGCTGTTATTTGAAAATAGGAAAAGAAAAGTATTGGTTTTGTTGTTATGAAAAAAGAAGTGGTATAATAAAACACATCCATTGAAATCAATGGCTATAGTGGATTTCCAGAACATTTCCCACTTGTTCCCGAAGATATGTGTACATTTCAAAGACATTCTAGGCTATATTGTTCATCTAAACTGAACATTTACAGCATGAAAGGCGACCGAGCGAGAAATGATTTGACCATTGAAAAAGATCGAAGTTGCTTATGCAACACTGTGCTGATATACTTCAAATGAAGCATTTCATAATGCATGTTGATACTGATGTACATGAATGCTTAAGGTTGTCTTCTACAACAGAACAAATGACAACCAAAACATTCAAAACCAAAGAAGAAAAAGGGCCTTTAAAGGAAATGGAAATATAAAGTTGTGAATACATGGAGCTTAAAGAGAAGAGATACTCACAGCTTGAGAAGATGAGGGGGCAGGAGTGCTCATCCATAGGAAAGTTATGCAGTTGAAGCTGGCACTCTGCGTTTATGGTCAATCTATGAACAGAAAAAGCAACATATAGTTATGATGCAAAATAAATGTATGTACTACATAATGCAGAAAGCGAAAGTGCACAATAAGAGACACGGCCATGGCATTTGCTTTAAGTCCCTATTTTACTTAAGCTACTTATGCTAGATGATTACATTTTGATTTATGGTGTTTTATGATCAGCTGTTGTCCTCACGAGGGCTGACAAATAATGTTTTCTGCTTATTTAACTTTAATTTTCAGGATGAGAAATTGACAGTTAGATGAAACTTGTTTGACAGATGTCTGCTCTGAATATGGTTTAATTCTCTTTTCGGTTGTGTGTGACAGCCCAGTGAATGTTGCTCAGGTGAAGTCACTGACGTGTGAAGCGTCTGTTTCATACATTAGTGTAGGATTTAAAGTTTTAATTATTACCTCCCACAGGAAGAATATAATGAACCACAGCTGTGATGACTGCATGCTTATTAACCATATAGCATGAATAAGGATGACACTGTTAATATGCCACAGAAATATTATTCTCTCCACTCATGACCGAGTTATTCTGTTACCAGTAGTTTGGTAATAGTTAGCATACTCAAGTTAGGCCCTTCAGGTAGATACGGTAACTACGATTTTGGTAAAACATAAATAAATAAATAAATCTCCACTGACATGTATTCTGATTAAATAAGCAACACATAAATTGCTAATATTTCATTATATTGTATTAGATATTTTACATTCCCAACTTTTTGGAATATTTTATTCTATTTGCACTTTAAGAAAAAAAAGATGAACTAAACTGTCACTGGGGTGGGACCCTTTCAAAAGGTATTATGTACACTTTACGTGCTAATATGTACATATAAAGTAGTAATATGTAGATTTCAAGAACTAACATGTACCTTCAAAGTGCTAATATGTACCATTTAAGGGTAAATAAGGTAAAGGGATGTACCTTTCAGCTTTTGTATCTTAGTTTATCACCCCAGTGACAGCTATGTACCTTTTTTTCTGAAAGTGTGATCCTGCTGCTAGTGTCAGCCAATCAGAATTGACATGAGATCATTTCCTGCAGTTCAAGAGTGATTAATTACATGAATTGTATTGGACATACACAAACAGTAGTAGAATAAAACAAAGAAAAAAATGTGAGGTAAAAAGAAAGAAAGAAAGAAAGAAAGAATGAAAGAACTATTGCAATGGAAAAATACCAGTTATAATAATAAATATAGCTGCAAGCAGCAATGACGGGGCCAAGCACTACAGAAGCAAACATCAGACCAACTGCAGAAATGAGTAACTGAAGCCATTTTAGGATGCTTTTAGTCAAAACGGCTGAAATATCATATATAAACCTCTAGTAATATGATTTATTGGCATATGACGTTTGACCAATAGGTGGCGCTGTTATCAAATCGATGTGGTGTGTTCTGTGTTAAGTGACAATGGCACACACAAAGTTTAGTGTCAATATGTCAAAGCATTGCAGAGATACAGCCTCAAGTGTCATTTTGGCATCTTGCATCAAATTCGTTGCTGTGGTGTGCAAAAATCGTTTTGTCTATCGACACGAAATCCATAACTTTTGGTCAGCATGGTCTGAAGATGATATGATTCGATTTTGGTGAAAATCGGAGAAACGGTTTAGGAGGAGTTCGAAAAAGTATGTTTTCAACATAAATCAAAATGGCGGACAGGAATTTCGGCTTAGTATGACATAATTGGTATGTATGTTGTCAGCATGACCCAAGGAATAAATGAGCACAGTTTCATTAGAATAGGCTAATGCAGTTAAAAGTTATTAGCATTTTTGTAAATTTCATAATTAATGATTAATGAAAGCTTTATTACTCTTGACCAATAGGTGGCGCTGTTACCAAACTGACGTGGCATGGTCAATGTGAGGTGACAATGTCACATATAAATTTTGGTGCGAATATGTCAAAGTTTCGCTGAGATACAGCCTCAGATGCAGTTTGGCATCTTTCCAGCAAATTCGTTGACGCGCTAAACGAAAACCGTTTAAGATATCGACACGAAATCCATAACTTTTTGTCAGCATGGTCTGAAGATGATTCGAGTCAAATTTGGTAAAAATCGGACCAACGGTCCAGGAGGAGTTCGAAAAAGTAGGTTTTCAACATGAATCAAAATGGCGGACAAGAAGTTCAGCCAATTATGGCAAAATTGGTATCGATGTTTTCGGCATGAACCAAGGAATCTATCAATATCAGTTTGATTACAATAGGCTAATGTAAACAAAAGTTATTAGCATTTTTAGAAATTTCATTATAACTTTTGACCACAAGGTGGCGCTGCGCCAAAACTTTTTGCGTACCATCAGGGCATGGTGTCGAAGGTGCATACCGAGTTTTGTAACGATACGTTAATGCGTTCAATAAATACAGCATTTTTTAACAAAATTCAAAATGGCCGACGCCCAAAATGGCTGACATGGGAAAATTGGATATGGTTCGACTCAGCATGATGCAACGAATCTTCAGAGACAAGTTTTATGATTTTTGGCCAAACCATTCAAAAGTTATAAGCAAAAATATGAATTTTTCATATCTCCGGACCACTAGGGGGCACTGCGCCGAAACACTGCAGTTAGCCTCAAGTCATGCTTGTTATAACACACACCAAGTTTGGTCTCAATACGCTAAATCGTTGCGGAGATATAGACTCAGATCCATTTTTGCGTGCTTTTCGTGGAATTCAATTGCGAGTTATTAGAGAACGGTTTGACTAATCGACTTGAATTCCATAACTTTTTGTCGGCATGGTCTGAAGATGATCTGATTCAATTTTCGTGAAAATCGGAGCAACGGTCTAGGAGGAGTTCGAAAAAGTAGGTTTTTCAGAAAATTCAAAATGGCGGAAAAACTATCTAGACGGAAAATGACGTCATATAGTGCATTCGACTCGGCATGACTCAAGGAATAAGAGGAAAAAAGAATTTTGTTTCTAGCCCTCACGGTTCAAAAGTTATTAGCATAAACATGAGTGCAACTTTGGACAGTTGGTGGCGCTAGAAGGATTGACTTAGAGACACCAAATTTGCTATGATGAAAGTTCAGACTGTCCCCTATCAGTGTGCCAAATTTTACAACTTTCCCGAAAGCGGTTCTATGGGCTGCCATTGACTCCCTTACGGAAGAAGAAGAAGAAGAAGAAGAAGAAGAAGAAGAAGAAGAAGAAGAAGAAGAAGAAGAAGAAGAATAACGCCAACGGTTTCAAGAGGTGCCTACGCACTTTCAGTGCTTGGCCCCTAACAATGGCATCTGCTTCTAGCAAATTTAATTCAGTTAAAAATGATAAATGGATAAAAATAATAAAGAACCACCTCATATAATAACAGTGGCATCGGTGAATAGGTAGAGAAAATGTAATTTGAAAAAATACAGTACATTATATTCGATCCTCTCCAGCTCATTATTGTTTCATGGGTTGAGACTTTTTTTTTTTTTTGCCTGACCCTTTTTGTGAAGTATGTAGACAGTAATATGATAAATAAACATCAAGTAGATTATAGGTAAATCTCAACTGCTGCAAGACAAAATGATGGATTGGTTCTAGAGCATTTGAAAGGAATAGACAAGTAGATACACACCGCTCTGTTGGCTGTTTAAACCCAATCCCTTACTTCAGTGAGTAACATAGTGCCAGTGGATTAATTGGCTTACTGTAGCAACCTTAGCCTTTGCAAATATGCAACAAAGAAGCCATCATGGTAAATTTTGCCGTATTGGTAAACAAATGTCCCGACAGCACATATTAAGTATTATGGAGAGGTATGGCAAATCAAATTTCTCATTTCTGAGCTCAGACCTGAATCGGTGCCACCGAGCTCTGCGTGTTGCAGCTCAGAAAGCTTACAGCACTCGCAAATTCCAGCATTGTTTACTTCAAAGCTCCGATGACTGCAATTAAAATAGAGAGTGACATTTCGTAGTCTGCACTACCCTTTTCCCTTCACACTCCTCCTAAATACCACTGCTGCATGTCTGCTGTGTCACTGAATATCGATCATGAGCTCCATATGGGAGCATCTAGTTAGCCTTTGTTCCAGATTGGCTTTATCCGCAGAATTTGCCCCTCAGCATCAGTGCTGTTTCTCCTGTTGCCAAGGAAATATTTCACGGAGCGCTGGAGATGGCATGATGTAGTCTCTCCACTGGCCTGTGAAATTTCCTCTGGTCCAAATAGACACTCTGGTCTTCAGGCAGCTGAGAGATACCCGAATAGGCCATCGCTCTGCCTGAGATGCATTAACCACGTAGCTGTTTTCCCAAAATACTCCACCGCTTGTTCTCTGTTTGTATGTTCTTGTTTCTGTCATTGTTTTAACTCCACCTTCATTAGAACTTCTGAATCTGAAAGTATATTTAGCACAGGTCTGGAACACTATATAAAAAAGGATGTATTAAAATGTTTAGGCCTAAGGCAAATACTAACTACGTAACAAAATGGAAAAACATTCATTAAATCACTTTATACAACAGTTACGTTTGTTTCTCTAATTTGATTGGACAAGCAGCATTCTAAGAGTGTTTATATTGCCTAAAAAAAGCGCTGGGAATGGAAAAAAAATAAATAAATAACTAAATTTCATCTGAAATACTACACTACCATTCAAAAGTTTTTTTTTGTTTTTTTATTAAAATAAATTAATACTTGTATTCATCAAGGATGCATTAAATTGATTAAAAGCAACAATACAAAATAAATAAATAAATAAATAAAAGCCATTTTTTGAATCCTCTATTAAAAATCATAGCATTCACAAAAAATATTAAGCAGCACTTAAAACTATATTATGAAACGTTACTTGAGCACCAAACCAGCATATTTCTGAAGGATCATGTGACACTGAAGAAACCGAAAATTCATCACAGAAATAAACTATAATGTAAAATATGTTAAAATAGAAAACAGTTATTGTAAATTGTAATAATATTCACATTATTATTCTTTTTACTGTATTTTGCTGAGCGTTAGTGACTTTCAAAAACTTACCGACCCCAAACTTGAATTGATGAATAGTAGTGTTTGTTACGCAATATAAATGTCCTTATAACCGTTGTATAACAGTAGTATAAAAGCAATCATGTTGTTTTGTCTTGAATATCAGACTTGTTATTCAGCACAATGTAACTCTTACTTGTGTGCAGGCGCTTCACTGTTCTTGGCCAAGTTAATGCCAGCTTTCAATATATTTATTTGAACACATGGCCTTTAAATGATGATTGTACATAAGCAGACAAGGTCTTGATCTTGCTGTTGTTCTCATTGGGGTGAACATTTCTGATGGGACAGCTTGAAAAGGACATGACAAGCAATGTAGCAGTGTGTGTTTGGATGTCCCGATTTGAATAACTAGGGCAGAGTCAGCTTCAGTGGACACCCACTCATCTGACTATATTTGGAAAACTGCAGCAGTAGTTTCAGACTTATGAAAAGACAACAGTAGACTAGTTTCATGTGAAAAGCCCGTATTTTTCATATTTCCACTTTCACTTTGAATTAAAGTTGTAATTGTTAGCTTGACAGTGCAATTCAAATGAGAAAGACAGATTTTATGCATTTTGTTACTTTATGTTGTTAACTAGGAGCTTTGGGCTCTGTTGGTGTAGACGACACTGGGATAATACTTCACTGCTGAAGAAAATGTGTGAACCATTTGCTTACAGTGTTAGTTTGCAATAAGCAAACGATGCTTTCTCATGTGCACCCCAGTCTGCCGTGATGATACACGTATTTATAACGAGAAGTGCCAGAGGCATATACTGTAATTCACATTACGGCTCTCATTAGTAATGTCTACAGTGGTGTAAGCCCATTCTCTCTCTGTGGTGTTTTATTAAAAAAATAAATAAAAATAAGGAAGAAAGAAAGGAAATTGTGTGGTTTCAGATATGTTCTTCTTTTAACACTATTGTGATTATTTATTGCTTTTTTAAGTAATTTTCAACACAACAGGATAATTGTTAAATTATTCAAAAGACCACAAAAATAAATAGATTCTATAAATGTTAAGTATGAGTACAACAATTTGTTAAGCATTATAATAGATGCTTATACTTAACAGATATATAAAATAAAATCTATATACATTATGCATAAATAAATAAATTGAAATAAAAGCAAGAAATAAATAGAATCTGTAATTGTGAAGTATGATAATTTGTTAAATATTAGAATAAATTATTACAATAAATAAATAAACATACTTTTAAAAACTTTTAAAAGGCAGTCAACACATTAAGGATAGACATGAGTACGAACCCCATTGGAATTTAGAGGTTCTTATCACATTTCATTGAATAACTTTAAATTTAATAAGACAGTACCATTGTCACCTAGTCCCCATATGACAGAGGTCTGTCTCCAAGCCACTTAATTAAATGTTTTCCTTGCATCAACAAGTGGTAAACAATGTTTTTATGGTTTTCAAGAAAGGAGGCAGTCGTTTCCTAAATGAACTGTTTGTTGCAACTGCCATTCGAATCATAAGCACTTTGTTTGACCATAAAGTCAAGACAGTATAAGAGGTTGTTGTACACTTCATTCACAGTGTGAATTAGCCCCTATAAAAGATTAACCAGAGGACTCTGCTGCTGCCCATGCAGGGTTTCCAAAGGTTTGTTCACAAGCCCCATTTGGAGCGGACTGATAAATAATACATGACATCACAGGCAGTTTCTGCAGCTTCCTGGACTAATTGTGGTCAAACCTAGCCTAGAGTCTTATTGAACAGATCCGTCACAAATACCAACCACTGAACCAAACTAGGCTAGTCAGATATGAACGAGTGTCATCACATCTCAACATCACAGACACTGGAGTCACACCAGACCAGAAATGCTGTCTCGCAGTGGAGCTGTAACTCAGAGGACAGGCGGATGTCTCTGAGACTTTGGAAAAAAGTGGATTTGCTGATCTTTGGTCATATTTCCAAAGCCTTTAAAGTTCCGTTCAAAACACAGACCCATCCCAGACCCATCAAATATTATAAATATTACTTATCAGAACAGAACACTGTGTTTTGCTGTCTCAGAGAATATTCTTTGACATAGTGCCTTTGGCAGTGACTGCTGACTTTTTTTGCTGTAAATTTGTGACTGTGAACCTAAATTCATCCCAGCTCCTGATATTTCATCAAGGACTTTGAAAGAGATGACCTAATCTGAAATAGAGGCGCCTAAAAATGTCAAAGTGACATCTGCTCAGTCTGGGTAGCTGATTAAAGGCACTGGAAATCATATTT
This sequence comes from Spinibarbus caldwelli, assembly GCA_039654775.1. Classification (NCBI taxonomy): domain Eukaryota; kingdom Metazoa; phylum Chordata; class Actinopteri; order Cypriniformes; family Cyprinidae; genus Spinibarbus; species Spinibarbus caldwelli. The sequence goes on from CM077237.1 coordinate 22,497,959, forward strand.
AGGAACAGATGTTTTGGAACTTATAAAAATGGGTGCAAAAAGTACAGATTAACGGTACAAAATCTTACACAAAAACCAAAGTATCTACGCAAAAATTAATGTGCAAGTGAAATAGTTAATTACAGACTGATAAAATCATGTCACAGACTCTTTGTTGCATACTGTATGTTTTAGCATCCAGCAAAACCTATTACCTTAAAAATTAATTTTCATTTTACTTTTAATCATTATACACTTAAAAAAGGTTTGTTGCTATGTTTAAATGCTTGAAAAAATGGAAAGAACAACCACAAACATCTTGACATTTCCCTCCAGCTATCTTGTTGGGTCTCCACTGCAAGTGCATTACTTTAAACACGTTCTTTTCTTTTTCACAAACCGAGGAACAAGTCAAAATTCTGTTCTTCAGTAATCAACTGCAGGCCACAGGCGCTGTAAAGAATGGTCTTTTTAGACATATTTAGACATACATAGGCAAAATGTGCATAATGCTTTTTACTCCTAACAGCAGAAGTTTTCAATTCTGGCCCTCGAGGTCCAGCTCCAACCCTAATCAAACACACCTGAACAAGCTAATCAAGGTCTTCACCCTTACGAAAATTAACCATGGTTTTACTGCAAATAAAATGGTCCCACTTTATATTAGGTGGCCTTAACTACTATGTACTTACATCAAAAATACTTATAATGTACTTATTGAGTTCATATTGTATTGCAAAACACTTTTGCTGCTATTGAGGTGGGATACGGGTAAGGTTAGGGAATGGTTTGGTCGTATGGGTAAGCTTAGGGTTAAGGTGTAAGGGATGGGTCAACAGTGTAATTATGCATGTAATTACAGAAATTTATTACAGACATTATTACATGCAGATATTTTTAAAATATAAGTACAATGTAAAAACATGTATGCACACAATAGTGCATTGTATCAAATGATTCATTTAAATGAAAGTACATAGTAGTTAAGTCCACCTAATATAAAGTGGGACCAATAAAACAAAAAACTACAGTAAACTACTACAGTTAAACCATGGTAACCACAAATTAACCATGGGTTTGCTACACTATAACCATGGTATTTGTAGTAAAACTGTGATTATACAAATGGTAATCAATACGCCAAAAATACATATTTACTATAATAAAACCATGGTTAATTTTCATAAGGGGAGGATTAATAGAAAGTTACTGGCAGGCGAGTTTGTATGTATATACACATATATAAAATCTAAAGTATTTAGCTTACTTAATAGTATTAAAGTAAATAAAATTCACAAGTACTGCTCAAGTACTTTACGCTCTTTTGCAAAAATCCTGAAATTAGACCACTGGCACTGACCTACTGTGTTTGCCTTATTATTACATCCTGTTTGCAAATAGTTTTTCTTTTGTACCTTTCATACAGTGTTTTTTTGACCTTGTCAAAAGCTTGTGGGTTTTCAAAATGTACTTTTTTCCTCTGGTGGCCTTGTCAGGGTGATCCTTATTTGAATTGACAAGACTGACAATAGTTTGTGTTCAGCAACAAAATATCCCCATATTTACTTTTTATCTTGCAATGATGAAAAGTAGCAAACAAAAACATTTTCAGTAAAGACACTGAAAATCAGTGACCCATTGTCACTAATGAAATGGTTCATTTCAGGAAATGCTTCTTGACTTTTTATTTCAAATGTTTTTGAAAACAATTATGTGTGCGAACATTATGTGTGCGAAAGTGCTATAAGTATAGAAAGCAATTGATTTTTTTTCGGCATCAACAATGTTGCTACAGATATTTCTTTCCCTCATAATTGCTTAGTTTTATTAAAAACACTTAACCATAAATAACCTTGTATTTGTATTCATTTACAGTATTTTTACAATCAAATATCTGAATTTTAAAAATGGCTTACCTCAAAGTGTAAAGTATTTTCCCATCATTCCATATTCTAAGGAGCTGATTTGGTGTAGTAATCCAATGTGAATCTGCGTTCTTGGAATTTCTGAAGATAGTGTCTGGTAGCCAAATGAGTCCAACCATATTACTGTTCAAAGTCAATATTTTCATAGTGCTGTTATATCTGAGCCGGCTGTCCGTCCACGTCTGCGCAAAAATTATGTCAATCTGGTACTCCTGTGGAAAGAAGAAAAAAAGTCATGTATCAAAGAAGATGAATAACATATTGAACAAGTAACATATTGCAGCTACAATAGTGGTCGCTTCTGAGCCATAAATACCTATGTATCTATTATTGCTAACTGATATTTAACATATAACCCATTCTAATAAATCCTGGACTTAATGGTCTTCTTTAGCACTCTTAATACAATCCCACTGTGATTTATTCCTAAACAGCTCTGATGAGTGGAAACCCAGAGCCTTACAGCAGCAGCCACAATTCATAGAATCAGCCCTTAAATTAATGCCAGAATTATTCAGTATTCAGTGATGGAGTGCCGCTGATCCCACTGTGGTTTGGATGGAGGTCAAAGTCAGCTTTGAGATACTTTAACAAGGATTATGAGGTTCTGGCACTGTAGAAGCTGGCAGCAGGAGCCACAGGAATTGAATTTGGGGAAAAACACATAATCACACCTCATGGTCCGCAAACTTTCAGGGATTTCTTTGCCTTTATACAGTAAGTCATCCTAGCAGCTGTCCAGATGCCCCCAAAAGCTGCTGGATACTTTAATACATGCTTAAATATTCCATCTGACCCTTGCAACCTGTGAGGAAAAAATGCTTATCACATTATGGTTAAAAGCCATCTGATATTTCATATCATATATTTTCAGTAGTGTGTTTTGAGGGCAGAAGGTCTTGATTTACTGTGCAGGAGACATTTACAGGATGGATCCCTTTTAACACAGCTGAAATGGACTAAGCAACAACAAAAAACGAGTGAGGCCGCCAGAGTTTGCTAAAAGCTCAACAGCTGTTTCATAAATGATCTTTGCCATTACAGTCTGCATTACCCTCCAAAAAGGGGTAATTTTGAAATCAGATCATACCATTAATACGTTAATTATGGTACACTGAAACTTATGCTTGAAAAAAAAAAAAATCCCTGGAGGCAATTTTTTTTTGTTTTTACTGTCAGAGCGAATGCTGATAATGGGGTTCACCTAATGGAGGATACTCATTTAATATGCAGTCTGACTGAATGTTATTTAGGTGTAAATGTTTCCTGGGTTATATATTGGTAAACATAACCATAACGCAGAATCTCTGACAGAATTTGAATGCAGAAGTTTGACAGGGTCTCTGAGGTGTAAGAGTCACTGCATCTGAAATGGTGCATAAATAGCTCAGAATCAATTTCCATTTCAAACATTTGCCACGATTAGAACTATTCTGTGGGAGCAGTCCAATCAAAATATGTGCCTATGCATCAGCGTGTGTATGTGAAAAAGACCTTCTTTTGGAGTGATTTGAGGTAGGAAGACTAATGGCCTCATTATCTATTCCAGCTTTGATGTTGGAATCCAGCCCTATAAACGTCCAGCTAATTTACTCCAGCTGTTTCTACCGGCCAGCCTTTAAGTGCACTGACCCCACTAAAGTCTGCACAAACCTCCACACAGAGCTGATCAATGTGACCTGTGCTAACTCAGTAAATGATCCATGAGCAAGATAAATGTGGGCATCTGTGTGCTCCATGACAGAGACTTCCTTAAAATGTCATCGCACTGTATACCAAACTCAAAGTGATGACTTTATATTTGTTTGAATAATTTCAAAAAGAGCTCTGAATTCCTTAATGCTTTCAAACTGGAGTCAGCTGACCCCCAGGGGGTCAAAAGATGGTGAGATGTTTTACAGAAAAAAAGGTAAATAAAAATGCAATAAATAAATAATTAAATAAATAAACATTCACAACAATGTACATTTCATTCTACTTTTTTAAAGGAAATAGTTATGAGATTATTATTTCATTCTATTAAGAGACATTTCTTATTTCTCTGCACATGCAGTGTGTACATACTTTAAAGAAGAGTTTGTATTTGTACTGTATCTTTCTGGAGAGTTTCTCATCGCATTTGTTGCCTTCAGTTTGCTCACTGGGGGCTGTAAGGCAATATTCTCTGTAAAACTGCTTTGGAACAGTATTTATTGTGAAAAGTGCTATAAAATGATTCTCTTCGGGTATATAATCTAACATTGCTCTAAGAGTTGATAGAAAAAAGATGCACTGCCAACTTAATACATACTTAATTATTTTGGCTTTAGGACAATGTCAGGACAGCCAATTATTTTATTTTGCAAACAACATGCGTCTTAATTAACACGGTTACTATTTCACACATAGTACAAATGCATTTGTATAGCAAAAATGTGATTCTATATTCCATTATATTTTATGAATGGGGTGGATTATCATATTTAGGGGTCCTTGACATCAAAAACTTTGAAAACTCTGTCTTAATGGCTCCAATCTAAACTGATTGTCCCACTTCATAATTAATGGTGCTTGTCACCCTCCAACCCCACGTACCTGCACCGGTCTGACAGTCATTTGACCTTTTGCTATCTCTCCCCAAAGATTGGTCTCTTCATTATAATACCAGTCTCATTTATCACAAGTCAGTGGGCATGAGAGCCGTCAGGCCATAATTGTGACCTTTTGTTCTAGAAGCCAAAGGGAGTTCAGAGGTAGGCAGAAAAGAACATCACTTCAGGTCTAATCGCCGTCCAAGTGAAAATGTGTTGAGCGTCAGAATAAACAGAACTAATGTGAGGTGATACCATTACATCTGGACAAAAACATTGCACAGATGGTAAACAATAGAGGGAGAGTCTGTTGGTTCAAAGATGCCTAAAGACAAACTGTTGCCATTTTATAAGCTGCAAAGTAAAATTAAGCATTAACTTTGCTCTTTCGAACAGAAAGATTATGAATGATCTTGTAAAACGAAATGAGTGCAAACATTTTCTTGTTGTTTGAGAGTTCCAGACTGTCACAGTCTGTGTGCTGCTAGACAATCTGTTATATTAATTAGGTTTTGGAGTGCTGCTTCAAAGCTGCGGGCAAGCATCTAATGCTGAAAAAAAAGAACGAATGTTTTACAGTATTGAGTGTGCTCTCTAAATCACAAAGCTGATGCCGATGCGGGAGAGATTGACTGAAGAAGCTTTACTGGTGTGATAAACAAGGAATTACATGGCCAAAACATTAGTAAACACGACACACACAATAGAATACAATATGGATGATGGATGGTGGAACATAGCAACAGGTTTGTTTGTGTCCCACCGGATGTCTTTATCGCAAGGCAAGCCCTCACATACCTTACTAGGTTACACATTTACTCTGCAAGTTTGGCAGTTTGTGGGTTTCCATTGAAATAATTTTGTTATTAACAGTCTGCCATAGTTTGATTCCAACAGACTTGTTTTTGTCTGGATAATCCGTCGGAAAGGCTGTGGAAATGGTAATGTGTGGAGAATGCATATAAAATCAAGGTTCCTGCTTTGTGGTACACTGCAATGGGAAGACTTATTTAATGAATAAGAAATGAAACAACTAATTTTCCCTTTCCTTAGAGGTCCTGACAGACACATTTATGTCAGTGGTTGTATGCCAACACATTCATTAGCTGCAGGCTTTGTTGTAGGGCTTGATTCAAAGGATAATAACCATTGTGTACAGCTGCATTTCAGTAGGAAAGACTACTATTGCTATAGATCTACTACTGCTGTGCTATCATTATTTGAGTTAAATGTAAATGTAAAATGTATGCGCTTTTCAAGGAATAATTCACCAAAAACTGAAAATTCTATTATTTGCTCACCCTGATGTCTTTCCAACAATGTAGGTATGCTGGTATTTTTCCAGGGAACAACAGTAGACACCTATTTTTGCCAAACAACGACACTTCATAGTGACCACCGGGGTGCTTTTATTGTGCTTTCAGATGTTTTTTTTTTTTTTTTTTTTTTGTATGGCAAGAGCTGCGTAACAATTCTTCAAAAACTTCTACTTTGTGTTTCACAGAACAAATAACTGCATACAAGGTTTGGAATGACATGAGGGTGAGAAAATAATGGCAGAACTTTCATTTTTGTGTGAACTCTTCTTCAGAATGGCTTCATTTTTGTGTAGTCCCATAAGGTCCGAGCATTTTTATCAGAAATGACCACAGTTTACATCAGTATTGTTAGCTGTTACCCAAAATACATAACTACCCTGGCTTTGTCAGCTCTCAAAGAACGTACATTTTGATAGCACTTTTCCACAAATAAGAATCTATTTTTATCCAATAAAGTGTCGTAACCTCAGGGGACATTTGTTGCACCTGTGTACCCATCTCCATAAAGCTTCTTTCAAAAATATTCTCTGGAAGTATTTCAGAGTGGAAATATTTTCATATGTAATTTCTGAAGGACTAGTAGGAATATCACTCATTACAGTAAATTGTCTGGCCCAGGCTCTTGTGAGTAAGGAATCATTTTCTGCTCCGGTTCCTGTGGTGTCCACAAATGACCTGCATACAGATTAGTGATTTCCCTGAGCAGAGTGGCTCCCTCAGCTGTTGAGATCAGTATGAGTGAGTTAATTCCACCACGCCTGACAGGCACATCACGCCATTTGTGGTAATGACATCTCCCTGCTCCGCTGTCCCACACACACACACTTTCACCTTTGATTTGTGTGTGAGAGCCACAAAGTATCAGATTCATCAGGCCCCTTCTCCTCCCATAGCTCTAATTAAATTCCTTGTGCCATTTATCATCTGAGAAAGAGAATATATAAATAAAGGCCTGTTGAATGAATGATAAAACAGGCTAAGGCAGAGTTATGCAAGCTCTGGAACGTTCACGTCCAGAGAGATGGCATGGAGCAGCATTAAATGAATATGGCATTTAGCCATGATGACACGACCACAGGGGAGCGGCCCGCAGGAAATACACTGCGGGGAGTCCAGGTCTGAGGTGGTCCAAAGTGTTGCTTGGAAGCACGGAAAAAAAGTTTATTCTTTGTTGCCAGTTTTCATTAATAGTCTGTGTTACCATCCTCCATATAATTAACAGTATGTACATTCAATGAATAATTTTTTTTAAGAATTATAAAAAGTGCATTTAATTATTAAATAAATTACATTAATTAAGAAATGACCCTGTTGCTGCAAAGTCTAACAAGAACGTAAATTGTAATGTAAAATTTAAATGGGTCAAACAAACACCATCTGGGCCCAAAAAGCATCGACAGTTATTTAAAAATAGCTATTACTGAGTAAAAGTTCAAAATGAATGCAATTGTGTATTCATCCATTTTATTTAGTTATAATGGAAACTAGGGATGCACAATACTGCATATTTGCTGTTTCTAATGAAAAGTTTTTGCCAATACAAAAAAAAAAAAAGCCAATGTTATGCATGCACTCTGCATGACGTAACGTTGAATGATGCTTGTTCAAACATTGCAGAGATCAGTGTTCTATGTTGTACTGAGACATAACATTATCTTCATGCAGATCTAAAAAAAGAGAGGAGTTTTAATAGAATAATCTCAAGTCAAAGCAAACTCTGTTAAAAACCAACATGACTGGCATGTATCCACTATAATGGCAAGCTAATGTACTCTTCTAAACACAGAAAGGAAAAAATAAAGTATGCATTCTCAAAGCACAAATTCTGAAAGGAATTGTACTTTTCCACTGCAGTTTCCCATTTAATTAAATATACATTTTATCCACCCAATTACACAAACGTTTCCTAGTGTTATTGTGAGAACAGCTTCAATGAGTTCCTTTATGTTCCTAAAGATGCAGTTATGCAAGATATGGCCGTTTTTCCCTACCAGTATATATGGTATTTTATATATTTGTAATTCTAGAAACAGAAATAGAAATATAGAAACTATTATTAACATTTAGCTCATCTTAACATTGCAAACTTAGCATTACAAAGTAAATTAGATAAATTCCATTGAAAACAGCATAAAGACATTTGTATTCATTTATTCAGTAACTTCTCTACCTGAGAAATGAGTTAAGGAAATAACAATGTATTCTCGGGAGGCTTGAGTAAACTCTTTAGATTAGTCAGTGGAAAAGTTCTGTTTCCAACTGCAGCTGCAGACCTGTGCTACGTCTCCTGAGGACAGCATGGGCTCTAAGGAACCGCATTTATATTACAGAGTCAACAAACCTGTAAAGTGGTAACTTTAAACCACTGAAAACCAGTGCTAATATAATATGTAACATTTCCTCACAAAGTTTGACAGCATCAGCAACACAGGTGTGGATTACAATGCGCAATGGCTTTTGCTTGCTAAGGTGTTAAGTTGCGCTTGTTAGTTTGACTAAGCATGGTTTTAAAATAATTGTGTTGGATTAGTGTTATAGTGTGCCTTTCGTCTCTATTTGTAGACGATAACTGCCACAACCATTTATATCATGTGGAGTCTCTCGAAGACGTTGTCCTCTTGAAGAAAAACAGGCACTTTTCATCCTCTTGAGACAATGCTAATTAACACTTAGCATCCCCTATGGCCTAATAATGTAGCTTGCTGTTTGTGTCCTCATTGAAACACTGAGAATATACCTCCCGGTAAAAGTCTCTAGTTAAAGAAATGTCTGTGAACTGTTCTATATTAGATTTTTATCCAATTAACAGAAAGTAGGATGACCTTGTGAACATTTTGATTTTTAGAAACAAGCCCGTTTTCCTCTGTTCATGTTTTAAAAGGATAATTCACCCAACAATGAAAATCCTGTTATCATTGCTACCTCTCATATGAAACCTTTACAGTGAATTGGGGACTGGAGATTTCAAGCTTCAAAAAGATTGCAAAAGCACAATACGAGAACCATAAAAGTGGTCCAAATGACTCATGTGCTATATTACAAGTCCTACTAGTCATAAGATATGAGGGACATACTGAATTGTAGGACATTTGAGTCAGTGAGAATTTGTCTGATCTGCCTGTCTGATTTGTGAATAAATCATTTAGATTAGTTTTGTGAAGCTGATTCATTGAAAAGATCAAATTCAAAAGAACAATTAGTTCATGAATCAGACATCGCTACTTTTTAAACTTCTTTTGGTCTTTTTGTCACACAAAGCTATTGTATGGCTTCAAAAGACTTTGAATATAGCACATGAGTCAAAATAACCACTTTTATGGTGCTTTTTTGTGTCGTTTTTGGAGCTTGAAAGCCCCAGTCCTCATTCACTTTCATTATACTGATTTGTTTCCAGGATATTCTTCAAAAATGACATGAAGATGAGTAAATAATGACAGGACTTTCATTTTTGGGTGAACTGTAGCTTTACATAAGACTCGGAGTAGACACAAAGTAGTCGTGAACAGTGCTGCTCCGAAAGAAAGCCAATTTCACTAGGAATTCCCTCTTGGAGAAAACTCTTTTCAGATTCATGTACTTTCCAGTGAAGCGAAAAAGTGCTTACACTGCTTTTTACTCCAATTCATTCTTCACCCCTCCCTCTGTCCTCCATATACACTCCTCTCATTCCATTCCCTTCCTGTCTCACCTCCCCTCAGCTTCTCCTCGCTCTTGCACACGCTCATTCTCATTCTCAATCTCCACGTCGCTTTCTCCTCTGTCCGTACCCGTCTCAAGCACTCACCTTTCCACCACTTCATTCCTCCCTCTCTTTCTCCGTCCGCCCCTCTCTTCATTCCATCATTTCATCCCTCTCAGTGTTCAAACTTACCATCTAACTCAGGTGCTTACCTGGTACTTCAAAACTCAAACCCACCATTTCACACCCTCTCGAAAGAGAAATAGAGGCCATGATGGTCTCCAGCAGACAGGCGTGAAAAGTGGCAGTTTTCTCTGATCATCTTAGCCCACCCAGACCAAGTGACAGATAAGTGGGCCGCTGACTTGTGGAGAAATGTTGGCAGCGCTCATGATTATGCCGCAGAAGTCTGCAGGGTCAACCTCAGTCCCTGAAAGAGGGCTGCATATGTTCGCTGGCAGAGCTGGAGGCATGTGCTGCTGCCCTCATTACAGACACCCCAGGGTTATTTTATCGATGGGAACGACAGGGTTTTCCAGCCTTACTGAAACAGCTAAATAGGTTACGGCTCTAAGCTAGAGGCAAAGCCATGAACTCGATCTAAACATTCTATGCCGCTTTCTTCTTTATCTTTCAGATTAAAATCACCCTGCAGAGTTCACATACACAAACTGTAACGTACCTCTGTGCCATGCTGTTAATATCATAACTACCCTGAAGCCACATATAAATGAGTTAACACATTTGCCCTGACATCACAATCCTGCTCTTTATGATGCATCCTGACAAGCTAACTCATGTTATATTTGCCTTTATGCACATAAAGTGCTATATTTGCAGACAGAAAAGTACTGATGATCATAAATATACTAATATGCTGTCAGTATTGCTATATATTTTTAGTCCGCAGTGCACTTGCAGAGTTCCTCTGAAACCCTCCACCTTCCCCAGCTCCACCTGTATACATCTGCTTGTGCAGCAGCAGCGTGTCTTAAATATTCACAACACCGTATCTATTGCGTATGTATTGGCAGTAGCAAGTTCCTGACTTGCTTTGCAGCAGCAGCAATAGATTATAATCTACAACAACAGCAATAACCAAAAACAGCAGCAATTCAGCAGTGTAGCAGATCTATTCCGCCAAAACCAAATACATTAACATTGTCACATCCATTACCATTCTAAAATCTTCTGAGAACTGTCATGATAGAAATATATAAAATCTTCTGAGAGTTATCATGATAGAAATATAGGCTATATACAGTTAGGTCCATATATATTTGGACACTGACACAATTTTCATAATTTCAGCTTTGTATGCCACCAGAACAGGATTAAAATAAAACAATCAAGATGAAATTGAAGTGCACATTTTAATTCAAGGGGTTGAGCAAAAATACAACATAAAATTCTTAGGAATTACAACCACTACAACCACACAGTCCCCCCATTTTCAGGGGCCCAAATGTAATTGGACAAATAAATATAATCATAAATAAAATGATAATTTTTAATATTTTGTTGAGAATCCTTTGCAGGCAATGACTGCCTTAAGTCTGGAACTCATGGACATCACCAGAGACTGGGTTTCCTCCTTTGTGATGCTTTGCCAGGCCTTAACTGCAGCTGACTTCAGTTGTTGTTTGTTTGTGGGTCTTTCTGCCTTTAGTTTTGTCTTCAGCAAGTGAAATGCATGCTCAATCCAGTTGAAATCAGGAGACTGACTTGGCCGTTGCAGAATATTCCACTTTTTTACCTTCAAAAACTTTGCTCGTCGGCGCCAATAGCCTCGTGGTTAGTGCGCCAACATACAGCGCAACTGTGCTCACGGCGACCCGAGTTCGATTCCCGTCTTGAGGTCCTTTGCCGATCCCGCCCCCTCTCTCCACCCAATGCTTTTCTGTCTGTTCTCTACTACTGTCCTATCCAATAAAAGCCCAAAAAACAACAACAACTTTGCTCAATTTGACTGAATCTGGGCAGAGAGTATATCCCTATACACTTCAGAATTCTTCCGGCTGCTTCTGTCCTCTGTCACATCATCACTAAACACCAGTAACCCAGTGCCACTGGAAGCCAAGCATGCTCATGCCATCACACTGCTCCACCATGTTTCACAGATGATGTTGTATGCTTTGGAATTTCAGCTGTTCCAAGCCTTCTCCATACTTTTTTCTTCCCATCATTCTGCTACAGGTTTATCTTAATTTCAGCCATCCAAAGAATGCTTTTCCAGAAGTGGTCTGGCTTTTTTTTTTTTAGATGTTTTTTGGCAAAGTCTAATCTGGTCTTGTTTGCACCTTGTGGTGAACCCTCTGTATTTGCTCTCGTGAAGTCTTCTCTTGATTATAGACTTTGACAGTAACACGTCTACATCCTGGAGAGCGTTCTTTACTTGGCTGGATGTTGGGAAACAGCTTTTCTTTAGGATCATTTAATCATTCACCACTGTTGTCCTCTGTGATTGTCCAGGCCTTTTTATGTTGCTGAGCTCACCAGTCTCTTCTTTTTTTTTTCTCAGCATGTACCAAACTGTTGATTTGGCCTCTCCTAATGTTCTTGCTATCCCTCTGATGGATTTCTTTTGTTTTTGAAGCCTAATAATTCTCTGTTTTAATTGCATGCAGAGCTCCTTTGACCGCATGATGTGGGTTCAGAGCAACAGCTTCCAAGTACATATGGCACATTTAGAATCAACTCCAGACCTTTTACCTGCTCAATTGATGTAGAAAAAATGAAGGAATAGCCCGTAACTGTCCATGAAACAGCTTTTGAGTCAACTGTCCAATTACTTATGGTTGCTTAAAAAAGGGGGGAGGTACATATTAAAGAGCTGTAATTCCTTAACCTTTCCTCCGGTTTTGATGGGAATACCCTTAAATTAGAGCTCAGAGTGTGCACATTAAGCCCATATTCATTATATAACTGTAACTTGAATATGTTTTTGTCAGCAGCTAAAATAACAAAAATTGTGCCTGTGTCCAAATATATTTGGACCTAAATGTGTATATATATATTTACATTTACATTTAGTCATTTAGCAGATGCTTTTATCCAAAGCGACTTACAAATGAGGACAATAGAAGTAATCAAAACCAACAAAAGAGCAACAACATGCAAGCGATATGACAAGTCTCGGTTAGCCTAACACAGTACACGTAGCAAGGTTTTTTTTTTTTTTAAACAAGTAGATAGAATATAGAAAAGAAAGCTAGTGTTTTAGTTTTTAAGAAAAGCTAGCAGTTAGAGAATAAATATGCAATTGATAGAGGGTCAAGTGTGTGTGTGTGTGTGTGTTTTGTTTTGTTTTGTTTTGTTTTGTTTTGTTTTTTAATAAAAAGAAAGGAGATAGATAAAATAAAATTAGAAAAGAGAATGCTAGAGTTAGAGGGTCAAATAAAGATGGAAGAGATGGGTTTTTAGCCTTTTCTTGAAGATGGCTAAGGATTCAGCTGCTCGAATTATATACTTGATATACAGTCAGGTCCATAAATATTGGGACATCGACACAATTCTAACATTTTTGGCTCTATACACCACCACAATGGATTTCAAATGAAACGAACAAGATGTGCTTTAACTGCAGACTGTCAGCTTTAATTTGAGGGTATTTACATCCAAATCAGGTGAACGGTGTAGGAATTACAACAGTTTGCATATGTGCCTCCCACTTGTTAAGGGACCAAAAGTAATGGGACAATTGGCTTCTCAGCTGTTCCATGGCCAGGTGTGTGTTATTCCCTCATTATCCCAATTACAATGAGCAGATAAAAGGTCCAGAGTTCGTTTCAAGTGTGCTATTTGCATTTGGAATCTGTTGCTGTCAACTGTCAAGATGAGATCCAAAGAGCTGTCACTATCAGTGAAGCAAGCCATCATTAGGCTGAAAAAACAAAACAAACCCATCAGAGAGATAGCAAAAACATTAGGCGTGGCCAAAACAACTGTTTGGAACATTCTTAAAAAGAAGGAAAGCACCGGTGAGCTCAGCAACAGCAAAAGACCCGGAAGACCACGGAAAACAACTGTGGTGGATGACCGAAGAATTCTTTCCCTGGTGAAGAAAACACCCTTCACTACAGTTGGCCAGATCAAGAACACTCTCCAGGAGGCAGGTGTATGTGTGTCAAAGTCAACAATCAAGAGAAGACTTCACCAGAGTGAATACAGAGGGTTCACCACAAGATGTAAACCATTGGTGAGCCTCAAAAACAGGAAGGCCAGATTAGAGTTTGCCAAACGACATCTAAAAAAGCCTTCACAGTTCTGGAACAACATCCTATGGACAGATGAGACCAAGATCAACTTGTACCAGAGTGATGGGAAGAGAAGAGTATGGAGAAGGAAAGGAACTGCTCATGATCCTAAGCATACCACCTCATCAGTGAAGCATGGTGGTGGTAGTGTCATGGCGTGGGCATGTATGGCTGCCAGTGGAACTGGTTCTCTTGTATTTATTGATGATGTGACTGCTGACAAAAGCAGCAGGATGAATTCTGAAGTGTTTCGGGCAATATTATCTGCTCATATTCAGCCAAATGCTTCAGAACTCATTGGACGGCGCTTCACAGTGCAGATGGACAATGACCCAAAGCATACTGCAAAAGCAACCAAAGAGTTTTTGAAGGGAAAGAAGTGGACTGTTGTACAATGGCCAAGTCAATCATCTGACCTGAATCCGATTGAGCATGCATTTCACTTGCTGAAGACAAAACTGAAGGGAAAATGCCCCAAGAACAAGCAGGAACTGAAGACGGTTGCAGTAGAGGCCTGGCAGAGCATCACCAGGGATGAAACCCAGCGTCTGGTGATGTCTATGCGTTCCAGACTTCAGGCTGTAATTGACTGCAAAGGATTTGCAACCAAGTATTAAAAAGTGAAAGTTTGATTTATGATTATTATTCTGTCCCATTACTTTTGGTCCCTTAACAAGTGGGAGGCACATATGCAAACTGTTGTAATTCCTACACCGTTCACCTGATTTGGATGTAAATACCCTCAAATTAAAGCTGACAGTCTGCAGTTAAAGCACATCTTGTTCGTTTCATTTGAAATCCATTGTGGTGGTGTATAGAGCCAAAAATGTTAGAATTGTGTCGATGTCCAAATATTTATGGACCTAACTGTATGTATATATATATATATATATATGAGTGTGTGTGTGTGTTGCCATGACTTATTAATTATATCTTTTTTTTTAACCTACATATATCTCAACTGATGATAACTATGTCAAGGTCGTGGGTTCGATTCCCAGTGAATACACTTTAATCTAAAGCTAGTCAATGCATTCTATTCATGCAAGAAGTGTGTTTAAAATGTTTCCATAAGAGTGTTAGATAAGCAAAAAGGTCACCACTAACCTTAAGTGAGAGAGTCACACTTTAATTAAAAAGATCATATCATGAACGACATCCAAATACCATAACTAGAACGCACACAGCTATACACACTCAGGAGGTAGTTTATCATTAACAGACCATTAAATCATCAGTGAGCGGTCAAACATATTAAACAACTCAATATATTAAGCTGCCATTATAATTTATGATGCAACCTAAAGCCTGTAATTATGTTGGGGAAGCTAGTTTGAAATTACAAGCTACTCACAGTTTAATACAGTAAAATGACAGTCAAGATAAAAAGTAGTTAACTACACAAGTTACTAATTCTTTAAGTGAAAAAATATCTTAAAGTATACTTAAAATGATAAATTATAATTTCTAATTTAATCACAGCTGTATTTCTGTGGCACAAAAGCAAAAGGTTTTTAAATGAATGTCATTATGGTGACACTAAATTCAACAACAAACTAAACTACAGCCTAATTAATATAAACTAAAAAGCAGAGAATCTGTGAATGGTTTTTGGATTGGTTAATTGAATGGATGATTCACTAGAATGAATCAGACTCTTACTGGCTATGAGAGAGGACCGTTTAAAAGAGAGCATCTGAAAAGTGCCTTGGGTCACGCAGCTGTGTAGTTTTGCTACAAAATGCAGGTTGACGTTAAAAAGTGATGAAACATTTTGTCACGCAACTTGTTGGAAAACTGTAACTGAAAAAGCTACACTAAAATAGAGAAGTTACGTTAGTTGAGTCACTTTTTCATTCACTTTTAGCCTCTCCTCAAAACATTTATCTGGCCTGTCTTTGTGAACAGAATTAGATTAATAAATAAATGTAATAAATCCTAATGAATGGCCTGAATACCTTGTTAGCAGTCCATCTGTGCTGTAATTATTACATTTATAATTAGCTTCTATCACTTTTGTAATGCAGTGAACAAGAACAGGAATCATCCACAGAGGAATGTTCTGGTTCTGCATCTCACTTTCCCATCATCATGTCCTGTGCTCTTTAGTTTCCCATAATAAACTGATTTACTGCAGCGGCAGATTACATACGAAAGGCACTCATCCCCCTCCTCGCTGCATTGTTCAGGAGGAAATTAAATAGGAGAATGGCAGTGACCACAAAAATTGAGTGTGTTTAATCTGAAATGAAATTGGGGGCACACAAGGTTAACCAGACAACAGCACATGCACAAATAGATTTGCTGTTGTAAAAACCAGAGAGCACAGATCCTCATGACTACTGGGCAACTTTCAGTCTTTAAAATATTCCAGCGACTTTCATTTATACACATAGTATTTTCTATGATCCCTGCTCTGGTTGTTTTATGTCATGTCAGCATCTAAGGCTAATACTCATGGCGAGAACTGGGTAAAATTAGCTTAAAAAGTGAATAAACATTTAAAAACTGGATAAATAACTTGCATACAGAAAGCTACATTTAATGTGTTTATGTGTCTTTGAGATAAAATTCTGTTTTCCTGTTGACACTGTACTAAACACCCTTTGGGGAGACTTCTGAACAAATTGCTGTCTGACAACATTAAAAGCAGTTCAATAAAATGCTTTAACAGTCAAAGGAGGATTTCAGTTGATTTCTAGTATGATTTCCTATGTAAATAAAATTTAAAACGGCTTGGAATTACAAAATAATAGTACAGTCGGATGGTAAATATTGCAAAATAAGCTCCAAGAGAGTGATTTTGAAGGGTATCATATACTGAAAGTTTTTTTTTTTTTTTTTTTAAATGACCCCACTCATTAAATGGCAACTTACCAAATATACTATTAAACGGACATGAAATTATAAGTTAAAATAATTTTAATAGGGGAGGGTGGGATAAGATGAGCCATTTTTTATGTGGTCCTCACAACAAGGGAAAATGAGGAAGAAGTAAAATGAAGGTGTCTAAAGTAATTTCAGGATGTTTTCTATCATTTTCATTATCAGAATATATCCATGACAAAGGGTTCTAATCATATGACTTCTTATAAAAAATTGTTCCTGTGGCTCAATTTGTCCCAGGTTAGGGGTAAGTTGACTGAAGTCAGTGGATAAGATGCATCATCTGAGTGTAAACTGACCATCTAACTTAACTGATTTAATAATCAAATTTCCTTATACAAACAGTCATATTTCTTTTCTTAAAGCTAACTTAAACAACATAAAACCAACTAAATAAAGTTTCTATTTCAATATCTTTAACTGTTTGCATTTCTGAAACGTTATGTTGAACAACAGATTTGTAACTTTCCCAACAACAGACTAAACAGAGAGTTTGTTGAGTAAAATATAAATAAAAGCTGAATTAGAATTTGTTAATAAATGTCACTGAAACTAATAAACACTACATTCAAAAGATTCTTGGCATTTCTTCAATGCCGAACAATCCATTAGTGAAAGTGAAAGTGAAGTGACGTGTTGCCAAGTATGGTAACCCATACTCGGAATTAGTGCTCTGCATTTCACCCATCCAAGTGCACGCGCACACACGCACGCGCACACACACACACACACGGAGCAGCCAATGCTCCCGGGGAGTAGTTGGAGGTTCGGTGCCTTTCTCAAGGGTCTCACCTCAGTCATGTTATTGAGGGTGGAAAGAGCACTGGTTATTCACTCCCTCTACCTACAATTCCTGCCGGACCTGAGAGTCGAACCCGCGACCTTCAGGTTACAAGTCTCACTCTCTATCCATTAGGCCACGACTGCCCCCTACTGGTGGAAAGATATATGATTATAATTTGGTGAAAAGCATCTTCTGGTTCTCAGAGAAGGATTTTCCTGTTGAAAAAAAACAGCATATGCTAGTTAGGTATGTTTTGAAGCATGGCTGCTGGTTTGAGCTGGTTTAAGCTGGTCCTTAGCTGGTCATGAGCTGGTCCTTAGCTGGTCCTAAGCAACTAGCTCCTGCTCAGGACCAGCTTAGGACCAGCACATGACCAGTTTAAACCAGCTCATGACCAGCTTAAACCAGATCATGATCAGCTAAGGACCAGCTTAAACCAGCTCAAACCAGCAGCCATGCTTCAAAACATACCTAACCAGCATATACTGTTTTTTTTTCAACAGGGTTGGTGTACTTGTACACTGTTCCTATCAAATAAACTACAAACAAGCCAGTTGTGTAATATCACATTAAAATACCAGTTTACACTTCAGAAATTTAACTTAACTTCAGTTCCTTGTAGTGGGGCAAGTTAAAATGCTGGCTCAATTTCTCCCACAGCATTTGGCTCACTTTGCCCCCATAGCTGCCATTTTGGAAAATACTAGCTAGATAATACTTAGATTTTATATGTTGCTAAATTATCTATATGCATCATAAATATTTTTAGACCTGGATAAATTTGCTTTGATGTAACAGTCATTACATCTGTTGTGCTAAAATTTTACTTTGACATGCCAAAAATGTTTTCAAAGTAAATGGGTGACTTTCACTCCTCCCATGTGTTTCTTTTCACAGTCTGGCAGAAATGATGGGTGGTTATAAAATATATGGTCACATGACAGTAAAAGTTTACAGTTTTTAAGATACAGGGAGTGGGTCAACTTACCCACTGGCTCATCTTACCCCACTCTCCCATATATGAGAAAAAAAAAGATATGGAACTACAGTAGTACTATGCAGGAAGTACTATTGTCAGGGACAAATCAGACCATAGATCGGCACAATCAACCGATCAGAATCAAGTATTCCAGAGAGCTGTAAATATATACTGTAAATATACCACATAGCCTGTATGTACATGAAATCTGAATTTATACTGTAAACTATAAATAAAAGCAGTAATTCAAAATAAGAAGAAACACTTGATGGATATAACAAGAAATATGATGGATGACTGTATATGCTGCATGACTTCGAGTGGGAAATGAACTAAAATGGAAGGTCAATCAATTCTCTAAGGGTCACCAATTTGCAACTCACTTGGGCCCGAATGGCTCACATGTACAGCTAAGTTAATTTAAAAATGTTCTGCATATGAATATCGAGTTCAACTTTAAGCTACCTCATTATGCCAAACAAACGAGCAGGTCTGCATACTCAGTGACATCACTGCTTACATCGTTGTTGTGCTACTTCATCAGACTCAAGCAGAATTTGCATCTCCATATCAAATGGCAGGTGCACAATCGCAGCTTTGATTTGGAACCTGCTATGATCTTCAGCCACATCCTACGTCATCACATGCCGTGTGCTAATGTAACCGAGCCTGTTTTCAAACAGCAAAACCGTGTCTTGATTGCATTGTCTGTACAACAGCAATGTTGGGGGTTTGAACAGATCCCGTTTAAGGCAAGATCGAAGGGAATACTGTCTTAGCATTCACACTCTGTTTGTAAGACTGAGAATTTTGGGACTTACCAACAGCTCTGGGATGTTTTCTTTTTGGTATCTGATCATGTTCGCTACCCTTATGCTGTTGTTTGAGCACTTATGGTGCTTTTGCTAAATGTTTCCTTTTCTTTTTATCACGTTGTTGTCGCTGTGTCACACTGCAGGCTAACTCTCAGACTTCGCCAACTTTGCTGCTAAACATGTAGGAAAAAGTTTCTGGGATAGAATCAGCTGAATCAGCTAGCTGCACCTAAGCCTGCCGAGAGGACCCACATGGGAACACTTCTCATGACCTTCTCAACCCCAAATGTACTGAAATAGCCAGATGTGAAAATTTGTTAATATATGCATCCTTTGCTGCTGTATAACAGTGGTGTGTATATTAATCCCATTCCTGAGATAAAGCGAGCTCTACTGTCCTGAGAGAGATGCTTCTATTTCATATCCTGTATTTTGCGTGTTCAGTTCTAGATTAATGACCTACTTTCTTCAGCACAGTTCAGTGATTTTCCACCAAATTCACCTTGTTTGTTTAGGCACTTTTAGAACACGATTTAAAGTGTTTTTTTTTTTTTTTTTTTTTTTTTTTGTGATTTTAGCAAGCGTTACGTACATGCAGCGCCCTACAAAATTTGGAAACACCTTAGGTTTTATGGACAATATCAGCATAAATAAATGATTTAGGCTGATATTGTTGGCATAAATGTGTAACTTGATTTTCTTCTTGATTACAAGATAATGGCAATATATATGCTGCAGTCACGCATGCCTCTTTGGTAGCTGTGATACTGATTACTGGATTGCAGGGTTCTTTTGTGATGATTATTGGGTTAGCACACCATGATTGCTTTACTGCTAGATTGCCAGTTCATATTTATTTATTTATTTATTTAGCTCTAGTGTATTTCTATGTTCTTAATTTATTGAATTATTTATTTTTTATTTAATACAAAGTTTTAATCGTTTGTTTTGAGTCCCTTAGCAATGAACAGCTTATAACCGTTCAGATCACAACCAAATAACACTTAAAATACAAATTTAAATGCAATCAAGACTCATGATTCATGAAACATTCATATGCAGCAAATTCCATCATACAAATGATCACTAAAAACAATGGTCATTTGAATATCCCACTCCTAAATACACCCAGGTTTTGCAAGCCCTCCCCCTAGAGTTTACAACATGGAGAAACGCAACCTGGCCAAAAAGAGGAAGCAATCTCATGACAATTACATTAATTTATATGTATATTAAATACCAGTAAATATAACGAAACATTTACAAACATTATAAACACTATATAACAAATTCTTTAAATTAAACAGTACTACAGAACAAGAATGAAAATAAGTAGCTATAAAATTATATATTAAACTATAAAATAAAACACAAATTAGGCTGTAGTGACATTTGTTATTAATTTTTAAAGCGAGAATGAAATGGCATTGGGCTCACAAGCCTCATTCGACAAGAATCCAAATGTTAACATTTTTGCCACGTAACATTTGGTTGCTAAACTGTTATTCATTATTGTAAACAAGGCTTTATACTTCACTCTTGTTCCAATATCTACGTAAGGCATCATCCTTCACATGCGCAAAAATGTGTTTGTTTGGGCGCTGCATGCTGATTTTACAGCGGACCTTTTAAATTGAGCAGTGTAACATTTATGTTTGGTTGACTGCATTTTAGTTTGACGGCTGAAATGTCAAGTTAGTAAAGCTAGAACTTATAACTTGCGTGTATGCATGTGAGGCGCCTGCGAGAGCAGTTGGATTTATAAAATAAAGATATAAATAATAAAAAAATAAAGAGTGTCACAAAACGAGCGTAGCCTATATTGTATTTTGTTAATCTGTTAATTATTTACGAGAAATATATTTTGTGTAGCCCTACTTATTTTATTCATTTTATTTACTTAATTTCTGTTTTTCTCCATTCACAGAAGCGCTGCAGGTATGTGAAGTGTGTGAAATTTGACAAAAACACAACAAAAAAACTCACACCTAAAAATACATCTCAAAATAAAAACATATTCAAACCGGTTCTGACCACATATGACAAATATATAAATGCTAATGTGTTCTCCTTTTCCACATACTGTACAACTATGTACACAATAGTTATGGAGTCAGCACTATTAATAATCATTACACATCCTTTTACAGTCTGCACTGAAAATTTTCCATCATGCTCCATCTTGATCCATCATTAAAGCACTGTAGCACGTTCTTGGCTTTTTTGTATTCTGCTTTCGCAATGTGAACAAGACAACAGACACTTTGGTCGATATAATTAACCAATATTGATAAGTAATTTAGTGAGGTAGCACAACTTGTATTGTCTGCGTTGAATTAATTGCTTCTGCTTTATTATTCTCATTTGTAAGTCACTTTGGATAAAAGTATCTGCTAAATTAATAAATGTATATGTAAATGTGAAGTGAGAGAAACACGGACAACTCTTCACGACAGGCAAAAATCACAAAACAACCTACGCCGCTTCCACTCTGCACCACTCACATATTTTGGTCTGAAACACCACAAACACAAAAAAGAGAACTATAGCTAATTGTTTTCCTTTATAAGGCACAATATTGGATAATTCATTATTCCACTGGACTACACTTGGATTTGCAGATTTCTCTCCTCAAATCTTCATTCACACATCTCTCCCGGTCTGTTTTTGCAGGGACGCTTAAATTTTTTTTTATTTTGTGCCCTTTTCTTCACTTCTAATACCTATGAGCATCCTTCACTGTGGGAATATCGCTAAAACAGGGAAACACAACAAACTAGGCATCTTTTTGTTGTTGTTGTTCATCTGTCAAAATGATAGGAAGCATTTTAAATGATCTATCAGTGTTTTTAAAATTTGTTAAATGACAGAAAATGTATGTCTAACCTCAATTTTAGGGAGGTCAGTTCAATTGGATCTTTTCGATCACACTGGAGTCGCACTAGAATGCAAAGTGCAAATGCAATCCAGCAAAATAATATGAGATATGAGCCTGATAACATAAACATACAACACATAGCAATTCACAAACATTCTTATAAGCCACATTCATTCACCTAACGGTGTATACGTACCAAGTAGTTTTGCAATGTACCAGTGTGATTTGCATGACTAGGGGTGTCTCTGCATCAGCGTACGCGTGGGAGATGACGGGGGCTGGTGATAGATAATGGACAATTTGATTCGTAAGGGAAAATGTCTTGTGTGATAAGCAGGCCAATTTGTCACATGAAGAAGCGCAGAGAGAGCATAAGAGTGATGAAAAGCTCCCAAAGTGATCAATACACTTTCAAAACAGGGACATCTATATAAAGACCAGCATCTTGTCTTTTATTCCTGTATCAGCGCAGATACATATCGCTTGGCTGTGTCAATCAGCGCATCAGGCAACCAATGGATGTATAAGTGGAAATCAAACTGTCTGCTGGGCTAAAACAGAAAACACAGCTAATTAATAAAAGTAATTATATAATGACCTTGGATTGCAATAATCATTGGATGGTTTACGGTGTAATGAAGTGAACTGAATTATGATGAGTTTTGAAGGCTTGTTGAGTTGTACTAGGTGCATTCATATGCTCATGGAATGATAATGGTGTTTTGTTAAGCGCTCCTCATGTTCAGAGTCATCGTACAGCTGCAACTATCAGCCCACGTTTGTATTTCTATTAAAGCAAAGACAGTGAAGAGGAAGAAAAACAACAATATTCAATGTGTTCTCACAGATGACATATAAATCTGATTATTGGGACAATTTTCATCTATACATAAAAAACTACATACTTTTAAAATAAGTCACTGTGGTGTATTTTTTAAAGGGAAAATTTCCTCAAATTATTGGTTAAAAGAATATTCCTTTTTTACCCCCAGGTATATATAAAATATGTGGTATGTGGCCAATTTACACAGAAAATAAAGAAGAATTTTTATCTATCATAAAGCAATTTTAAGCTATCATAAATTTGTCTAATTTCTAATAAGTCGTCCTTACCACTGACAACATTTATGACAAGCCCATAAAGCTATTCTGTCATAATATTGACAAAAACAACAAAACTTTAGTATGCTCTTTATATTTTCCATTTAATTACATAATGCCTTTCTTCTATTCAACTTCTTTCAGGCATCAAAAGTGATTGAAAACACAAGTAGGGATCCCGACCATTATCTCTAGAATGCGCAACTCATAAATCAATGAATTATGTAAAAAACACAATGGGTAGCTGACATAGGCGTATTAATAACATAAATTTTTTGCCTTCATTAGTTCTTTACAATGATCCTGCAGTGAGACAAATGAATTTCCAAAAGAGCAAATATTCAATGTTGAACGTCAACATAATAATATGAGGTCATAAAGATAACCAGTAATTAAAATATACTTTGATGAATGCTGCTTAAAGTTTTGGATGTAGTTTAGCAAGTCACACTGCAGGCAACTGTTTATAATAGGTATTAATCTATTTTGACACATTGTTTCCAACAGTTAAGACTCCCGCAAGCATCTCCACACAAATATGTAAAAACTTTGTTTATGCTTATTAATGAAGCATCACTCTGCAAAACTCAATACATGAACATGGAAGTAGTTCTGCATAAACATTACACATTTAATCAAGAATGAGAGGTAAAAACAGCCTTGTTCTAACTTACAGGCTTGAAAATGTTGTCCTGTTCCCTGTTTACTTCCTGTTGGGGTCCTGATTAGCATTGGTATCCCCAAGAGATTGCCCATTCATAAATAGATTGAGCCCACAGGCCACAGTAATTGGTGACTTTTCTTTTTATATTTTAAAAGGTATTATACAAATTTAAGACTTCTTTTTAAATAGACTACAGTTATATAATGCCATATTTAAATGAAATAAAAAATCTTTTAAAAAATTAAGAATTATATATATATATATTTATAGAGAGAAAGAGAGAGAATGTTTCCCTCCCTAAAAGGACAGTACATCTGCATGTCATGTCAAGTGTCCAGATTTTCAATTAGTATTTCTTTGAAAGAGACGGCAGTTTGCAGCCTTGAGCACATAAGGAGCTAAAATGGAGTGGCAAAAACAAAATGTTCAAAGGGGCATTTTTACTTTGACTCATCTGATTTGTTCTGCAGTTATTTAGCGTCATACTCAAGTACAGTGTCATGATGCTATGTCTAATTCAACTCACATCAGTCAGTCATGTAACTCTTATGACTTCAGGTGCACTGTCACATCACTCCAATGTGGCGAAAGAGTTTCAGCTCTTGTTATTTGAATAATTGCATTAAAATCACTATTATGCTCTAACAGAAGGGAAAAGCAAGAATGAGACACGTAAGAGGCTGATATGCTCGGCTGATGCTTTCATACTTGCCCTTAATGTGCTCCCTTAAGCTTCTTCGCAAATTAACTGATATCCATGGAAATGGAGAAAGAGCGGTGTGTCAGCATTTGTCACAATGGAGATGAAATCAATGAGATGAATTCAAGCCCAGCTGTTCATCAGTGAGAAGTCTGACTGAAGTTTAATGAAAGACCATGTGACTAAACGAACCACTACTTTAAGCACTTATTAAAGTCAGATATTAGCAAAAAAAAAACAACAAAAACAAATCCTTGCATGTATATGCACATGCAATTTCAGTAAACCTTTATTTTAAGGTGTCCTTGTTACACGTTACATGTACTTACTATTATAATAACAACAAATTATGCATAATTACATGCAAGTAACCCTAAGCCAAACCCTAATCCTAAACCTACCCATATAGTAAGTACATGTAATTAATTAATATTACTCAGTACTAACATGTATAATTACACTGTAACAAGGACATATTAAAATAAAGTATAAACACAATTTCAAATTTATTTAAAGACTAGTTCACCCAAAAATGAAAATTTGCTGAAAATTTACTCACCCTCAGGCCATCAAAGATGTAGAAAGATATAGTTTGTTTATTCATTGGAACAGATTTGGAGAAATAACATAATTTTCTTACTAATATGGAGCCTCTGCCTTAAATGGGTGCCGTCAGAATAAGAGTCCAAACATCTTATGAAAACATTACAGTAAACCACAAGTAATCCACACAACTCCAGTATTGTAAAATGAAAAGTTTCATGTTTGAAAGAAACAAATCCATCAAGACATTTAAAAGTCTAACCGTCGCCTCTGGCAAAAACATATTCCATAATCCATAATAATGCTTCCTCCAGTGAAGAATTCCATGCCCTGTTGTCCTCTCACATCAAAATCCACAAACATATTTCTTTAGAAGTGTTTTGGACTGTATACGTTTGTAAACAGTCTGTGAATATTTCTCTCCTGATTCAGACAAGAGGACTTTTGTCACTGAATGTTTTGCACAAAAACATACAAAAATGCAGCTTTTCAATTTACAAGACAAGTTAATTGATGGACTGGAGTTGCGTTGATTACTTGTGGATTATTGTGATGTTTTTATCAGCTGTTTGAACTTTCATTCTGACGGCACCCATTCACTGCAGAGGATCCATAGTGAGCAAGTAATGCTAAATTTCTCCAATTCTGTTCTGATGATAAAACAAACTTATTTACATTTTAGAAGGCCTGAGTGTGAGTAAATGTTAAGCAAATTTACAGTTTTGGGTGAACTTTTCCTTATATGTATATAGCCCAACTTTAAGCAACATTTTTAAAATGAGTGATGATAGCTGAGACATTCCATATAGGCCTAGCTGTTAAACAATGTTAATTTTTAATATTTCAACTGGGACAAACTTATAAGCACCACGTTATTGTCTACCAATCCTAGTTTAGGCATTGTTTCTCAATATATCACAAACCTATCACTACTGAATCAGGTGGGCTGATTGTTCTGTATGAAACTGAGACCTAAATAAATTATATGGCTGATGCAAGATTGTCCCTTCTCTTTAAGCTCAGATGAAGCAGTTCTACCCCTCTCCTCAGCAACACCTCCACCCACAGAACGCGTAGGTGTTGCTCTTGTGCAGCAAATGCATGTGATCCGAACCCCTGGTTAGCTAATATCAAGAGAGATCAACATCGCTCCTGGTTAACACACTGAGAACGGCATGTTCTCCTTTCTTCATCTTGTGGAAGGCCTTTCACATCCTCCTCTTCTCCTCCTCTTACTCTAGGCAATGAATGAGGGAAGGAGTTTGGGAATGGTGTACCTCCCTCACACTGGCTTCTCAGGGGATGAAGGATGCCTGCCGTGTGTTCCTCGTGTGGGAGGTTTGAGGAGCAACTTTTCTACCATTAATTAGCTAATTATCATGGTTAATAAAGGGAAGGAGGATTAATTTTTGACAAGGCCTGTGTATTTCTACGCGGTGCATCTTTTATTTGCTTTGAATTATTGAGTTCACCTCAGTTTCATGTTGTTTTCATAACAGCATAATCTGGACAGCTGATTATTTATGAATAAACTCATTTAACTCTTTTGACAGCTTTATTTGTTATTGTTTGGTATTCTATGGGATGTTCTCTACTAAGAGCATTTCATAATCCACCCCAAAAGATTTTAATTAGTTTTTAGACATACTTTTCTGATATAAGCATGTTCTAAATGCTAATGCTATGGTCAATTAGCCATTAATGCATGTTTAATGAAGAGTTTGCTATTGGTAATGCATTCCTGATAAGCGCTTAATTCAGCGTATCATGTTCTGAATCATTACTGCAAGCAAGGAGAAGAAAAACTATGAGTTCTGTTTGCCCTCCAGGACCTGTTGAATGATCTCTCTGTGAAAATATGTGTATATAGTCAAAAGTCTGATTGCACAAATGTTTTCTTTAGCTATAGCTCAAAACCTGAATTAGAATTTTTCCTCAAAACTAAAGTTACAGTATTAACCTTTTATTACTATAGCTGTTGGGTGAACAATAAATAAACAATAAAACAATGCAAAGACATTGTCAGCCAAAGGTCAGTTTATAATATAATATTAAGTTATAGAAATTCAAATTTTTATCGGATAAGGTTGTTACTTTTTTTAATGTTCCAAAATTGATACAATTTTTAATTATAATAATTGTTTGTCAAAGGAACAGTTTGATTTCTGTATGTTACCTTTTACAATTTAGCTGTTTCAATTTTTTTTTTTTTTAAATGTTTACCTTCAAATTCTTTTTGACCTTGGACAGAACGACAACATGCCTCAATACTGAAAGATATTTTTTCTTCCTGGGCAATAACAGTGAAAATGTTCAACAGCTTTTTTTGTAGACAACACAGAAACAGAACAAAAATTATTTTCTGTGTCTATGTGTGTGAGCATACACCCGAGCGCTACACAGCAGCGCCATTGGCCTGGGAAAGAGTTCGAGACCATAAATAGCGGCACTTCTCTGCTAGATATCTGACATAATAGAAAAGCAAATCACTTCTCAGCCTCTCAGCCAGCAGTTGTGTCAAAAGCAAAAGATGATTTCTGTGAAAGAGCTGCAGTCTGTTCCCTTGTGTTGTTATGAACCATCCAGCGTAACCACATCAAAGATGACAGAGTTGACCCACTGGAGGTAGAAGAAGAGACAATGGTCACTGGACTATGCCAAACATTACTGCTAAGGTCAACTCTCTACTGGTATTACTGTCAGGACCTAAATGACCGGTTGGTCTTAGATGTGGAAAGGTTCTGGATGAATGCACTGCATACCTTTGGGATTAGGTTAAGTGGTATGCTTTTCTGCTGTCTTTATCTGTAAAATATAGCACATAGAAATTCAATATTTACTTCCTACTAACACATCAGTGTTTTCAATTAACTTTCTTCATCTTTAAATATTGAACATTTTCTGGTGAAATTCCCATTACCTTATGAAATACCTTGTGGCAGTAATGTATTTAGTGCAATCTCCAATCATCCAGTTCTTAAAGACATGCTGCTGCAGTTTTAAGCATTTGAATAGTTATAATAGTTGAATTTAGTATGGTTTTAATCAATTTAGATGTACAATTTACTACCTGATCTCATAAGGAAAACGTATCTGTGGGAACTTTTTCGCAAGATGCAAAATACGTACCAATAAGTACATATCACTGCAGTTTCCAACAGAAATTAATACTAGAGGCGATAAAACAGCGAGCACTTGTCATCGTTTTCCTATACAGTTATGATTACAGCTCCATATGTTTTGCTTTCCGGATGTAACAAGCTTGCTCGATAGCTCAGCTGGCACAGAATTTGATTTTGGATGCGGAATCCTTGGGTATGAATCCCGTCAAAAACATGACTCACGATGAAAGAACTGAAAGATAAGAGATCGAAAAACAAGCTAAAACAGCATGCTTGCGATTGCGTTTTTACAACACATTAGTTTTTGTTCATACTATCAGGTAGGTTTAGGTGTAGTGCAGATGGTACGTTATTTTAAAACGTCACAGAGTCACTCAACGGACATTTCAAGTCAGAACTGTGGTGACATGTACAAAACCAGCAACACATAAAACGTACCATATGTACGTTCATTTGTACCGGGGGAAAAAAAACGAACACTCTTTTAGTGCCACCCAGTGAACATTTCACATCGAATATGTCACGAAACGTACACGGTGGTGTGTATGTCTTGCGAAAAAGTTCCCACAGGTGAGATCAGAGATCAGGTTGACAATTTATACATTTTATACTGTTTCTGTAAATTACACAATTTCACTAGTAGGTGGCGACAAGTGATTGTTTTTATGAGAGATTCATTTCAAACTCAGATTCATTCAGGAACTAAACAAATGTTTCCTAAGTCATGAATCCTTCATTCAACCACATTGTTCAAAACACTGGTTCATTCAGGAACGAAACAAGTGACTGTCTTTTAGAGTGAGTCATTGAATCATTTACTAAATGGTTCGTTCAAAAATGTAATTCATTCCAGAACAAAACACCACTACTCTGTGTTGCTGTGGCTTTCTTTAAAATGAAAATACGCAAAACACACACACTACTGTATATAGCCTATAAACTGTAAGTGCTTAACAGAATGGAACAAGACATTCAAATCTTGTTTGCAGAGCACCTCACTGAGTGTATAAGGTTCTGAAGTATTTATTCACAATTAAAATATACTGACCCCATGACATTCAGCTGGATTCTCATGAGCAAATCCAATTTTCTAGCGATAATGAGTATGATAGTGTAAGCAGATGGTGGTTGGTGTATTTATATGCAATCATCTATGTTTTGGGGGCAAAGGAAATTAAGATCCTTTTCTTTGAGAGACAATGAGTAGGAGGTTGATATTATCTCAGAAAAATATATATATATATATATATATCTTTTGTTTGAAGCAATTCAAAATCTTTTGTGAAGAAGACGTCAGTCTCAGTAATGACACATAAGCATCATAACATGGGTTGAAAAGATATAACAAATATTCAAAAATAAAAGAGCAAAACAAACACACCAAGACGTACTGACGTTCAGTGTGCTTTTATGTGTTATAACTGTGTTCCTTTAAGTGATTTGTTTCTGTGCATCATGTGACACTGACAAAACACAAGAACAATCTTGTTAATACGAGTTCTCATGCTGGCATTCCATTTAACCAGAAAATGAGTTTCAGACAGAGATAATTTCTTTCTTCTTTTTTTTTCAACTCTCTTCACAATAATTCATAAGTTTGGGTTCAGAAGCCACTGGCAAATGATTCTGAACAAAAATACTGAAATATTTAAACAAAGAGAACAGGCTTGGTGTGTTATACATTTTAAATGCCTTACATACTTTCAGAGCTGTATGAGAGTCTTTGCTTAAATAAATTTTCCTTTCAGAGCTACATTTCATTTTGTCAGCAACAGGACATAAGACTGTCTGAAAGGTTCAGAAAATCTCAACAAAAAGTTTCAGTCAAAGTTAACTTAAAATATTATACATATGAACATAAAGTGCATTTTTTATACTTATGAAATATGTTTAGCATTTTTATTTTTTACATTCATATTCACTAATTTTAATAGTACTATTTCATTCTGCTATATAAAAACAGTTAGAAACCTTTAATTATGATTAATTGTGATTTTTTTTTTCTATAGGTAACATGGAAAGAAGAAAAACATCTGTATAAAGTGCTGTGAACAAAAATAAATAAAATGTATACATTTAAAAAAAATCTTTAAAAATATAATGTGTTCATCTCATGTAATGAAAATAATCAGTTTATAATATAAAAACTTTATTTTGGAAACAATATGCTTTATAAATGACTTCATCCAAGAAAAAAATATTTCTCCCTTCATATTTTAGAAACTCACAAAGGAATCACAATTAAGGGGTCTCTGGCATCAGAAAGTTTGAAAAATGATCTATAGTATTATATCTACCAACAGTTTTGTCAATGGACTCCACTGTAACGGATATCAGTGCAAACCTAAAAACTCAGTCAGAGCATCTTTATTTAGGTTTTCAAGGTTTCTGCTCAATTTCTTTCTAAAGCTAAAGCAAAACCCTCCTTACCAAAGCCCAGACTCCAAAACACTGCAAAACACTCAGACACAGACAAAATCGGCCATGATCCTTTCATTTCCGGCCTTGAGACTGTTGGAAGTCTTAAAGTCTCCTTTAGCCTTTCAAGAAGCAGTACAGGAATGAGACGAGCAAAGTGGTTTGTTGTCTGCCTTGCTTGTCTTCACTGCATTAATCTATGTAACACTCCTGATCGCAAATGACCCTTCAACTTCAAGGTGACATTCTGTGGCAGAATGCCACTCTGCTTTCTGTTCCAAATCTCTGTCAATGGTGTCCACTTCAATCTGCTCTGTCTCAATCTGAAGTAGTGAGTAAACCCATCCTCCATTAACTGCAGTGCAGCGCTTCAGTCTTAGCCCCTAGTTCTCCTCCATCTCCTCCATACACACAGAATCTAGTGATTATCACAGCACGACTGGAACACTGTGGTGACAGTTTGGGGGTAACTCATTCTAAAAGCAAAACAATTATAGAGAAAAATGACATATAAAAAGGATGAGCAAAAACCTTGTGAATAGCAAGAGAGAGAAAAAACTGCTTCTGAACTATACCATGTATGAAGAGTTTGTGAATGCTACCAAGTGGAAGGGGACTGTGTCTGGAGCAAAAACTAAGTAGGAACATTGGTGTTTAATAAGGGAATTTCCATAATGGAATTTTTGAACCATTGTCAAAAAGACAATGATCAAAAATATTTTTTTTGTAAAAAATAAATGGTGGAACAAACAAAAAAAATAAACAAATGTAAATGAACAAACAACCAAAAAAAGGTTGTTTTTTTTCAATACAAATTTAGCATTTTTTCAAAATTTATTTGAAATGGAATTTTTTAGTTACAATATAATACTCTCAACTGTCCATTTGATCACTTTACTGCATATAAAGCATCCATATACAGGTGCATCTCAATAAATTAGAATGTCGTGGAAAAGTTAATTTATTTCAGTAATTCAACTCAAATTGTGAAACTCGTGTATTAAATAAATTCAGTGCACACAGACTGAAGTAGTTTAAGTCTTTGGTTCTTTTAATTGTGATGATTTTGGCTCACATTTAACAAAAACCCACCAATTCATTATCTCAACAAATTAGAATATGGTGACATGCCAATCAGCTAATCAACTCAAAACACCTGCAAAGGTTTCCTGAGACTTCAAAATGGTCTCTCAGTTTGGTTCACTAGGCTACACAATCATGGGGAAGACTGCTGATCTGACAGTTGTCCAGAAGACAATCATTGACACCCTTCACAAGGAGGGTAAGCCACAAACATTCATTGCCAAAGAAGCTGGCTGTTCACAGAGTGCTGTATCCAAGCATGTTAACAGAAAGTTGAGTGGAAGGAAAAAGTGTGGAAGAAAAAGATGCACAACCAACCGAGAGAACCGGAGCCTTATGAGGATTGTCAAGCAAAATCGATTCAATAATTTGGGTGAACTTCACAAGGAATGGACTGAGGCTGGGGTCAAGGCATCAAGAGCCACCACACACAGACGTGTCAAGGAATTTGGCTACAGTTGTCGTATTCCTCTAGTTAAGCCACTCCTGAACCACAGACAACGTCAGAGGCGTCTTACCTGGGCTAAGGAGAAGAAGAACTGGACTGTTGCCTAGTGATCCAAAGTCCTCTTTTCAGATGAGAGCAAGTTTTGCATTTCATTTGGAAACCAAGGTCCTAGAGTCTGGAGGAAGGGTGGAGAACCTCATAGCCCAAGTTGCTTGAAGTCCAATGTTAAGTTTCCACAGTCTGTGATGATTTGGGGTGCAATGTCATCTGCTGGTGTTGGTCCATTGTGTGTTTTGAAAACCAAAGTCACTGCACCCGTTTACCAAGAAATTTTGGAGCACTTCATGCTTCCTTCTGCTGACCAGCTTTTTAAAGATGCTGATTTCATTTTCCAGCAGGATTTGGCACCTGCCCACACTGCCAAAAGCACCAAAAGTTGGTTAAATGACCATGGTGTTGGTGTGCTTGACTGGCCAGCAAACTCACCAGACCTGAACCCCATAGAGAATCTATGGGGTATTGTCAAGAGGAAAATGATAAACAAGAGACCAAAAAATGCAGATGAGCTGAAGGCCACTGTCAAAGAAACCTGGGCTTCCATACCACCTCAGCAGTGCCACAAACTGATCACCTCCATGCCACGCCGAATTGAGGCAGTAATTAAAGCAAAAGGAGCCCCTACCAAGTATTGAGTACATATACAGTAAATGAACATACTTTCCAGAAGGCCAACAATTCACTAAAAATGTTTTTTTTTTTTTTGTATTGGTCTTATGAAGTATTCTAATTTGTTGAGATAGCGAATTAGTGGGTTTTTGTTAAACGTAAGCCAAAATCATCACAATTAAAAGAACCAAAGACTTAAACTACTTCAGTCTATGTGCACTGAATTTGTTTAATACACGAGTTTCACAATTTGAGTTGAATTACTGAAATAAATTAACTTTTCCACGACATTCTAATTTATTGAGATGTGCCTGTATATTAGGCAAACCTGGAATGGCACTGTAACAGAGAGATACTCTACTCATTGCATTCTCTGGTACTATGATGTCCATGGGCGGAAATATTTGTGGAGCCACTTCCTGCCTAAAAATCGTTGGCAATCCTGTGTGTGATGAGAATAATAACAGTTTCTGCACTGATCATTCAGAATTAGCATTGCACTAATGTAGTCCTATGCTGATTATGGCAGTACCTGGAATGCTGATAATATGATGTTCTCTCTGAAGCTTTCATTAAGAAAATAACCACTCATGAGACAGAATTGCATATTTACGGGGCTGCTTAACTCATTAACAGTTTATGTGACTCTATTAAACCCATTTTAATGTGTTTTTATGTGTGCTATGGCTGTCGATGTGTACGATCAAAGTGACGCTGATGAGGAACTGGCTCACTCTGTTGTTTTGAAAAACCTGAAATATTTATCATGCATTGACTAATTCCACTTAAGCTTGTAAATGTTTAATGGTTTTTTACACACAACTGAACAACGAGATAAGTGTAAAACGCTGTTTTTGTGTGCTCAAATACAAACATAACCTCAACACACTGTTCCAAGGAGATGTGCTTAACGTAACTTACGGACATGTTCCTGGATCAACATTCTTACTGGTCCTGGAACTACATTACTATCGACCAATTAGATTTTAGAAGCAGACAAGCGGTTCCAAACCAGACGCGATGAGATTAAGCAATGTGATAAAGGCTATATCTTCTATGTAAATCAGCTGTCCTAAGCAGCAACATGACCTGCCAGGGTAAAAGTATACCAGTAACATTACTATAAGATCCTAGCCAAGCTAGCATTGGTTTATTTATTAATTAACATTGAGCAATATGTTAGTTTAAGTATTTATTAATTTTTGTTAATGTTAATTAATAAAAATACAACTCTTTACTGTTAGTATTGTTAGTTCATGATAGCTCAGCACTTGTTCACCCATGGATCCTCTGCATTCCTCTGTGAATGGGTGCCATCGGAATAAGAGTCAATTGTCCACAAGTAATCCAAGTAACTATAGTCCATCAGTTAACATCTTGAGAAACCAAAAGCTGTGTGTTTGCAATAAACAAATCCATCAAAAGTTGCTCACTGTCTTACAATGACAGCTGCAGTGTGAAAACCTTGTCCCACGATGTTTTTGCACAATTTTGGACACAGAAGGCCACCAAATGGGAAGTGAATATTCCATGGAGGGATTTATAAAATATTTAAAAATAAATATGGTGAGTAACTCGAAGCGAGGGTTTACAGATCACAATGCAAGTGAGAAAAGTGTCATATTACAGTCGGTCATCACGATCACGGATGACAACATGCAGGATCAACGCTGTTAATGTATCGCAGGGTACAATTAAATTAATGTACATTTAACCAGTTTAATATGGAGAGGCACTGAAATGTAGACCTTCTTTTATGTGTTTTTGACCTACACTGTACAAGACGCGAGAACAATCCGCTATTTAGGTTTGTACGTTAGTATGGACACACTAACTTTAACGTTGGCTAGTTTTAGCCAGAGACACCTTGCTAAAGCACAAGATAACATTAACATTCTGCTTGAGGAGATCAAAATTGTAACTTAATGACTGTATGACAACCAGAAAATGAACATTTTTGTCTTCATTTGTATTGGGGTTGAATACTTAGGGACATTTTGCTCTGTTTTGTTAGGATTCAGAAAATGTAATAAAATAAATTATATTGCCTATCCTCTCAGGATACCTGGAATCAGTGTTACAAGTACCACAGGCACATCGTTTTTCCATTTTTGAAGCATAAACCCCATAAAACCGATGCGAGCTTCAGATCTTCCAGTGTTTCTCTATGGCGCTGAAACCTAAAGATGTCCGAGTTCCGCTCCCCGTGCAACTGATACTCGACGGCCATTGGCTAGTCTGTGTTCAAGGGGAGGGGCCTACCGATAGGTCAATTGTGGATTACTTATTGTGATGTTTTTATCAGCTTTTTGGATTGTCATTCTGACGGCACCCATTCACTGCAAAAGATCAACTGGTAAACCAACACAGTCTCACTCCCAACTCGTCACATATTGACTCTTGGTCAGGACACGTCGCTTTTTGACGCACAGGGTACCCCCTGCACATTTTTCGACGTGCAGGGTCCTCCATTGCTTTAAATAAGAAACCCTTAGCGTCAATATGCTGACGCAAAAGGCTTGTCATCATGATTAAATTATATATTGGGCAATAATGTTGCCATTATTGCATATATGTTGGGGTGTGATTTTTCACTGTAAACAGTCACAACAGTTTTATTTATATTACACTATTTACACATTTATGAGCAGGTAACCCAACCCCTGCCCTTAAACCTACCATTTGTCAATAAAACACAAGATATAACAGGCAGATACAACTACGGTCATAATTTATTAAAAAAAATATATTAATATTCCAAGTCTTTCGAGGCAAAACGATTGATCTGTGAGAGGAATAGACGCGATCGCCGGCTCTGTCTGCCGTGATGCTCTTCTTAGGGGTGGGCGGATCGATCCTAATATCGATAGTATCGATACCAACGTTGGTATCGGTATCGGATCGATACTAGCCTGATTAGATCGATACTTTAGGTTAATTTTCTCTCCTCTACACTTAATATATTGTTTAATACGTTCAACAAAGAATAGACATGTCTGTGTGTTTATATATCGCTCTTTTCGCGTCTCGTATCCAAACATTACTGCTCCTCCCCTGCTTTAGTGATTTGTTGTTATGCCATTAAGTGACTCAGCGGCTCCAAGCGCAAGCGGATATTACTGGCTACAGCGAGAGATGGAACGGTAGAAATTCACTACTGTGGCAACAGCACCAAACTTATTCACCTTTTTCAATGTGGAAGTAAGCTTTTTTCATAGACTGAATGTGCGAGACTTCCTCATTAGGCACGGTAGGGAAATCATGAGGAAAAATAACAGTGCAATAAACGGTAAAATTGTTTGTGCTATCCACTATGTGTGTTTATAATTAAGACAATACATTAAAATAATATGGTAAGAAACACCGGTTTGCAATACCAAGCAAGCAGCAAAACGAGCTGTTTTGTACAGTTAAAAATTGCTGAAAGCGGATGGGACTGGAAGCCAGACCCATTAAATTTACCGAATTTGGCCTTTTTATACAGTATTACTGTCTTCAACCATTAAGCCATGTTATTTTTTTTTCTTTATAAAGGTTTTCTATCAGAGGAAAACACTTAACATGCATGCACTTTGTGTTCATATCCTGGCCTGCTTGCCTGCATATAGTTTGCATCATCAGTATACTGAGTTGGCCTTTCAATATTACTTTCTTAATGCATTAGGCCACGTTAAGTTTTTATTTTTTCTTTATAACTCTCTTCTAGGCTATGGGAGGAAAATGCTCAACACGAAACTTTACGCATTGCTTTCATATTCTGGGCTCCTCTGCTTGCAAACTCCTTTCAGAAAGGCAAATAATATCCACATAGCTTTAAGGTGAATGTAATATTTTAGTCATATCAACATAAGTTATTGTTAATTTTCAAAGTGTAATTGGTCATTTAAATGTATGTTATTAAAAAAGAAAAAGTATCGGTATCGGTATCGGTATCAGTATCGGCGATACTGGCCCTGTATTTACTTGGTATCGGATCGATACCAAAATTTGCAGTAATGCACACCCCTAGCTCTTCTTGCTGTGTGCTGTCTCTGTGCGCAAATTCAAAAAATGCCGCCAGAAGAAGCCTTACGTCAGCCATTGGCTGTGTGTCATGCTGTTGTGAAATGCCATTGGCTCTTGTGTGTCTCTTGACCGATTGCGTCATGCTATGGGAGTATCTTTTTGAATGAGATGTGATGTGAGCTCGTTAACGGAGCGGGATCATTTTAAGCGATTAAAACCTTATGTTTTACTCTCTTCTTCGCATAAAGATATCGTATGGCTTCAGAAGACTTGGAATGCAACATGACATGTTTGTAATGCTTTTATACTGCTTGTTTATGGTTGGTTTTTGCAATAAATACCCGTGACTGTACTTTTATTTGCCTGTTACATGTTTTATATTGTTCAGAAGTGGGTAGGTTTAGGGTAGGGGTGGGGTTACGTTTAGTGAGGTACTTTTAAATACCTCACTGAAAGCAAGTAGGTGGCTGCACTAAAGAGAACCAACAGTACTGGAGTGTTTGTGTGGGAGAGACTGGCTTGCCAGCATGTTACTATCAATGGGTACCACAGGGAAGGATTTCCTAAGCTACACATGGTTGCCTAGGACACAGACTGACCTAGACATTTAAAAATAGCCACCCTCGGTACCGCCACGTTGAAGTGGGCCTTTTCAAGCCTTGCCCTGTTAATGAGGTGAAACTCATTGTCTATGTGATTTGCTCAGTCATAACACCTTATACTCACACTGTTTACCTGAAAAAATGCCAGAGATAAAGTCAATACATGGTCTATCAGAAAAAAAGAGACTACAACCTGCTGTCAAAGCTCCAGAACTTGTTGCCTTTTAAATGACTTTCGGCTCCAGTTATCTTGGCCACATCACTGACTAAATCTTTGCTATCAAAGAAGGTCATAACAAAGAAGTGCATAGGTGGACAATCGATTCAATGCAAAGTTAATTTTACCACTTTTGGTACAAGCTTCAGCAGAAAGTATATCACTGCATCTTCATTTTCTTTGCTACTGAGGTGTCATGTTATAAAGACATTGACAGGAGACGTATTTTGTGACATCAAAAGCATTTTAGTGGAGAGAGAACAGCTATTTTTATTTGCCTGAATCTGGGATCAAGAGAATTCAGAATCCAGACAATG
The DNA here is from genome assembly GCA_039654775.1 of Spinibarbus caldwelli. Taxonomy (NCBI): domain Eukaryota; kingdom Metazoa; phylum Chordata; class Actinopteri; order Cypriniformes; family Cyprinidae; genus Spinibarbus; species Spinibarbus caldwelli. Next base: position 22,535,915 of record CM077237.1, read on the forward strand.
TTATATGCAGGGCTCTTGTAATTTCCTAGCACGCATTACTGGCAATTCTCTTCAGATGTGCCACAGACAGATTTCAGCCTCTTATCTAATGTCAAGAGAAAGCTTGTGGCTGAGCTCATACGGCTGGAGATGTGTATGCAGATAGGACGAGTTTGTTCCATTAAAAAATGTCCCCTCCTACCCCGCTGCTATAGACTAGTGAGGATATTTTGAAGGTGCTGGATGGCCATTGAAAAGGACTATTTACGGAGTGTATTAGAATATATGCCAAAACAACTAAAGGACTAAAGATAAGGTATGATGAAAATCTGTATAATAAAAATAAAACATTATGAACCACAAAGAAAAACATGTTAAATGACTAGTTTGTTCAAACAAACAAATAAATAAACGGCCATTTAAAAGTTTGAGATCAGTAAAATTTTTAATGTTTTTGAAAGAAGCCTCTTATGCTCATCAAGGCTATTGTGAAATATTATTTAAAATTTAGTTTTTCTATTTAAATATACTTTAAAATCTCATTTATTCCTGTGATAATTTTCATCAGCCCTTACTCCAGTCCTTAGGGTCACATGATCCTTAATAAATCATCATAATATGCTGATTTATTATCAATGTTGAAAACAGTTTTTGCTGCTTAATATAAATTTATTCAGCATTTATTCAAAACAGAAATAAAAAAGTAATACTTTTATTCAGCAACGAAGTGTTAAACTGATAAAAAGTGATAGTAAAGATTTGTATTGTTTGAAAAGATTTCTATTTTGAATAAACTTTAACTACCAAGACAAAACATTTTAAATTGATAGTTTATACAAAATTTTAGTGTATGAACATAAATATAAATAAAGAACCACAAAGTCAAAGATTTTGAAGGAATAGTTCGTCCAAAAGTTAAAATAATAAAAAATGATAATGTATAAGAAATAAAAATTAATAACCACAAAAAATTAAATACAAATGTATAAACTAAAATTAAAAATCAAGAACCACAAAGACAATGATTTCAAAAATTAACTTAAAAATATATAAATAAAAATAAACATTTATATATAAAAATAAATATTTACTTAATCCAAAAATAAAAATGAAAACGTATAAAAAATACAAAGATGATGACTTTAAAGAATCAGTTAAAAATAAAAACAAATACAAATTAAAACATTTAATTTACATATATGCTCCCAATATGAGAGTAAATATTGATAACTCCCCACATTTTCTCCATTTGATATATCACCTTAAAGACAGCTATTGTACATGGGAAAAGCACATCTCCCCTTGACAGACTACAATGACACCTGTCATTTGTCTGAGAGCACCTACCTGTCTGACTCTGTAAACCGTAGGCCACCGACAGAGGAAGCTGAAGGATGACACTCAGTTTGATGCTATCAATCACACCTCAGCTTTCACACGGGATCATTGATTTTCATTGCGGGGCTTGACATTATCTCAACACATCAGCCAAGCTAATGCTGGGCCGTTTCGACATCAACTGCATCATGTTGTCACCGCTTTTAGCTGTGCAGCAAGTAACAGATCAACATGATAAGTAGAATGATCTCACATTTTAATGTAGATCTTAAAGCTCCATTAATTACAATTATACCATCAACTGTGGTTTAGGGACAAGAGGGACACAAGGAACAGGGATGATTAATGCTAATTTATCAGCCCTATTCAGGGTCTGGCTGCTAGCTGACTCATGTTCTATAGAGCCATTAAAATCAAATTATATGACGCTTGAGACCCGTTTTCTGCAGTGAATACTATGAAGTTGGCTATTTCAGCTTCACACAATTAGATTGATGAGCAAAGCTGATTTCTCATGTGGACAAAAATCAAGCGGCACTCAATGCGCTTTGATAATCATGGTCAGTTATTAGGAGTATTCATATTTCTGAAGCACCATTACAGCATCATATCACACTGTAAGCAAACCACACTCTTATTTTCGGTGCAAATCTATTCAAGCCTCCTGTTCAACCCTGCCGTTCACATAATCACGTGTCGCCTCTTAACACAAGCCCTCCAATAAGCCTGAACACCCTCAGGCAGTCACTGGCCAAGGCTAAGCTTGAATCGCTCAGTGAATGGAGTGACCGCTGACTTCAAACTGACAAGCAGATGTTGGCTGATGGCTGCTTTCCTTATTCAATACCTCCTTAGTAATCCTCCACTCCAGCTTCAGGGAGAAACTCTTCCCATCTGAAATCTGCCTGTTTGTTTTTGCCGTGTCCTTCACTAGTGACTATCCTGAGCTGTGACATGAAAAAAAAAAAAAAATTGTTATAAATACACAACAAGGCTCATATAAATATAGTAAATGCATCTAATTTGTTTTCATTTCACATTTGAACTAACTACTAACTAAATATTGCTTTTTTGACTGCTAGCCATATTTTATCCATGTTCATACTTTGTACTGTAAATTGAATAAATGAAATTGCTTTTACAGTAAACAGATTTATGCTCATTAAAAATGATTAAAAACCAGAATATAGTCACATTTTTTAATGTGTGTCAAAGGAAAAAATTTTGGTTTTGTGGTCCAGATGGTGTAGTTACAACATCGGTCATTGGCAATTTGTGTAACGCGGTGGTGGTTGTAGGAGGCAGAGACGACGGAGTAAACATAAAGGGGTTTTTAATGAGGCTTCAACACACGTACACCATATAAACAACATCAATCCGAGACAAAGACAGAACGGTAACTGAAGGCTTATAAAGACATGGAAACAAAGGAGCAAACGAGATGATTAATACAAAACAGGTGATCAGACTAAACGATAATTAGACCAAGAACTAACGAGAACAGGAACAGAACCAAATAAGGAAAAACAGGAAACTGAACAGGAACATACACGTGACAGATCGCTCTAGAGGCTGGTGCAGAGCAGGAGGAGGGCAGAGACAAGGAGAGCCTCCAGGGCGGATCAGGGAGCCATGGTGGATCAGAGAGTTCGGGGAGCCATGGTGGAGCAGACAGTTCGGTAAACCATGGTGGATCAGGGAGTTCGGGGAACCATGGCGGAGCAGACAGTTCGGGAGGCCCTGGCGGAGCTTCCGTGCACCTTGCCGGCTCGGCCGCCATGGGCACAGGCATATGCCCTCCCCCCCAAAATTTTCTTGGGGAAAATTAGGAATATTGGGGGGCGCTCTGGAGGGCTCTCTGGTGGAGCGGGCACTGGAGGGCGCTCTGGCGGAGCGGGCACTGGAGGGCGCTCTGAAGGTGTGGGCACTGGAGGGCGCTTTCGTGGAGTGGGCACTGGAGGGCGCTTGCGAGGAGCGGAGCTGGCTGGGACCAGCGGAGACGAAGGAGAATCAGGAGACGATGGAGGGCTGGACGGGACCAGCGGAGATGAAGGAGACGAAGGAGACTCAGGAGACGATGGAGAGCTGGGCTCCGCGTTAAGCTCTGTGACTTGAGTGGGCTCCCTCTTGAGCTCTGTGACTTGAGTGGGCTCCCTCTTGAGCTCTGGAGAGTAATCTGGGACGGACTCGGGAGAGCATACTGGAGCGGACTCTGGAGTGAGAATAGGCGCCGAGAACTCCAGGGGTAGAGCCGTATCCAGGAGCTCTGGGGTTGAAGCCGGCGGGCTTGACTGCGGAGAGGCCGGCGGGGTTGAGGGAGTCGCGGACGGCGGGCTTGGGAGAGCCGCGGGCAGTGGCGTTGATTTCCCCGTGAACGGTGGGCTTGAGGGAGCCGCGGACGGCAGTAGGCTTGACTTCCCCGCGAACGGCGGCGGGCTTGATTTCCCCATGAACGGCGGGCTTGAGTGGGGTTTGGCCGGCGGACTGGATGGCGAAACGGCCAACGGACTGAATGGCGAGCTGGTTCTGGATCGGGGCTGGACACTCTCCAGACACCAGAGGATCCCTTCCCTCCAGTTCAGTCCTGTGGTGTCTGGGAGGTCCACGGGGCGGTGGTAATTTGCCCTGATCCAGAACAGGGAGTTGAGCGTCGCATCATCTAGCGCCGACCATATGGCAAGCCCGCAGAACTCCCGTGCATACTTCTCCAGCGGGAGATCTCGGCGGGCCAGGGCGGCGGAGCGTGCAGCAATCTCCATTTTTCAGTCGAGGTCTCGGATTCTGTAACACGGTGGTGGTTGTAGTAGGAGGCAGAGACGACGGAGTAAACGTAAAGGGGTTTTTAATGAGGCTTCAACACACGTACACCATATAAACAACATCAATCCGAGACAAAGACAGAATGGGAACTGAAGGCTTATAAAGACATGGAAACAAAAGAGCAAACTAGATGATTAATACAAAACAGGTGATCAGACTAAACGATAATTAGACCAAGAACTAATGAGAACAGGAGCAGAATCAAATAAGGAAAAACAGGAAACTGAACAGGAACATACACGTGACAATTTGTCAACACTCAAAAAATATTTAGGCCTAAATTTAATATCTGTGTTTTAAATACACAATAAAATATATTTATATATTTAGCATCAATAAATCCAATTTGTTTTAATCTTATGTATTTTATATAATTACTAATTAAATATTGCTTGTTTCACAGCTAGCTATATTTTAGCTGTATGTTCATACTTTTTAACTGAATAAATTAAATTGTCTTCAAAGTGAGCAGATTTATGCGGATTCTAAGTAATTTGAATAAATATATTATAAATATGATTAAATATCTGCTTCTTACACATTTCATTCATATATGACTGACAAATATGCTTAATTTTAAACTTATTATTATTAAAATGATTACTTATTAAACTCATAAACCTATTGTATATATTATAAACACTGTGAAATCCAAATGAATGTACATTTTATGTATTCAAATACACAAATCTTAAATTTGGGCCTAAATATTTTATGAGTGTACTATAATATAATGGAATATTAGCAAATTATATAGGCCTATTGCTTGTAAATATAAATAAATAAATAAATAAATAAATAAATAAATAGAGAGTGAATACAGTGAAACTTTAAAATGGCTATTAACTGAAAAGAGTTGCTTTTTGTGTTAAGATGTTGCAGTAACAACATCTACCAGTAGGGGCAAACTGGCTCATGCTAACCGGCCAATCTTGAACCCTTGTGAATACCCTCTGCATGAACTCTCTGTTATTGATGGCCTTTCCACAGACAGTTTGTTTCAGATTGATGCACAAACATAGAGTTGATCAATACTCAGAGCAACTGTAGCAGCACATTTAAACCAAATGATAAAATATTTCTTCTCCAAGCATTAGTAAATCAAGCACATGAGCTGCAGTGCAAAATGTGCCATTCATTCTGAGCCCAGGAGTGAATGACAAGTGACAGCCAAGTTTCATCATGAAATGAGCTCTCCCCGGCCTTATCAGTGCAACCGAACCAAGTGAAAATTTGATTTAGATGTATATGCACCTCAGTGTATGTGTTATCAAAATATAGACTGAGTATGTAAACACCACTGACTGATACATACATATTTGACAGGTCTTGATAAGTTTGAATTCAGAAGACAGAATCGCTGCCAGTTTTGTAATGGCAGTAGACTGATGAACTGCTGGGATTTCAATATCTCTCCCACAGGTAGGGTTTCACGGTATAGTGGTATAAAAAAGTATCAGCAAGAAACCAACAGTTATTCATCACATTTCTGCAGTTCAGACAGTGTGATGAAGCATGAAAGCAAAGTTGCTGTTTACAATGTAAAAATACATGAAAGCCTGTTTTTAGAATTAAAATTGAAATAGAATTTAAAAAAAAAAATATATATATATATATATAAAACGTACACTGTCCCTTTTTTAAATATAAACAATGATTTAATTGTTTATTTAATTGTTTATTCTTTATGTAAACAATGATTTAATTGTTTATTTTCAGTGATTATTTTGACACCTTTTCCATGCATATGATCATTTACTGATTTACAGTCAGTAATTCTATGACCAGGAAAGATTTAAAGGGATAGTTCACTCAAAAATGAAAATTCTGTCAGCATTTACTCATTCTTAAGTTGTTCCAAACCTGTTTGAGTTCCTTTCTTCTACTGAACACAAAAGAAGATATTTTGAAGAATGCTGGTAACCAAACTATAGAAGTCAATGGCTACTAGCAACTTCAAAATATCTTCTTTTGTGTTCAGCAGAAGACAGAAATTCATGCAGGTTTGGAACAACTTGAGGATGAGTAAATGATGACAAATTTTTCATTTTTGGGTGAACTAACCCTTTAAAGTGATCCAGTAAATGTTCCCATTACATGCAAAGCTATTACATCCATTCAGTAGCCAATCCTACTCAAAGATACCACAGCATATTGATTCCGCACCATCTCTAAAGTTAGATATCCAGCAGGTGGGCATAAACATCTAAGGCTACCATAATCAATCAAAATCAACATGGTTTGGCAAAAAAAGAAAATTGCAATGAGCCATTGTCTCTCCCCGGGAAATGATTGCAATCCGTAACAGGTGAGCAGGAAGGAAAAGCAAGCTGAGGATGAGATCAATACGCAGTTGAAAGAACCAAGGTCTGAGAGCAATCAGGTGTGGCCCGGCTCACAGTCAGCCAGAAAAAGAGTGAAGCCAGAGAGCCGTGCTTAAACCTTTCCACCTTTTCTATAGAGTTGTGAGCTGGACAAGGATCCGAACACAGAGCGACAGGACCTTTGCCTGTCTCTGCAGGGTATTAACTGTGTTTTGTGATGGTGATGATCTGCCGCACTGACTAATCCCCACATTCTTTCATATAATTGTTACCTATAATCCACAGGATTTTAAATGGCAGATGGAGAACTAGGTGCAGCTAAAGCGACCTGCTATGTTGGGGGAAATTGACTGTCTATCTGCAATTTTCTCCTAGGCCTTTAATTTATTGTGTAAATGTTGTGCTACTGGAGTGGTAGTGTATGGGGAAGGTTGATGAAACACTGAGATGACCAGATCTGTACCTCTGCGAGCTCTTTCCACCGAAATCTATACATTTGCTTACCTGTATTACAGTTTAGTCAGTTTATCAGATTCAGAATAACCAAAACACAAATGAAGACCTCTTTCAAGACAACAATCAATGGCATATTAAATGTGCTAGCCACCATAATTATTGAGCAGCCCATCAGGAATTCTGGTGCCACAAACAACAAGCGATAACAAGAGAGAGTTTGTCCCTGGTTGACAATGGTTTTGGCACATCCTGTGCATAACAATGATTAAGCTCTGTTTTGCTAATCCACCATCACAGCGTGAACTTGAATAATAATGGCTTGATTTAATTGCAGGTAAATTACACACAGTTTTTCTGTCCATTACAAGTAAAGCTGGTTTGGTAGTTAGCTGATAATGGTTTTGCATTTATTAATGTACACAAATGATGTATGCCATTAAAGATAATTACAGGGATAAGTAAAGCAGAGTACACAAAATCAATTACAAGTTGAAGAGTGTGCTGCATCATAATAAAGTATAATTATAATAATCACAATTAAAATAAAGAATATATATGCCAATATAATTATTAATAAATACTAAACAAATAAAGTGTCTTATTAATAATTAAATGAATTAAAAACAAAGACATTATTTTTTAAAAATCCAAATTTCAATAAAAACCAAACGGCATAGTTAAAATCTCTTAATGTGTATCTGTAATACACTTTGCTTAATAGATAATACAACTAAATTAAAGTTAGATGTTGATGAATATTTAAATTATATCTAATATAATTTACATATTCATTAATGTAATTATTAATAAAATAATTAAAATTAAAGTAGTCTTTAACTACATCATGATCTTTAAGTAGAGGAAATAATTTGCTGAATGGCAGTTAAATGGGCACCACTCATATTAGGATTATAATAACACTTTACAATAAGGTCTCATTTTTTAACATTAGTTAATGAAGTAACTATCATGAACAATACATTTTTATATTATTTATTAACCTATTAACCTGTTAATGTTAGTACATAAAAATATTAATGTTAATTTTAGTGCACAGTGCATTAAGTAATGTTAACATACAATGTTTGGTCTTAAAAATGTATTAGTAAATGCTGAGATTAACATCAACTAAGATTAATAAATACTGTAGAAGAACTTGTTCATAGTTAGTTGATGTTAACCTTATTGTAAAGTGTTACCAAGATTGTTCCTCACTGTTTGAGATTGTTTGAGCAACTTCCAGTGCAACCTGTTGGCAAAGTCTCCTGTTTGGTCCTTAATTGATTGTTTTATGTGGCTGACTAAAATTTTTTTGAATATAATAATTATTTTCCCAAAAAATTCTAAACACTGCTGTGGAAAGGTTACAATGGTTGCTATGTCCCTGTATGTCAAAGGCGACCCATGCAGCATGATGACGCTCTAGAAGTGCATTTAGCGATTGAGTTTCACAGCCCTCCCACTGGAATCACTGCTGTGGTTTCTGCGTAGGTGTTTATTCATTTTCTAGAGTTTCCACACTATGTAATACAGCAGTGGCCAAACAAAGGAAAGCACAAACAGCAGGATCGGACATTGATGGGAGAATGGATGCCTTGAGGAGGGAGTTATTGAGTCCTGAACATTATAAGATCTCCACTACAACTAATATATGACAAATAGGCAACAATATATACTACTTTTAATATATATTTTAGAATTTTCCTCTTTTTGTTGTGTAAAACAGTTTTATTTACTAAGGTGGATAGTGTAAAGGCCAGCTGCAGAAAATAAAAATGCTATTTGCTTTGTTGGCTGAGCCGGTCCTATCACAGATGTGCAAATAACCTGCCTGACAATGCTATTGTATGTGCGGCATTTCAAGAAAATGAAATTGTCATGGACAATAAATGAGATATTGGAGATGGAGAGACACGGTGTCACAGAGCATGAGATAATAGATTAATGCAAGCATATTTAAATGTTTCTCGCACTTTGCATTCTGACAACTCATAAAGCCCACGCAATAAACCAAAATGAAAAGATAGGAAGATTACAATAAGTTAGATATTTCATGTTAATTGACTTTCATTCGTGCTATTGCAAACACCAAATTCCTCTGAGAAATGAAACATTTTTGTTACCTCTTTAGGCTGAGTATGCAAATAAATCATGTGAATATGCATGACTGGGTTTGTTGCGGAGGTCACGACCTTTCAGGTTCCATTCAGATGCCAGTATAAAAAGAATGCCAATTTTCCAAACTTAACGTTTAGACCTTGAAAACTTTTTAACACTCGAATATTATTGTCTGCTGTGAATTGTAAGAAACATCTCCCTTAAGGCTTTAAAACAGCTCTTAACACACTGTTAGGTGACATATAGTTCAATAGCTGCTGTTTCTTCAGGTGGTTGTTTGGACACTACTCATTATCCAACAATTATCTCTCATTCTCAGAGCCCTGGGCCGTAATAATTGGAAGTGAATACACACACTGACTTTCAAGGATGAATCTGATGTATTGGGAACCAAAGACAGAATCGAGCTGCAGAGGAATTGAACATCCATTTGAAGTGATCTGTCGCCGTCGTCCACATTTACATATGATTTCTATTGAAGTGCACCTAAATATGGAACAAGCTGCAGCTTTATTTAATTTTTTATTACTACAGTAGATAAAGGTGATTTTATTGAATTTTTATGATGAACTATTGTATCAAGTGCCAACTACTGTGCAAAAAATCACAGATATTCTTTTCCTCTGCCGCTTCCTATGTCTCATTTTAAATCTGAGTCTTTTATTCCTCTGTCTTTCCCCTGAAGCTTTTCTGTGTCTCAGGGGAGATGAAGCTTAAGCATTGGACTCACATCTCAGAGGGATAGCTAGTGGCCCTGCTTTCAACTCAAACCTACAGCCATATGTCACCTATGGGACTAAACTATAACTGTTGAATGAGTGAAGGAGAGAAGTGAGAGTAACTGAAAAATAGAGAAAAGGACACACTAAAGGAACAAAAGTTCACCCCTTAATGAAAATTCTCTCATTATTTATGCTGTTTTATGGAAAATGGTGTCATGAAGATTCTTGAAAAATTCTGTAAAAATAAAATAAAATAAAATAAAATAAAATAAAATAAATAGCATATAGACAGGTTCAGAATGACAAATAATGAGTTAAAAATCAACCTTCACTCACCATATTTATTGATGACACAGGTCCAATACTATTTACGAAGATATCAACATCAATGACTGTCGGTTTAACTGCAGAGAGAGAGAGACAAAGATGACATTAGACTTATTACCATAAAACAAATATGTTTTAATGAAGAAAGCGTGTTTCACAAAACAGCTGCTGAATTGTCACACTCTCCATCTGTTTATGCATCCTGTGTAAAAGCAATTTTATGTTTGACAGTGTTTAATGAATGGAGTGTCTGTACACCAAGAGGTTATAAATTAGTGACGTCATTACATTGCATAATCTTCTCACCCTGAAGGTCCGTGTACTTTTGCGTCCATTCATTTTTCGTTTTTTAACAATGACGAAAAATTTTTAAAAAGAACGGTGGTTATATTTTTAAATGCTATGCTGAAAACCAAAATTTAAATTAGAACCGTAAACACAAAAAGCTGCCCGAAAAAGCAAAATATTGACTTCTTTTCAGATTTTTGTTAATGAATTTTTGCACTTTTAATAAACATTTGAAAAATGCACAAATTAATACAGAAAAAATTTTGATTTTAACAAGTTTTCTTTGGCCAAATTTAGTAGGCTAATGCTTCTCCCGTACGTTCAGTTGAGAGAGGCGTCTTTGAAACAGTGCAGACTTAATACAAATATGATTTTTAAAATAGACATTGCAGAATCCTGGGAACTTTATTGTCATGAAATTATATATTGGGATATCATTTTGTCATAATTGTGTGTGCCATCTGGGTCACGGTATTGGAGAGGACCATGCATGGTCGCTCAAAGCAAGTACAGTACATCGTGTTACACACGCTACACACGAGGCTTTAATATATGGGGTAAATTTAGACGCCTAAATATAATATATAAATACATAAAGTTATAATCTCCAGATACAGGCAGGCCCGGTTCCTGAATCAAATCACTGAAGGGGCTTCTGAAATCAGTGAGGGTGCTCTAGCCTTAAAATGAAATAATGGTAACAGTTTATTTTAGGGTCTCTTAACTAGTTGCTTATTAGCATGCATATTACTAGAATATTAGCCATTTACTAGTAGTAATTAAGCACATATTAATGCCTTATTCAACATGACCTTATTCTACATTCCTAATCCTACCCAATACCTAAACTTAACAACTACCTTACTAACTATTAATAAGCAGCAAATTAGGAATTTATTGAGGGAAAAGTCGTAGTTAATAGTGAATAAGTGTTCCCTATTCTAAAGTGTTACCCAAATATTTTGTTCATTGATAGTGACATCCATCTGCATAGCCTAAATGCCGCATTTATATGCGGATGTCACTCCCAAAACTTTGCAGCGTGTATGCTGAAAAACAAAACTTATTCAAATTCTGAATGGATTAGCCAAGAAAGCAAGCAGAGCAAGCATATATTTGGAAAATATATTTCGCCAGTATCCCATTTCTATTTTTAACCAAAGTCTCTTGTCTTTGCTATAACTGATCTTCTCTTGCTTTCATTTCATTCCCTCTAGCACTCCCATTGAAATTACCCGGGATACAGTTATTTGCAAAGAAATATCTAATGAGTATTTCATACATGTTTTTAGGCGTGAAAAATTGTTCATAAAAATATCAAAGCTAAAGGTTTTCATAAAGCAGTTATGGTAGCCCCGTCAGTAGCGCGAGAGGGCACTAGCGTCTGAGACGCTAAAAAAAGGAAGAAATTAAATTTAGCATTTATATATATTAAAAAACTTTATATATATAGTATATATTAGGGGAGTGACGAGACACTTATCCCACGATACGAGACGAGACACGAGACTGGGTTCACGAGAACGAGAGGAGACGAGACAAGATTTTTTGAGTTAAAAAAAAAAAAAAATCCTCAGTGATGAAATATATAGGGAAAAAAACAAAATGCAAAAAAAAAATGTAAGTGCATTTTGAAATCAACTTGTACTTTATGAACTTAAACTTCTATTTTAATGAATTATATGCAGTAATAAACATGTAAACTAGAGCTGCACGATTCTGGATAAATTGAGAATCACAATTTTTTTTAAATAAATTGCAGATCACGATTCTCTCACGATTCTGAAAAATATATATATATATTAGAAAACTAAACAAAATAATGTAATTTACTAATGGTTCTGACAAACAACAACAAAAAAAAATCAATGAAGGAGTCGGTGTCTCAGTTCATAAAGACTTGTTTCTCTATTGGAATCTCCTGAATGAATGATTCAATGACAAATATGTGTTTTAAACGGCTTGTCGCCACCTCCTGGCGGAAGATAAGTGTTACAATACAAGTGTTAAGATACTTTCGTTTTGATCGCTACTCTAAACAAAAAGTGTTTATACCCAAACTATAAACTTTTATCCTAGTAGGCCTACTTTTGTTATTTAAATGTCTATAACACAGAAATAATGATGCGTGGTTGAAAAGACTGTTTGTGTTGCTCTTTCTGGATCAGCAGCAGCCTGAATGCAGATTTGAATGTCTTTAAAACGCTTACGATGTGAAACAGGTGTTAGTGGAGCTGTTAGTGTGAGCAGCGCGTGTTTTGTCGCCACCCATATCAGCGAATGACAGCGTTCACATCGGAAGCGTGATGATGGCCGACCCTCTGATTCATTAGACATGGGCAGCGACAAAATGTGCTTCACATCCACTGACACTTGCGATGTTAAACAGTCGTAATAGACATAGCTGAATCATTGTCATTCAGGAATAAGATCGCGTGAGTGTTTGAATCAAGACTGCAATTTTTTAAAGATTAATGGCGCAGCTCTAATGTAAACACTACAAAATGTTTTGCAAGGATATTGTCACGTTCTCGTGAGACCAGTCGGATCTCGCGAGACACATCTAAGATCTCGTGCCACGATCTCGTCACATCCTCTATATATATATATATATATAAACCTTTTGCAGTGTTTACATTAGAGCTGCGCCATTAAAGCATTGGAACAGTAAAGACAAAATGCTCTGTTGGCTGTGGAGTCAAGACATTTGCAAATATGATTAAAAGATGAATATGGACCCCGTCTGTTCCCTGAATAGTGAGGTCAAAGGAAAGGAACTGTAAGAATTTCAATATGAGTGAAAGCCTGGTCTGACAACCCTCCATTAGGAAAGCATTTTCTGTAGCCGAAGAGATGAAGGAGGGGTTAATTCTTCACAAACCCAACAAAATGACAAAAAGACAGCGAGTCAAGTATGATCAACTTCATCTCATTTTGATAGCTGCATATAGTGTCCGCCAAGGTAAAATGTTTACAACTCTGAACTGTGTGAAACATCTGCATTTTTTATCAAGAAACAAAAGATTTTAAAATTTTCTGATTGATTAAATGCATTGGGCAGCATCACAAGAAGAATTACAAACAAACAGAACAAAAATTAATTTTATATAAAAACAGATGATGTAAAAATTATATTTTGTTATAATCTTTGAAGAATGTAACAACCGCATTTTCCCTCTTTTCCCTCAGTCTTGATGCCTTAGCCAACCTCTGACCACTTCTGTCAGTCCAACAGCGCTCGAGTGGGCACAACCCCCTCAGGTGTGCTTACTCTTAAATATGAGCATGACATTTTCAGTCTCCCTTCTCATTTCCTAAATGCCTTCTTCATTGAGTGTGCATCAAAATAAAGCTTCCCATCTGTGCAAGAATTAACAGTGTCAGTTGCCTTGATATCTTGCATGTTGTGTACAAGTAATGCAGAGAGTATATCAGGGCCCTGACTTACAAAGATGCTAAATTAAAAAAAATAAAATAAAATAAAATAAAATACTACTACTACTACTACTACTACTACTAATAATAATAATAATAATAATTAAAAAAAAAATAGGCACATTGTGGGTGATTTATGCAATAATCCAAATGGGTTGGACACACTTTTTAAAATGTTAAATGGGCAGCTATGCTATATATTATATATGTTTTTTTTTTCTTTTTACCGTTTTATTACATTTATTTGATCAAAAATACAGAGAAGAAAATATATTAATATTATTAAATATATAAAAAATATAAACATATAACAATATTATATGATATCATGACTTATTATTACAGTTTAAATTGTTAATATATATAAAAATGTAAACACAAAAAAAAGAAATGTTTAGCAGAATGTCCAAGCTGTGCAGTTCCACACAATGAAAGCAGAAGGGAAACAGAGGCTGGAAAACAAAATCCAAAGTAAAAGCCATTCATATGACTCATGACTTAAAACTTGAAATTCAATAGAAAATTCTAATTCATTGGAAATTTTGCCTTGAAAACCTTGCTTGAAATATTCAGCTCCAGTCACCATTCATTCATGGAGTCACTTTCATTATGGATAAAAGCAGCTTAGACTTTCTAAAAATATCCTTGACTGGTTTCAAAAGATATTTGAGTTGGACTACTCATTTAATCAGTTTTCTTCATTTTGTTTTGACTGGACTTTGATTTTTGATATGAAACCAAAACCATGTTCCTGGCTATACATCATATGTACTGCTAAAACATGAAGTATTTATTAGGCTCTAAGTCAGAAGCAATATTTCGTACCTGTTTTAAGTTTTTATTGGATATGTTTGATCAATATTAGACTTCCTGTTTGTTGCTGCCATGTGTTTTGAGCTGGAGCTCCGTCAAGTTAATCCTAAATTGTCTATTTTTTAATCTTAAAATAAATTTTATATACCTTCATTTTCGTTTCTATAACGTGTGAATATATCCCATATTGTATTCTACAACAAAAACAATCGGAGCGCCTTGCTTTCACTAGTTTTATTTTGATTTCCTGAGTCCGCTACTAGCTAATAGCCCGTTAGCATCGCCAGCGTGGTTGCCGCTAATCTGGCTTACATTGTTTACATTCCATTCACACACATTACCATTGTTTACTCACTGTTACTTGCTTTAATGGCAGATTTGTGTCTACCTTTGAGTGCAGGTGAGGACACGTTCAAGTTGCATTCGATGCAGCTCAAGCTGGAGACTGTGGAGCAGTGTTGCCAATTTAGCTACTTTGTAGCTATATTTAGCGACTTCATCGCCCCTTTTGAGACTTTTTTCAAAAGTTTAGGGACAAATATAGCAGCTTCTTGGACAAACCTTATCTACGTTCTCATCTTGCCCACTGATCTATTCATCTATAAATAGATCAGTGAATTTGCCATTATGATGTGATCTAGTGACATTTAGCTACCAGCTTTAGCTACTTTCAATTGAAAGCAATTGGCAACACTGCTGTGGAGAAGCAGATCCACGAACTGCTTGAGAAGCAGGCCCAGCTAAGAGAGCGAAGAGCCGCGCTAGAAACATCCCATGCTCACAAGTCCATAAGTATACAGCGCGATACTAACACTCCCACCACCTCTACTCCGTGTGTTTCTCTGCACAGGCCCTGTGCACCCAAGACGCGATCTTCCCAGGTCTCCTGCACTACGGCGCCGGGACGCCACGGACCCTGGGTGCAGCAGCAGCGGAAGCCAGGCCCTGCACGAGGACCTCTACCCCTCTGCCGCCTCCGGTCTTCGAGATCTCCACCTGGAACCATTTCACTCCCCTCCGTGAGACGGAACGCGACGCCGTGATCGTTGGAGACTCCATCGTCCGGCACGTTCATGCAACCCTTGCTAAAGGTAAAGCACACACTCACTGTTTCCCTGGTGCTCGTGTTCTCGATGTTTCTGCACAGATACCCTCGATCCTGAAAGACAACGAAAGCATCGGCGCGATCGTCCTGCACGCAGGCGTGAATGACATCAAGATGTGGCAGACGGAGGTTCTGAAGAGGGACTTCAGGAGCCTGATCGAGCCGGTACGCAGCACATCGCCCACGACGGCGATCATCGTGTAAGGACCGCTTCCCACGTATCGACGTGGACATGAAGGTTTCAGTAGACTTTTCGCTTTAAATGAGTGATTATTGTCATGTTGTAAAGAACAGAAACTCTTTGTTAATAATTGGAATCTCTTCTGGGAGCGTCCTAGGCTTTATCGTGCTGATGGCCTGCACCCCAGCAGAGTCGGAGCGGAACTCCTGTCGGACACATCTCCAGGACGCTACGCTCCATATAACTAGTAAGCCAATTGTCAATTAACTGCTATGATGGCTTTTGTTCTACCCACTTAAATGATAGATGTGCTTACATTGTCCAATCTATAAAGACTGTGTCTGTTCCCCGAATAGTGAGGTCAAAATATAAATTTAATGCAGGATCTAGAAATAATCTGATCGTGATTAAACCAGAAAAATGCAAAATAAATAAACAAAAACAATTTTTAAAGCTTGGGCTCCTAAACATTAGATCACTCGCACCCAAAGCAGTTACTGTAAATGAAATGATCACAGATAATAGTTTTGATGTACTCTGCTTGACTGAAACCTGGCTCAAACCAAATGACTATATTGGTCTGAATGAGTCTACTCCACCAAGCTACTGTTAAAAGCATGAGCCCCGTCAGATTGGTCGTGGTGGCGGTGTTGCAACAATATATTGTGATATTTTCAATGTTACCCAGAAAACAGGATACAGGTTTAACTCATTCAAATTACTTCTGCTTAATGTTCCACTGTCAGATATGCAAAATAAATCTCTCCTATCTTTTGCTCTGGCTACTGTGTATAGACTGCCAGGGCCATATACAGATTTCCTAAAAGAATTTGCAGATTTACTCTCAGACCTATTGGTTAATGTTGATAAAGTGCTAATTTTCGGAGATTTTAACATTCAAGTCGATAACACAAATGATGCGTTAGGATTTGCATTTACTGACCTAATAAACTCTTTTGGAGTCAAGCAAAACATCACCGGGCCCACTCATCGTTTTAATCATACGCTAATTATATCGCATGGAATTGATCTTACTGACATAGATATCGTACCTCAAAGTGATGATGTTACTGACCATTTCCTTGTATCGTGCATGCTGAGTATTACTGATATTAACTATATGGCTCCGCGTTATCGTCTGGGCAGAGCTATTGTTCCAGCCACCAAAGACAGATTCACAAATAACCTGCCTGATTTATCTCAACTACTCTGTGTACCCATAAATACTCATGAACTAGACTAAATGACTAGCAACATGGGCACTATCTTCTCTAATACATTAGAAGCTGTTGCCCCCATCAAATTGAAAATGTTAGAGAAAAATGTATTGTGCCATGGTATAACAGTAATACCCATTCTCTCAAGAAAGAAACTCATAATCTTGAGCACAAATGGAGAAAAACTAACTTGGAAGTTTTTAGAATTGCGTGGAAAAACAGTATGTCCAACTATAGACATGCTTTAAAAGCTGCCAGGGCAGAGCATATCCGCAAACTCATAGAAAATAACCAAAACAATCCAAGGTTTTTATTTAGCACAGTGGCTAGATTAACAAATAGCCAGACGCCAACCGATCTAAATATTCCTTCACAGTTTAATAGTAATGACTTTAAGAATTTCTTCACTGATAAAATAGATAACATCAGAAATACAATAACAAATGTAGATTCTACAGCGTCTAGTACTTCAGCTTCATTCGTCGCACCCAAAGAAAAACTGCAGTGCTTTACAACTATAGGACAGGAAGAGCTAAATAAACTGCATCTAAACCAACAACATGCCTATTAGATCCTGTACTCACTAAATTACTGAAAGAGTTGTTACCTGTAGCAGAAGAACCATTTCTCAATATTATTAACTCATCGTCATCTCTTATTAAGAAACCACAACTAGATCCTTGTGAACTGGCAAATTACAGACCCATTTCAAATCTTTCGTTTATGTCTAAAATTTTAGAAAAAGTTGTGTCTGCTCAATTGTGCTCCTTCTTGCAAAAAAATGACTTCTATGAAGAATTTCATAGGTTTCAGGCCCCACCATAGCACAGAAACTGCACTTGTTAAAATTACAAATGACTTGCTTCTTGCGTCAGACCAAGGCTGCATCTCATTACTAGTTTTACTTGACCTTAGTGCTGCATTCGACACTGCAAGGGTAGGCTTTAAGATGGTTTAGATCCTACCTGTCCGATCGCTATCACTTTGTTTATTTAAATGGGGAGTAATCTCAATTATTACCAATAAAGTATGGAGTACCACAAGGATCTGTCCTAGGTCCTCTGCTATTTTCAATATATATGTTGCCCCTTGGTAATATTATTAGAAAATACGGGATTAGTTTGTATTGTTATGCTGATGATACTCAACTATTTATCTCAACAAGACCAGATGAAACTTCTAAATTATCTAAGCTAACAGAGTGTGTTAAAAACGTAAAAGATTGGATGACAAATAATTTTCTCCTATTAAATTCAGATAAGATAGAGATATTACTGGACCAACAAAACAGTACACAGAATCTCTTGGATTACAATTTGCAAATAGACAGATATACTGTTACTTCCTCTACAGTCAAAAATCTGGGTGTTATATTAGACAGCAACTTGTCTTTTGAAAATCATATTTCACATGTTACAAAAACATCATTCTTCCATCTTAGAAACATTGCCACGCTATGAAACGTTACCTGTTTCTGATGCAGAAAAGCTAATTCATGCATTCATGACCTCTAGACTGGACTATTGTAATGCACTGCTAGCTGGTTGTCCTGCATCTTCAATATACAAGCTACAGGTAGTCCAAAATGCAGCGGCTAGAGTCCTTACCAGGTCAAGAAAATATGATCATATTACCCCAATTTTACAGTCTCTGCACTGGATACCTATCAAGTTCCGTATCAGTTACAAAATATTATTACTTACCTATAAGGCCCTTAATGGTTTAGCTCCTGTGTACCTAACTAGTCTTCTACCACGCTATAAATATTGTAGAAACTTAATTTCCTGTAAAGCTGCTTTGCAACGATTTGTATCGTGAAAAGCGCAATACAAATAAACTTGAATTGAATTTAATTGAATTGAATCAATTATAAAGAACTATAACACACTGCTGTCAACTTTGAACGTGATATGGGAAATAGCTAAGTACCATGAATATTTCATTACTCACGTAAGTCACAGTTCATCATCCAATGTCCTATTTCACAGCTGGAAAATTACATTTACAGTTTGTAATTGCTTTCAATTTACAGCAACGATACAAATTAGACAGATATTGTTGCTGTGCAATGATAATGTGCAATAAAGTTAGGGCAGCAGCTATTTGCACTAAGTGTAAATAGCAATAGATGCTATTTACACTTAGTGCATATGTTATGTTATTATGTTATTTTATTATATGTTATTTTTTTTAACGATATGCTATTTACACTAAATGCAAATAGCTATAGATTCTATTTACACTATGTTAAAATAGCAGCATTTTCTGCTATTTATACTACTTGTTGCAAATAGTGGCAATCATCTGCACTTCAGTATTGTTGTACATTATAAAACATTATGCAATGATAACTTATTGAGTGTAAATTATAATTTTAATTCAAATTATTAAATGGATGCCACCTTACTGGTACAATAAAGCCCTCCCTATACCTACTCTAACCCTACCCGATACATTATTTTCAACTTTTTGATTATTTCCTTAATTTTTATTGAAAATAAATGCCTTTACAATGTGATACGAGATTTGAAAAGGGAGAAAAAAAGTTCTGCAAAAGGCGGGTTCGAACTTGATTCGATCGCGTCAAAAAGACCACTGTGCACAATTTACCATCTGCACCACTGGAGCTGATGAAGGTTGGCTGTTTTTTATAATGTTGACTATCCCAATCAGACGTTGGTGGGCGGAGTTAGTGTAAATAGCCTCAGCCAACAAGGCGGGCTATTTGCACTTAGTGTAAATAGACACTCCGTAAAGTTAATGAGCTTAGTGTTTGGAGCTGGACACAGAATGTTTGGTTGTGCTTCCATATCACCATCCACATGTTTGCACACTTTCTCTCTCATAACTTCCTTTTCAAAGTCAGGGAGGAAGCATGGTTAATGTTATTCCGTGTAAACTCATGTTTGGTAATTGTGGTCCGGTGTCCGCTGGCAGCTGTGGGGTGCTGTCGTGTGAGGGGGTCAGGGGCCTGTCTCCGACAGAGGATGTCTGCTCATTAGAGTTAGGATGAGGACAAGCACCTGCGTCAAATGTCACACTAACTCATTAATTGCTTTACACACAGACGTGGCCACATAGCCAAAAGAAGAGGCAAAAAAGGAGCAAACATAGGTAAAAATATATATATGACTCTTTAGAGGGATGCATAATACTTGCAGGAGGAAAAGCCAGAAGGAAATCAGAGCAGAGAACAGATGTTTAATCTGACCCACAACGATCTAGATCCGGCACCTATTTTAGTGAAACTGCCAACGCAAACATCTTTGAAGGAAATGTATGCTATGAACTGTAAATATGTTTCATGGAAATTAAGAATAATAATGTTTTTTGATATCCTGCCATATCCCATTTAAAATATTAACAAAAAATTAGCCATATAGGTATTATTTCACCATCATATCATGGTACTGTACATACGCATGCACGTGATGTACTCCCATTAAGAGTAACCAAATTCACTGATTTATATTCACAAAACACATCCTATTAATTTCCAAAAGAAGAACTGATGACAGGGAAATCTTGGGCAGAGACTGAAAAAAGATAGAGGTATAACTTATGAAAGAATGATAGAAAAAATAAGTGAGTAAAATTAACTTGCTAAAAATAAATAAATAACAGTTTATAGCAGTTGGGTTCATCGATTCAAAATGAATAAATCACAAACAAAAAGGTATCTTGTGCCTAGCCCAAAAAATGAGTTCAAATCTATTCTAAGAAACATGAGGCTTTGAGTCCAAGATTAAAGATCTGATAAATTTTGTTGAAGAGTTGCATAAAATATACATGTGATAAAATAAAAGGTGTTTATGGTGCACAAAGAAAGGAAAAACAAATATCTAAGCCTTAAAACTATCTTCTGTGCTTCAAATAAATGGTCAAGACAAAGTCAATACAAGTAGTGAAACATTTATATGTATTGAAAGACAAAGCTAATTACAACCAATGAGTAAACAAACACACAAGAGCATAATCAATGGCAACTAAAGAGAACTAACCAATGAACATTTTATATACAAGCAACACACCAACTGAGAAAGAATGGTACATTATGCCTTTTGAGGCAAGTAAACTTAAAACGCAACTTTCAAAAATAGATAGATAGATAGATAGATAGATAGATAGATAGATAGATAGATAGATAGATAGATAGATAGATAGATAGATAGATAGATAGATAGATAGATAGATATGATCCTTCAGAATCATTCTAATATGCTGATTGGGTGCTCAAGACATTTCTTACTATTATCAATGTTAAAAACAGTTGTGCTGCTTTAGATTTTTGTGTGAACTTTGATATCCTGTTTCAGGATTTTTTATTTATTTGAAATAAATCTTTTGTAGCATTCTAAATGTGTTTAATGCATCCTTGAGCAGCATCCATTTATTTTGAAAAAAAAAAAAAAAAAGACTGTCCCCATATTGTAATATATATTAGAATTAATAAAACTAAATCACTAGATCACAATGGTAATTCAAAGTGCTTTACATAAAAGAAAGTAAAATAATCATATCATAATATGATTATTTTATTTCATAATAATCACAACAATTAAAACAAGGAATTTAAAAACTTTAAATTGATTTAAAATGAATTAAAACAGTTAAGAACAGAATAGAAAATGATTATGCATTAAATACAGTGCAGTCAGTTCGGATTAATGACACTCTTAAGCCTCAAGTTATCTTACCTAGGGTACTGCTTCTGGGGCTTTCAAAGAAAGTACTGTATAGTGTACGACACTCCTGGAATAGTATAACAAGTCTTTGCATGGAAAATGGAAGAAAAGAGAAAGAGAACAGAAAAGAGAGGAGACATTAGCTGAAGCTGAATTCTTCTCTGAAACCTGTGACACTCTAGTGCTTTACCTCTCATTCATCTGTATTCCTGCAGGAGCACTTTGGGCCTCCCTGCATCCTCTGCCATGCTTCCACATTATCGAACCACGTCATGAACAATTCATCAGTGGGATTTCATACTCAGCTTCCACCCAACATTTAAAGAGCAATCTTTTAAATTTATTAGTGCTCCCTCGCTACAACCAGCCATTCACACTCGCGTGGTAAATTGTACAAACATCATTATGCAATCCAGTTCAACACAGGCCTTATGTCTTGGCCAATTAAATCAGAGCTGAAAGTTTTGTAGTCTAACAACAGGATTTTGTCACATGCAGAGGAAGAGGTGTATCATGCATTTATATCCCATTGTGCTGCTGAGGGATATCCCTTCCCTTCAACATCACTGTAATAAAGTGTATCTGCTTTGAAATGCGATTTGACAAATAGTCCTTTGAGACACTAATGGCTTGAGTCCTATTGTTATCAAGCTAACGTGTATTGACTGTGGCATATAGCAGGATGCACGCTCCTATAATTTTACAATCCTCTAATGTTATCCAAGGGATGCCGGCTCTAAAGTGGGTGTTCGGTTGCTAAGAAGTGGATGCAAATTGCGCTGTGCATGTTGATAGGTTAGATGAGACCGAACTCATAATATCTGAGAAATTCATGGACACATTGTCTATCTCACAAGATTCGCCACAAAAGCGAAGGAAGTGATCAAAGTGTATCCTGTTTGTCAAGTGACCATGTCGTGGCCGAACACAGGGGCAATTTTTGTCTTACGTTTCCTGTCAGCACAGCCATCATCATAGAAGAGAAACAAATTAGCAGCAATCAACCCTGCATGGCCACATTTAGCCCCTGTACCATTATGTTTCCTCCCAGAGCTGTGTGTGTCCGTCAATGAGAACATTAATATGCAAGCTCTCTGCCCAGAATTACCATAGACACTCTAATTAAATCACCCACAACAGACCGAGAGCAGGAACATTAATGATGACATCCACCACCCCATAAACAGCCATTAAAACTCTCTAAACACAGAAACCCATTTAGAGGTAAATAACATTTGATGAAAAGTCTGTGGTGTCCACTATCTATGTGTGCAGCTGTCTACATGAACATAAAAGGAAGTTCATCAGAAACTGATCTGACATATAGCGACCAATGAGGTATGTAATATCTGGAGTTTTCTGTTACCTTTCTCAACGATTTCAATGGCTATTGCTTGGCTGGCACATGATTTGAAATCTGCCATCTTTGCTCATAAGAGCCTGGTTATATTTATCAGTTGATAGATAAAAGGCATGTGATTATTCACAGGAAAATTATGTCATGACAACATGGATTGGCTGATGGTGCCAAAAGAACATGGCATGAAAATCAGGGAAAAATGTAAGTATATACTACAAAAAGAATCAAGAATCAGACAATGATAAAACATCTCCCATAAAAGTATGATATATGGTTTCAAAAATATTCCAAAATACATGGCTAATTTACATTGGTAATCAATGAAGAAATAGCTATGAGAAAATACGCAACTTTTTTAACTGTCACTCACATGTGGTAAACAAATAGAGATAACAGTTGAATTTTGCATGTAACTAATTTAATACTTAAGCACAAAAAGAATGAACAGCTTATACAAATATTGAGTTAAGTCACAAATTTTTTTCTGTCAATACTGTTCAGTAATGAATGAAAATATGCTTACATTTATTATGAATGTTTCCCATTTGTTATGAATCTTTTAGTTGAGCTTGTTACATTGCATAATATTTCCTAATCGGTGATGAATACATGCAGGATACAAATTATTTAAAATTATTGCACTTTAAATTTCAATCGCATTTGGAATTTTAATTGAATATAGAAAAGCCATGAAATGCCCATTGTATGTTTCTGTTTCTGGTGCAGTAGTAGCCTACATTATGTAAGCACTCCAGATGAACTCTACACTATACAGTAAAACACATTCAAAGGAGCTCCTGAAGAATGTCTGAAGTATAAACCTCCGCCTGCACTGGTTCATGCTACGCTGACTCAAAAGAATAAACAAGAACTCAGTTGTGCTTCATTTTAACTTTATTTTGTGCTTATTTTCGCAAAATAGTTTTGTCCATAATAGGTTAAGCTTCTTTAAAATCATCTGCATACATGAAGAGAATTTAGGACATAAATAGATTACTATTCATAACATTATAATATTACACTATCAATCAGACAATCAGAAATATTTTAAATATTTACATGTAAATATTTTAAAACGTATATAATGTATAATTAATGATGTTTATATGTATATAAAAAATTTTAATATTATCATTCTTAATATCTACCCTTATGCCATTAATGGAATCTATTTTGATTGTATAGTGTAATTTATGATGACCAAATAAGTAAATTTATTTAACTATAAAATATGGCTTATGATTAAGTGACATCAACTAAACATACAAAATAATTAAACTGCAATTATCTGTATGACAATTCATTCAAAATTTCATAATAATAACATACACATACATACACTGAATGCATGTTATGACAAGCCAGTATAATAAGGTCAACCAAAGCTCAAATTTCTTTATGGAGAGCAAGACTCCATCTTTATCCTCATACTTCACCTGCTAACAGGCAACAGCATAATTAGCTCAGCATCTGTGGTTAGACTGACAGAAAGTAACAATCTAGAGTGATTACTAAAGGCATCTCAGCAGCTGCCTCCACAGGGCCGACGGTAGAGCTGGTTCTTCACGTCTAGACTTGATCAAAGTCACACTAAGCAAGATCTAATAAAAGAAACAGACAGGTTTCTCATTCCATTTTGCATATTAAATTTTAACAGATTTCCCCCCAAATACTTTTCCTTCTATAAAATACTGCCGTGCTGTGCTTTGCTTTCGAATATGAACGCCTTGGATTTATTCTCTCTGAAGCCATGTGAACATCCATTCATCAGTAGTCAAAATGAAATGTGGACAGGAGGGGTTCTGGGAGGCTAACATTCGTCTTCACTTACGTCCAAACCCTAATGAAAGATTGCTCAGGCAAATTGAGAGTGTACCATCACGGCTCCAAAACTGCAATGCCGCCTGAGACGCTCCAATTCAAATTCCACCCAAATCAGCAGCCTACAAATATCCACCGCCTGCCGGAGCTTATAGTAACACCACAGAAGCTCTGAGAGCTCGGTCGTGTTAGAAAGCGATACAATTTTAATGCTATTCTGTTTGGGAGGAGGTGAGGGAGGGTCAGCCCGTCACGAGCAATAGGTAGTAGCAGACATTACTTCTAACTTACACCGCTGTGAAGTTTGGTGTAGTTGTTTAGCTCCATTAGAGAAGTGAGTGTTGCCCTCGGGAAAATGTCTGTGCTCTTGTTCATTAACCTCAACCGACCTGTGTAAGTGAAGTAACAGCAGGGGGAAGCTGAGCGCTCACCAATCAGCACTATGGCTTGGGGCAAGACGAATGTCCCTCTTGAAACATTTGCTGGAAAACATCCAATAGCTGATTTTAAACACTTCTTTGGCTAGCATCTAAAGTCTAAAAGAACAACGCTGTTTTTTCTGCATTCTCTATGATAAGGGTCAAACTACTCTTGGAGAGGAGGAAGCAGTGGCCTGCCTGCCAAAACAACACCTCTCCCTGTTGTTGTGCTTCTACATTGCTTTGCAGACTCTAAAAGGACCTTTGTATTCATTGTGGACTAACGTTTCCAATTAAATGCCTGTCAAAATTGCACATTGTCCTAAATTGCAAAGCTGAAATAAAAAGGACCGCACGTTCCTCAAAGTGCATTTCTTACCGGAAAGACCTTTCACATTCTAGTGGTGTTTATGAGTCAAAACATAGAATCACTGGCCAACACCTTTCATCTCCTCCTGTTTGGCGTAGGTGTTTTCACAGTATGCAATCCAAATTTCAGCATGGTTCTGCAATGAGGCAAAGCTTGTGTTTACTCTGCATTTAAATACTGTATAAGTTTTCATTTCCAGTAAGCCAACAGCACCTCTAGGCTGCTAATGGATCATATTAGTATTTGGACCAAAATGCTGTAGAATTTTACATCCCACTAATACCGCAAATTGCTGTATTACTTATAACCTCTCACCAGTTCTCTGTACAGTGTAAAGTTGGCGATGCAAGAACACTGAATGCATTAATCGTCCAGATTTTTCTGCTCTGGGTGATGATGAACTCTGTGAATGCATCATCAGCCAAGCAGATGTCAGCTAAGAGGCCAGCTTGCATTTGTGTTAAAAACCGCATACGAATCGGATGACATACTCCACTCAATACTACATGCTGTTTTTACAGATTATAACTTAAATATTTTACTATTTACAGCAACATAATATATTTGCTGTCACAGTGGCCAAACAGTACATTTTAGCCAAAAATAAAATATCACATCTGGATCCAAGCTCCATATACAGTCTATATACAGTGAGATTCTGAAATGTTCAAAAGTTTGGGGTCAGTGAGATTTTATTTATTTTTTTCATTTGAAAGAAATTAATACTTTCATTCACCAAGGATGAATTAAACAGATCAAAAGTGACAATAAAGACTACATGTACAAAATATTTCTCTTTCAAATCAGTTCTGTTCTTTTGAAGATTTTATTCATCAAAGAATCCTGAAAAATAATGTATCACTTTTTGTTTTCTTTTTTTTTTTTTACAAAAACATTAGGCAACACGACTGTTTCCAACATTGACAATAATAACCAAATCAGTAATGGCTTCTGAATATTCAGCTTTGACATCACAAGAATAAATTACATTTTAAAATTAATAATAATATTATTCTGAAATGTATTATCACCAATACTTTGGTGAGCATAGTTTTACATATATAGCATTGTTCTATATACACTACTGCTCAAAGGTTTGGTATCAGCAGATGTTCATGTTTTTTAAAGAAGTCTCTTATGCTCAACTCGTCTGCATTTATTTGATCAAAAAATACAGTAAAAACAGTAATACTGTAAAATATTATTCCAAATAAAAAAACTTTTTTATTTTAATATACCTTAACATTCTTAAATAAAACACAAATTCTTTGATTAATAAAAAGAACGGCATTTATTCAAAATAGAAATCTTTTGAACACTACTGTTCATACTTTTCATACTTTCATACTTTTATTCAACAGATCTTAATCAGATGATGTGGTCATCATCAGAACCTCAGCGAGGCAGATGATGCCTCTGGAAAGGCTGGCGTGTGGGGGCGTGCAAACATCCCTTGGGGGGTGAGTGCAGCTGATCTGTAGCAGGGTAATGACCATTCAGAGGAGGAGTTTATGTCACAATGAAGTTGAACCATATCAATGTCAAACACTCAGACGCTCAGGAGACATCTGGGAAGATGGGGAGGGCATGATAAACAAGGCTGATATGACCAGTGGGCAACTGATCTCTCTATCATATCTTTCTCCCTCTCCTGTCATTTCTCATCCCCTCTTTGCCTGTCTTCAGCTTTCATAATGTGCCACATTTATGAATTCTTTGCCTGTATATGTAATATGGCCCTGAATAAATGACATTAAATTAACATTTCTTTCACTTTTACAGACACACATTTCTGTCAGACAGACACCTATTCCTTCTGGCCCATCAACCACAGTTTGTAATCTTCTGCACATAATTCAGTCTTTCCTTTTGTAATTTAGCTATTCTTAATCAAAAAAGTCAATTGTTCATAATCATTTGCCAACAAATCTGCATTATCACACATTAGGCCATGCATAATGCAACATACTGTAATAAAAAATTGCAGTACATTTGTAAAGTGTCATCAGAGCAGTTACTGTATTAATATGCACATCTTTGCATTTATTATTTTTTAAGAATTTTATAAATTAATATGTATTTCTTCCACTACAGGAACATGAAATTTTATTCCAAAAATGTTTCAAATGTAATTTACATCACATAATGTTATCGAACAAAATGCATTGTTTTAAATGTGGAGTATATTACATTTTTGAACCATTTTGGTTCATAAAAAAACTATGCTGTATGTCCACTGTTAGACATCGTAACTAAATAAATTAAAGCGATACTCCACCCCAAAATGAAAATTTTGTCATTAATCACTTACCCCCATGTTGTTCCAAACACGTAAAAGCTTCGTTTGTCTTCAGAACACAATTTAATATATTTTAGATGAAAACGGGAGGCTTGTGACTGTCCCACTGACTGCCAAGTAAATTACACCGTCAGGGTCCAGAAAAGTATGAAAAACATCGTCAAAATAGTCCATCTGCCATCTGAATGTTATGAAGCGACGAGAATACTTTTTGTAAGCAAAGAAAATAAAAATAACGACTTTATTCAATAATTTGTCTCCTCTGTGTCTCTCCGCAATCACGTAGCGCCATTTTGGAGAATATCCACTGAACGCACTATGTACACTGTTCTGTGTCAGCCGCTCCACAAGGATGCGCTGTTTTTGTTCAAATCAAAGCGTTAATATGTGTAGAAAATGTATCGTGGCTGACAGAAGAGCGTACATAATTTGCGTCCTGTGGATATTCTACAAAATGGCGCTACGGTGACAGGAGATACGCAGAGGAGACGAATTATTGAATAAAGTCGTTATTTTTATTTTCTTTGTGTACAAAAAGTATTCTCGTCGCTTCATAACATTCAGATTGAACCACTGATGGCAGATGGACTATTTTGACTATGTTTTTCATACTTTTCTGGACCTTGACAGTGTAATTTACTTGGCAGTCAATGGGACAGTCACAAGCCTCCCGTTTTCATCTAAAATATCTTAAATTGTGTTCCGAAGACAAACAACGCTTTTACGGGTTTGGAACAACATGGTATTGATTAATGACAAAATTTTCATTTTGGGGTGGAGTATCCCTTTAAATTAATAGTGTGAAAAGTTTCTTTTCTAAAAGGCCAAAGGGCTAATAGTGCACATAGTTTAAGAAACAACCTAATATGCATATCGCTGCAGAATGTTAATAAAGGTTAATACAAATGCTAAAATCCATTACTACACTGGTTGATAGTTATATAATCTTCTAAGGTGCCTGCATTTCAAATTTTCCATTCAAACTGTTCTTCTATTTTCTGAATATTAATTAAACAAACAAGATTAGGCCGGGCACAAGAAATATGCTAAACTTTAAAACCCCGTGAACATTAATTAAGCTCCAATGCAAACCAGTTACTAATAAACATGTTTGTCATTCATAAATGAGTGCCTCTACAACTATGTCCAGCTCTCTCAAATCCTCCCCTTCATCTCCCTACATCACATTTATAATTTTATTCACTTCCATTTCTCTTTCGCTGTAAGCTCTCACTATAATCAGACAAGAGCCTTTTAGTAATTTTACATGAATGTTGGATTGAAGTGTTGCATATGTATTTGTGTGTGTTTGTGTGTAAAGGAAAGAGAGAGTGAGAGAAAGACAGAATGTGACAGGGACAGACAGAGAGGAGTCCTGGAATTACACCCTAGTCAATTAGTGTGACATACGCTGACGGAGACGCTGCACAAAACAAAGCTTGTGGCCACAGGCAGAGTTTTGCCTTACTAGTGCAGATCAAATTAATAGTGTCCATGTCAAGGCAAGTTATTACATTATTCCCATGGAGAGAAATTAAGAGGCTTGGCAGAGATCTTGTATGATTGCTGGCATGAAGGATACAGCAATAGGCGAATTATGTTGTATTTAGTATATGATAACAGGCTTCCCACACTTTTAGAGGTACAAATTTCCATGATGTGGTTAATCACGTTCTGTGATTTTTCATTTGATTTTTTTGTTTCAATATATTTAAATGATGATATTTATTACTACTGAGAGAGCAATATATAGACAGGACAATGTATATATATATATATATCTTTTTCTTCCACACTTTTTCCTTCCATTCAACTTTCTGTTAACATGCTTGGATACAGCACTCTGTGAACAGCCAGCTTCTTTGGCAATGAATGTTTGCGGCTTATCCTCCTTGTGAAGGGTGTCAATGATTGTCTTCTGGACAACTGTCAGATCAGCAGTCTTCCCCATGATTGTGTAGCCTAGTGAACCAAACTGAGAGACCATTTTGAAGGCTCAGGAAACCTTTGCAGGTGTTTTGAGTTGATTAGCTGATTGGCATGTCACCATATTCTAATTTGTTGAGATAGTGAATTGGTGGGTTTTTGTTAAATGTGAGGCAAAATCATCACAATTAAAAGAACCAAAGACTTAAACTACTTCAGTCTGTGTGCACTGAATTTAATA
Organism: Spinibarbus caldwelli; assembly: GCA_039654775.1. Taxonomy (NCBI): domain Eukaryota; kingdom Metazoa; phylum Chordata; class Actinopteri; order Cypriniformes; family Cyprinidae; genus Spinibarbus; species Spinibarbus caldwelli. Next base: position 22,566,159 of record CM077237.1, read on the forward strand.
CATGAGTTTCACAATTTGAGTTGAATTACTGAAATAAATTAACTTTTCCACGACATTCTAATTTATTGAGATGCACCTGTATATATATATATATATATATGGCACAATCAGTGGATAATAGATATTTTCTGATTTCAAAAATTAGAGAATTTTTCATATAGAGTATATAAAATAATCTAATTTAATTTAATACATTTTGTGTACATTCCCTGTGTTTTGATATTCAAATTGTATTGTACATTGCGGTTCAAAATTTTGGGGTCAGTAAGAAAAAAATCAAATAAATGCTGTTCTTTTGAAAATTTTATTCATCAAAGCATACTGAAAACAAAATGTATCATGGTTCCCACAAAAATATTAAGCAGCACAACTGTTTAATAAGAAACTTTTTCTTGATACAAAAAAAAAAAAAGAAAAAAAGAAAAAAATCTGAATATTAGAATGATTTCTGAAGGATTATGCGACAATGAAGACTGGAGTATTGGCTGCTGAGAAAAAATATCAGTTTTTTCATCACAGGAATAAAAAATCTTTGTCTTTCAAAAACATTCACCAACCCCAAACTTTTGAACTGCAGTGTATATGTTATCACAAAGGGGGTTATCCTCAATACTTTTTTTTTTTTTTTTTTTTTAACTATAAAATATGGCTAAATCACAATTTAAATCTCCCTGAAATTCTCAGGTCTTCTGTGGGAACCCTGGTTACAAAAACATGCATTTTATCTATTTTAAGCAATTCATGTTGTCAAAAAAATCTAAAGACTGATCTGAAACACACAGAGAGGAGTGCTTTTCTGATATAACAAAGCTGAAGAAATACACATACAGCATTTTACAGCAATTTATCTCTGCGTCACTTTGTGTCTGAAGCCGTGCTAACCTGCGATAAGTACTCATGATCCTGTGGAGGAGGGTGATCTTTAAGGCTTACATCCTGGCAGAAAAGTGTTAAGCGTTCCTTCATGCTCACCTTTTCTACCTAATCAGGAGCGTCAGACTTCTTGCACACTCGCTGGATTATGAGGGATTTCAGCATCACTACACTAAATAAATGGGGTCTAGTCCAGGTGAATGAGCAGAAGCGTGTCTGGCTGATGCTTTCTCGCTTCAAGCCAAAAGGGTTTGGATTAATGAAGCCGAGTCTGACTCTCCTTAGCTCCCGCCCTCCTTCCACAGAAGCGTATAGGCTCATCACAGGATGAAATGTCAAGGGGTTTTGAAATATTCATTGAGCAGGGGCAGATATCCAAGTCGAGACCTGGAACATGTCACTGATGCTGAGAGGGAAAGAGACATATGAGGCAGGTGGCATGACACGGAGGTAACAGGGCTGTGGAAATGGCTGGGATCAGACTGTCGGCCTGCTGAAGGGCCAGAGGAAAACAGAGAAGCACTCTGACAGCTGGGCTCACTGACCTTTATAATAGGGATTAATAAAGACTAGCAGCCAATTCCAGCACAATCACCACTGGTAATGCTTTAACCAGGAGGGTCTTGAAGAGAACTGGTGTTAATGAGACGTATTTGTTGGTTGACAAGTGATGAATGTCCACTGGATATAGACCTTTAGCTTTAAAGGGATAGTGCATGCAAAAATTAAACTGTCATCATTTATTCACCCTCATGTGGTTCCAAACCTGAATGAGGAATTTTTGAAAATATTTTGAAGAATGCTTAAACCGTTTTCCTTACAATGAAAGTCAGTGAGGGTCAAGACGATACTGACTTTTTCCCCCATTGTATGGGAACAAAAAAAACATACCCTTACTTAATTCGAATGAAAGAAAAGATATTCAATTTCTTGTTATCCAGTTAAAGTCAATTTCATTGAGCTAATTTAGTTGGCTTATGTCAAATTAATGCTCTTTTGTAGTTTTAAGTCAATATAATTAAGATTGTCAAAACTCAATTTACAAAGGATTATTTCATTAATTCCATGTCAGTCCAACTTAATTTAGTTTATTAAGGATTTGTGTCACTATATAGTCCAATAGAACATGTTAGCATGTCAAATATGACTTTTTTATTATATGTAGTAGCCTAGTTACCCCAATGTTTACCTCATGTAGGAATCCACAGCCTAAGTACAAGCTCCACTTTTCAGCATAATATAACTTAAACATACTGTAACAAAAATATTTTCTACAGTACATCTAAACATCTCTGAACACTGAATATAGCCCTTCTTTAAAGTCTTGACAAATGGTCCCATGCAAAGCATGTTGGGAAATATAAGTTATAGAATTAAAAGAGTAGAAGTTATGTCAGCAAAAATTATCTGCATAGTTGCAACCTAAAAGGATTAAGTAAACTTTCATTTTACAAATTAAAGTGCACTGAACATGATAAAGTTATAATAAATGCTCAAGAATTGTGTTAATTGAGCTAATTTTATTTAAAGAAATTGAAAAGCAGCAAAAATCATCATTTTCAAAGTACAAACTAATTTTCAATGTACACAAATCTTATTTTGTGTTCTGCATACAGGTTTGGAGCAACATGAGGGTGAGTAAGTGCTGACAGAATTCTCATTTTCGGGTGAACTATCAGTGTGAACTTTAAGTGCATTCTTGGCTAAGCGGTTTACCTTGATTGACTTATACAAGATCTAAAATTGAACACATAATTATTGTGATGGAAAGCCTCCTTCTCTTCCTCCAGATTTCTAAAGACTGTTAATATGCTTTTTCAATTCCATCAGCTATATCCATTTTAAAACATGAAGTAAGCAAATCAGACCTTGATGATGAGAAGTTGAATTATTGAAAGGTTGTTTGTGTGTCTGTCCTTGCCGGCAGCTGCACATCATACTACGGATATTGTTCTGAAATGTCCAAAGGGAAGCTTCTTTTTTTACTCTTAAAGACTAAGATGCCCTCAAGTGAGATGGAATATGTCAAAATAATTTACTTTTATTTTCTCCATTTTTGAATGCTAAGGTAGCCTGTGACATCGTTTCTTCCTGGAAAATTAGAACTTTCATATACAGGCTCTTTTGAGTCAGTAAGAACATTCCATCTCCGAATTTTGTGTGATACTAAACAACCATTCTGATGACTCCAATTATCACAGCTATATCATACCGTATGCATTCAGTGTTTCTCGTCACTTCCACAGACCCTTAGAACAGGATGTGCAGATTGCATGGAGATGAATGAGTTTCAGTGGAACACAGCGCATTAAATAAACATATACGTAGAAGACACAGAGACAAGGAGAGAGAGAACACTGGACAAAGTTAATGGCAGCACATAAAGCCATGTCCTGTGAATATGCTAGCGAACAGAGGTGGGAATCAGAAAGAGCCTGGTGATAATAATGTTTAGTAGTATAGTGTAAAACTGTAAAGCATTGCAAACTTTTACTCAATATGTCTCTGAATGGCAATTAAAATATAAATAATCAGAAATGTAAGTTTGAGGTTGGTCTTTGAGGATGCATTTATTTGATCTAAAATACTGTAATATTGATCAAAACTTACAATAAAAATTGTAAAATATTACATTTTAAGCAGTTTTCTAATTCTTAAATGTTAAAATATAATTTATTTCTGTGATGGCAAAGCTGAAATTTCTTGAGTGACTTCAATGTCACATGATCCTTCAAAAATCATTCTAATTAACAGATGTGCTGCAAACTGTGATTATGTTTTTCAGGATTCTTTGATTAATAGAAAGTTCAAAAGAACAGCAATTACATTGTTACAAAAGATTTATCTCACTTTTGATCTATCTATCTATCTATCTATCTATCTATCTATCTATCTATCTATCTATATATATATATATATATATATATATATATATATCACTTTTGGTTTGATACTGATAGCATCATGCTGTAAAACATTGCAATACTTCTGCAACAGATTTTTTTCACCCTTTTCAATTTTGAGCCAATACTGTGCAAACTAAATATTAATTTCTTATTATCATTATTAAATTGGCCAACCTGTTTTCTGGGCATCGCCATTTACTGTTTAAATACCCATATCTGTCGACCTAAAGGCTATTTGGCAGTAATGCCACACGATTTTAGTTTGCCAATCTCCAGTGACAAAATCAATCAGCTCTTTGGCAAACATGTCACATAGATGTAGAGAGCAGTGCGCAGTGACAGTGGCAGAATGACATATCTGTACTTGTGCCAGGACTGTGTGGATAAAGGACTGTTGCTGATATATACACACACACACATATATATATATATATATATATATACATACCCGCCTTGACTTCAATGCACACTCAGAAAGAGAAAAGAAAAAAATATGAGGGAAAAAGAAAAAGAAAAGAGGGCGAGGATGCCATTTCTGCACAGTGTTTGCGTTCACCAGAGCTTGTGCCTGTGAGAATCAAATCTTTTTTGGTGCAACTTTTGCACACTCATTCTGGCACACAAACACATGCTATCGTATTTTTTTATGTTAAGTGGCTGATGATAAAACAGAAGTTGCTTTCGCTGATGGCAAGAAGGGCCTAGAGGTGAAGGCATGTGCTTTACAAAAGTCAGCTTTATACACTCTCGCTCTACATACACACGCACACAAATTTTCCCACACTGGCATTCTTTTGCCTGAAGGCTTGCGTACAGTACCTCTCTCTCCTCCTTCCTCCCACATTCAGCCTCTTTGTTTCTGGCCCATTACTTCTTTCTCACCTCACACTGTCTCTCCGCTGCGATAAAAATCACAACATAGTAATGACCAGACCGCCTCCCCCCACTTTCTCACACCACCCCCACCATGCCCCCAGCTTTCTCCATCTCTCTGCTGCATAGATGAATCTGGGCTAACACAAACTAGCACTTTATAATGAGTGTTTCTCCAGGGGGCTGGTCAGGGGGCTTATCCAAAGTGAAGCGATTCTTTTTCCCTCTATTTATGCAGCAGACAGAGCAGATTGCTCTAGCCTGTCTGCCACTCGCCATACGCCATCCGCCTTGGCCCAGGATCGGCTTCCTGAATTCCAATGCGCATGTGTCACATGCGTTTAATGTTCCTAAACCTTCTTATCCAGTCTTTCCTTTACCCTGGTAATGATGCCGCCTGGCTGAGCGAGGCTCAAAGCACATGAAAAAGAAGAGAAGAGGGAGGCTGACCCACTTTGAAGGGTTTCCCCTACAGCTCAGCCTAAAAGAGAGCTGACACAATTGGGCCACTGTGACACTGCAACTGCTGTGACAGTTGTGGTGTCAATACCAAAAGTGCACACACACGTCGCGCACATGCACACTTCCAGAGATCCATACAGACATCTCATTTAAAGGGGCAGTTCATTTAAAAAAATAAAAAATAAAATAAATAAATAAATAAATTTTTGCTTACCCTCATGTGTTCAAATCCCATATGACTCATATTTGACCCATATTTTGTGTTATACATTTGATACATTGACAAATTGATAACACGATTAAATAACACTATTAAAGTAGTCTGTAAGACTCACAATTTGTTATGTTCAAAGTCTTCTGGAGCTGTACAATGGCTTTAAATAAGAAAACAAAATGCCACCAAAATACCAAAACCAAATACTCTTGTTATTCACTGATAGTCTTCCTCTTCAGTTCATATTTGTGAATGAATCAGGCAAAAAAAAAAAAAAAAAAACTGTTTAAGATTATCAGTGAATAAAGATATCAGTTATTACTTAAGAAGATCTAAAATATAGCATACAAGTTGTATTGACAACTTTCATGGTGCTTAATGGAGCTACGCTAAGATTCAACTTAATTAAACTTAATATAAATATATATATATATTACATTTTTATGCATTTTATTCAAAAGTGACTTACATTCATTCTTAAATAAAAGTTTTTATTGCCATCTATGCAGTGGCGTACTGCACATCTTAGAGGCCCCCCCGCAAAGAACGAGATGGGGCCCCTCCCACCAGCAGTAAAGTCATGTATGAAAATTTATTGTGCACCTGCTGCAGTTGTACTACTGAGTCCGTCTCTCCCATTTACATAACTTATTTATTAGCAATGAATGTGGTGAATTATCATGGCATTGATGCATTTCATGTAGGCTAATGGCCAGCACGTTTCAGTTCATACACTGCCCTACATAAGACTCGCGAACTGTTTAAAAAAAAAAAATTATACAGGCAGGAAAAAAAAAAATATGAGAAAAACAAATTAAAGGAATAACTATATATGCTACATTTTGAGAAACATTAACTTTCTATACATATACCAACTTTTGCAATTAACTTATTTATTCTTTTTATTAATTGACAACAAACAAGCAAAAACTCTACTGAATCCTTTGATTGAACGATTAACTGCATGACAAAATCTGGTGACAAGTCACTAAAGCGTTTGCCATTGAAACAGGTCAATGTCAGAGAAGCGCAGCAGCGGACCAGGGCACAAAAAAAACATTTAAATATATTACACTTAAATCATTAATGGATTAACAAAACGAAAGGAAAAAACTGTGCTAAATTTCTATTCATTGTGACGCGATCCAAAGTTCATAAAGGAAAACGAGGCGGAAAGCCGTTTTCTCTATTTTGCAAAAGCTTTAGCCTACAGTTTTCTTTTTTCTTTTCTTTTCTTTTCTTTTCTTTTCATTCTTTCTTTCTTTCTTTTTATTATTATTATTATTATTTTACCAAGGCTTTACAGTGATGAACGATGTCTTGCTTGTATGACCAACCAGCGTTGGTATGACGATTAATAGTTGGGAAAACAATTAATGCAGTGATCGCGCTGGCACTTCACGCGCATACAAACTTTTTTTGCTACATTATCGTAGCCTGTTCATTATAAAAATAAAATACATATAAAGAAACATATAAAAGTTACAATGCTCAATTGAAATAGTCCGTTGCTGCGTTCACTGTGCTGACCAGCGCCTCACTGTGGTGTTATCCTTTGTGAAGGATGATGATTTATTTACGTCGATAATGCGAGTTAAGTGTAAAACCTATACGTAGTAAATATTATTTTAGCATCCAAATATGTCACGAATATGGAAACATTTGGATTTGTGCCAATTTAAAGGTTTCCCTTTAAATTAATTTGTTTTTGGCATGATGTTTATATAGCCTAAATAGGCTACTGTTAACTTTAGGATTTGTTGTGGAGGGAAAGGAACAAAATAGCCTGTGTTTAGGCTATAATGTTTGTAAACATTTTGATTTACCTGTATTTTAGCCTATATTATTTTTTAATGTAATAATAAAATGCGACGTATGTTTTTCCTCTCAAAACACAATTTTATCCTATACAAGTAGCGTTTTTTAACCATGCAGCAAATATCTTGAAAAATACTTTAATGTCTTTAAAGCGTTGACAGTTTTTTTCGTTTAAACATTTGGCCAAAATCTAAAAAAGATGATGCTGGCTATGACTAAGCGCAGTTAGGCTGCGACATCAAGACTCTCTTCTTGTTTTTTTTTTTTTCTTTTTTCTTTTTCTTTTTCTTTTTGAGTAGCCGAAAGAAAACGCTTTGGACCCTTAATTTTTAAGAGCTTTTAAGCTATACATTTTATCAGTTCATGGATTCCCTGGGAATCGAACCCATGACCTTAATGTTCCTAGCAGCATGTTTTTGAGTTAAACAAATGAATGAAAAAAAAAATGAGGGTGAATAAATATTAACATACTTTTTATTTTTGGGGTGAACTATTCCTTTAATCTTATCATATCATCTATAAAGCACTCCCACAGAGAGTATATCTGTTTATTATGGACTAAATGAGATGCTATACTGCATGATAAAAACCAGCAAATTAGCCCGTTTAATATGCAACCATCTTTTCCAAAACATGTCAATGTGATTTACAGTCTATTACTGTTGAATTCCTTGTTGAAAAAAAGCATCTGCCCCCCTCTCTAATTGCACTCGCATATTAGCTTTAATGCACCAGTCGTTTTCATGCTTTTAGAATGCAGTAGCCATGTGACCCTTTTAAAAGACAACCTTGTAACTAGCTGATTGAGCTTAGCACAGATGGCACCTTGAACACTGGCCAACAAAAGAAACAAAACCAACAAATGAATGCTGAAGAGGGAAGAGTGCTATCTGAAGCTAATACCTAGAAGTCAGTGAATCACTGGTCAATTCACTAGCAAAAATGGACCCTAATGAGAAAACAAAGCTGATAAAAACAAGCTCGAAGCAACAGGTTCTTTGCACACAACTTGCAGCCTTCCAGCTAATTCACTTCCACAGATGCACTACCATCCGTTGACAAGCTCCATAAAACACTGGCATGTTTAAGACTGACGTTAATGTACTATTAATCACAGGCATTCAGGATAATGCACCGACGCCATAATCAAATCAAATCTTGTAGATGAGTTTGAGGACAACATCATGGAGATTCAGGAAATTGGCAGTGGCAAGGGTTTACAGAAGCTCTTCTTATCGTAACAGGCGTAATAAGGATAGAATAGAAAAATAACCTGAGAGTGCTTTGTACAACCTCTGAGTCAGTAAAATGCAATATTATGACAGTAACAATATGCAATGCATCTGTTTCAGTACAAGGGAATTTCAGAAAATATGCTGATAAACAGTAAAGGAGTCTGTAATGTACCAGCAGAGCTCCTGATTTGTGTCTTTGTTTCTTTAAAGGGGTCATATGATGCGATTTCAAATTTTCCTTTCTCTTTGGAGTGTTACAAGCTCTTGGTGCATAAAGAAGATCTGTAAAGTTGTCTCTAAAGTCTCTAAAGTCTCAAATCCAAAGAGATATTCTTTATTAAAGTTAAGAGTTAACCACACCTACCTAAAACGGCTCGTTCTAACACGCCCCCACATCTCTACGTCACGATGTGGGAAGATTTGCATAACTCCGCCCAAATGCAAAGAAAGAAGGCGTAACTTTCTCGCTCTAGTATTGTTGCTTCCGCCGGCGCCATGTCGTGGAGAGGTGCTGTGTGTTTGGATGCAAAAGAAAAAGTACTTTGTTTGGCCTGCCAAAAGAGGACATAACAAGAAATATGTGGCTGAATTTTATTTAAAACACTGTCCCAGAGCAGTACAACACAAATATTCGAGTTTCACAGAGGATTGTTTTCTGAACATTGTGTGCAACCAGTCCTACTTGCCTCGCTCCGAGCAGAATTCGAACTGTGGTCTCCGGCGCGGGAACTACAGGCCACTGCCTCTAGCCTCAGTCGCTAGAGCACCTCTTGAGATCAGGGGAGTGAGGTTTACTCACACAGCACTTGCTGGACCACAACTGTTACATGCAGAAAGGCTTTTACTCAAAAGTTGTGCAGTTCCAACTTTACAAGGACAGTCTGGCGCTTCTGACTCACAGTAAGTACGTTTTATTATTTAAAGAATCTGCTACTTACTATTCAAACGCGAGTGTAAGTAGTGCTTGTTGTTTGTGTTTCTCCGATCACAAATGCAGATATGGTAATGTTTACGTGGCACGATGCAACGTAAAAAGACAGTATAAGTCATTATAATCAGTAATTATGTCCCCACTGGATGCAATAAATGCCTCATTTGAAATGGCTTTTAATGTTTTCGTGTCGTCGTGGGGACGCAGCATCATATTATGGTAAGGGGCATAACATTTCCGTCACACGCTTGAGGTATTCGGCCAATCACAACACACTGGATCGCTGGCCAATCAGAGCACACCTCGCTGTTTCACACTGATGAGCTTTGTAAAATACAGTCTAAGAAATCGACCCGTTTCAGAAAGGCGGGGCTTAGAGGAGATAAAATAATGTAAAATATGTGGAAAATAATGCGTTTTATTTTTTTTTACTTTAAACCACGTAAACACATTGCATTACACCAAATACACATAAGAATGTTCTTTTTAGCACCATCATATGACCCCTTTAATCTTCCCATTTTGTGACTGAAATAGGTCTGAATATTTTATTGTTAATATATTTCACAAAACTATATAAAAAAAAAAACCTCAAGGAATATGCTGCATCTGTAGATATTTTACCATTTTATAGAGGACAAAAGGGAAAACAAGTTATGTATGTGTCTGCAATAAAATCTTATGCAGGGATGTTCCATAGTGAAAACACAATCAATATTTATCAAATTTCATCGAGGCAGGTTTATTGAACAAACGTGATTTATGCACAAATGAAAGGATGACTCTACAAAGAAAATTATTTTTATGCTAATTTCAGGCTTAATCTGTGTCCATCAAGAACCTGGAAAAGTTTTCATCTAGTGCTGATGTTATAAGGTAGGGCTGGGCAATAAACAATACAGATACATACACATACAGAGATCAAACAGCCTATCACACAGCAGAAATAAATGCAACAACAGCTAGTCAGTCTGTGACGCTAATAAGTCTGCATGTTCTGCACGAATGCATGGAGTAGTTTTGACTACCACAGAAACTCAAACACCTGTGATGCTCACAGTGTTTTCATTATCTGATGTCTAAATGAGGATATGAACACATGAACTTCACCTCCAGAGCTGCTCTAAGAGCCACTTCATGAGATTTTCACCATTTCATTTGAGAAAAACCACCATCAAATACACACTGAAACTCAATGATCTTCACAAAATAATAATTCATACAACTCGTACAAATATATTTTTTGAGGCACTAAACTAAAAGTTAGCTTACTTTGTGGAGCTTAATTGTGAACAAACAAGTTATGTTTACATTCATTCTTGTGGTCTAACAAACATGTGGGAAGCATTTCTTTCCCCATTAATGGTAACGTGATAAATAATATTGTGATAATATTTTGGCCATACCAGCTAGCCCGGTTATCAGATACCAGACGGCCTTGAGGAGTTGTTTGTTTTTAATCCATCATGAATCATACGTATTTGTGCTATTTGCAGCAAAGCAATCATACCTGCTGATTCAATACAAACAGCTCATCATGAAGCTGAACAGAACAGCATAACAGACAACGCTTACTGAAACAGCATAACAGACAATGCATAACAGACAACGCTTACTGAAAAAGCATAACGCTTACTGAAACAGCATAACAGACAACGCTTACTGACAGCATACTGAAACGCTAGCAGATAAATAATTATGGGCAAAAGAGGATTCTATTATTTGCACTCTATTCTTGTACTTCATAACAACTTGCATGTGAAAATGGTTCAAGAGCTATTTCTTTTTTCTAGCCATGAATTCTGCATGGAGAAAAAACAAGAAAATGACATTTCTGACTCACAACAAAGTCTAAAGTGAAAAAGAGTGAGAAAGAATAAACTAAAGTGTGTGTGTGAGAGAAAGAGAGAGAGAGAGAGAGAGAGAGAGAGAGAGAAAGAGAGAGAGAGTTGAAACAGAAGGTCCAGTTGTAAGAAGTGTATTAAAGCCCCTTTCATTGACCCACTCTGCACTTGAGTTGACAGATCTGAGACATGCCCACCGTCTCCAATCTTCAGTTTCTGGGGACTTCACTGGAATCTTTCTACTTCCTTAACAGTGTCTCATGTAACTGTCTTCATACGTAGTATTACTGCCATTCAGTGGCGTCCTTGATTATATAGCAGTACAGTTCTCTCCAGACAGACCGAGCTACAAAAGTGAAAAACAAAAGCTATTTCACGGCAAGGTGGCTCTGAGGCAATATGCTTGATTTGTGTGGGTTGTGTAGGTGTGGTATGTGTGTAAGAGAGCACATAAACATAGTCTTCCTCTTAGAAATCAGACATGAGTATAAGAAATATAATTTGGAGACTGTCATCCATCAAACATTGAGGTTGTTCTTCTCATTGAAAGGAAACAAAAAACATGTAGAAACAGTGAGATTTTTGCAGGGATAGGCTTTCTAAAATGCTTCGAATCCAATAAGATGCAATATATCACAACGATGCCACAAAACCAATAACAGACCTGACAGATGTGTCAAGAGCGGGTGTGATGTTCTGCGGTGACATCTCAGATCAAGTACAGAATGCGCTGCTTGAAATGCAGATTGTGATTTCCTCTCATGGCACTCTATTTAGTTGCATTTACTAGAAAATAGCATCAATCTCAACCCTGAGATATGTTGAGAAATGAAAATTTCATGCTATTCTGACAGAACGCCCAAAATTTCCTGACGGATCCACGAATTCTGCACTCATAGAGGCACTCTTTAAGCTAATATAACTCTTGAAACACATGAAAACAAGCAAATCTGTGAGATTACATGCAAAAGTGGATTGTAGTGCGGTCCATGAGACTATTAAGAGCACTGTGGTTAAAAAAAGAAAAAAGTAGGGAAAAAAAACATTAAATGCCTGCATAAATAAGTACAAAAATCATAGGAAAATATTCCACTGCTCCAGGAATTCAATTACTTAATGCAAAACCATAAACCCGCAGTCTAGTTGCTGCTAACTCTCAATGTCTCTCAAACAGTGAATACATTTGACATTTTTATTCTTCATAGTATACGGAAAATTGTGTCGCTTAGTGTAATTTGCAGGTGTATTCTCTACTCCACAGTGTGAAGCTAATGCACCTCACCAGTTTACAAAAACATGAATTGTTGGGGTAAACACAGCAGTTGGACTTTAAAGTAAATTCAATTTATGTATATGACATAGATTTATAAATGGAGCTCCAAGATGAGTAAGGCTGAATGCAGTAAAGCTGAATGGATTTCAGCACCATGGACAGCTCAATGCAGCTCCACGGAGTCCTCAACGACTGCATTTAGAAAACCACTCACCTCCAATATCTGGTCGCAGCTTTTTGTCATACTCCTTTAGTAAGTTGTTTAGTATTTGCGTTGCATCTGTCTCGTGGGTTTTGGGGGCCAACATTTGATTCACAGTAACGTCGTCGTACTCATCATCCTCAGAAGCGACTGTTTGAGAACTGAAGAAATAAAAGAAAATGTATTCCACAGGTCACGGCTGAGGTCTTTTTCTATGTCTCAACTTGTCAATAATCAATTGTTTTGAAGACAATAATTAATACATTTATGTAACAATTTAATAGTTACAGCAATGTGGAATAGCAGAAACTTATTAGTCACCATTTTCAGAGGAGGAGGACTAGTTAGCAATCAGACAATAAAACCAATATGGAAGTAGAAACCATTTCACAGTTGCTCTCATAAAAATGCCAGTTAAAGGCTGGGTTTCCCAAAGCACTCAGCAGAACTTCAGTCACAAGTACAGTAAGTTACTTATTCTCTACGGCATGTTTCCCAAAAGCATCATTATCCGAGTAGAATGTAAAAACGTTCAAACATTAGCCTCTGATCACACATAAGTCCATTACATGCAATTTAATTGGGATATTTCTCTTTTTTCCCCCCACATTTTAGTAGAGACCAAAGTGCTTATTAAATTATATTAATACATTTTGATTACTGCTAAACCATTGTACACTATATCCAAAAATAACAACCTCAGTGTATCCCACTTGAGAGACTTTCTGGAGGCCTACTTTGACAAGCTTAAACTCGTTGCAATAGAGAGACAATGTATTCTTCATTATGATAGGTATTTAACAAGTAAAGAAATACAATCCTGCAGAACATTAAAAATAAATAAATAAATACATAGAGATAGGCAGATAGTTGGTTGGAATATTACTACTATAAAAAATATATCATAATGCATTCAAGGTTTATATTTAGTTAGCGTTTTGTCAGTAGTAATAAAACAAAAGAAACAGTAAAATTGAGATATAGATGTAGAGATAAAATTAAATATCAGTTCTGAAAATCAGTTATCTGACACTTAAGTATTAAAATAATAGTCAACCGTTTGACCTCTAAAAATAAACAATAAATAGATTAAAAAAAATGTGCAATGTTAACATATGACATTTGAGTAAGACTGTGCTAAATGAGCGACTCTCTCTTCCTTCAACAAGGACAGGTTCATATCTGATCCAGTAGCTTTATCTGTATCATAAGAGACACATATGCACATACTGCATGATTATATATATATATGTGTGTGTGTGTGTGTGTGTGTGTGTGTGTGTGTGTGTGTGTGCAAAGCATGAAGCACATCTCTTGCAAATCATTCATCCCAAGTTGATCAAATTCTTACCAGAGCACAATCATGTCTATAATTAAATTCAGAACTGTTTAACAACTTTAAGAACCTCGACACAAAATAGCATGCGATTTCCACGTTTGACAGCATTTTCACCCTGTTTTCTGGCTAGGAAGACAAACTTTAGGACATACTTAGTTCAGCACCTTTGGAACTGACAGCTCCGGTAACGACGCACACATGCGTTATCTCCACCGTGAAGTAACGTACGGCGTTAGTTAAGATTAATTTAAAGCGTGATTAATTTAAAAGCGTTATCAGAAAAGCCAGACAAACACCAATCTCACATATTACACCTACAGAGATGCCGTTTAGAAGATAGACAATAGAGATCGAAATTTTATATGATTGCGCTACGAAAAAAAAAATACTTATGCAAAGACTGAAATAAAGAATAAATAGCACAAATCAAAAGACTTATTCCTAAAGTTAGGTGCTCACTGCGTACATCGTATCTTCATCGCCAGATAGGTGATATATTATGTGGCATCAGGCTAGACTATGCATAAGAAACCTGCAACAGAATCACCCTTATGAACGATTATTTGATGCCAAGACAAAGACGGTAGCAACGTCACTTACCATGCATGAAACACTGAAAGAAGTAAGAAGAGGAACAATTTGGTGGACATGTTTTAGGTGAGATTGACTCCGTGTTGAATGTGGCACACTGCACGGAGACTCTTCTAAGAAGGAAAAAAGTGACACAGCTGCAGCCTTTTCTTCCAGGCTCAATTAAAACAGTGGCGAGTAGTCGAGGTTATAGTCCAAAGGGAACGGTAAGACCTCCTCGGCTAGTGTCCGGTGCTTAAAGTTCACTTCCATTGGCAATTAGCGGGATCAAATAATAGAAGAGCCCCTCCTGCTCCTTGAAGTTGCGCTGCTTTCGATTGCACCACCAGATACACATACTGACGTTCACACAGAGGCAGAGCGCAAACTTCCAAAGTGGACACCTTCAAACCCCGCACGCATCCCTTAGTTTATGCAAATTACGTCATAAAAAAAAACAAAAAACAAAGTCTAGCTTCCCAGACGCTTCGGCGGAACTTGAGATCCCCTTCGGGTGCATCTGATAATTTCAGCGTCAGAATGCTTCGAGGAGAGACATTAAAAAGCGGCTGTTTACAGTATCGCTAAATGATTACTGCGCGGACTGTGTTCGCAATGGAAATTGGCGCGTAATTGCTGTAATTACTTTGTACTTGCATTGATCGCAGCGCAATTAATCCGATAATAGAGCAAGATTGAGGGTGAAGAAAATGTCATCAACCAGTTTGGAGTCGAATAAATTACTACAGGGTATTATTCAATGCATCGCACTATATTTTCGGATGTTCCTGGCATAAATATAGTGACAGATGCATTTTTCTGTACTTTGCCATTTGCCGTATTATTGCCAGTGAAATGCCATTCGTCATTCTTTATTTATTTCTTTTACTATCTGAGTAGGATATATATACCTACTGCTGCTAATTTAACATTTAAAGCTAGTAAAACGTCTATCCATACGCTGTCCTCGCATTGTTGTGTCTGTACGCGAGCAGGTGCACATATGCAGTATAATATTTGAGAGACAGCGCCGACATTTATCACCACAGGCAGCTTCCAGTCGCCCACGCACTTTGGAAAAAAACACAAGCCCCTTTCTCTCTAGCTTTGCTCTGCGTGTTGTGCGATTTTTCCTTTGACTTCTCTCTAGAAGGTTCAGTATCTGTGGTACTCTAAACACGCCAAAGGCAAATCTACTTTTGAATATTTTAAAGTAGTCCTTTGTCATTTTGGCAAAAATGTAAATAAATAAATAAACAAAAATAAATAAATAAATAAGTTCCGTTGAGTTAAAGTGCGACACTAGCATCACCCAATGTAATTTATAAATGCCCATTGTTTCAAACAGGTTTCCCCCTGCACTCCCCCGTCTGCCATTGGTCAGCCAAACAGATAGTCCCGCGCCAAACGCACGCTATTGGTTGAGTCTACGACGGGTAGCGATGTTTGGTAACACCACATTGCAACAGTGGTTACACTTTTTAGGAGAAATCCTTACTTGTTTGTCTTTGAATATAGGATAAAGTATGTTAACACATAAGAAATGACACACTTCAGTTTTAATAACACATAAAACTACACGTCGACCTATTTCGCTTTGTTTTCAAGTTCTTATGACGGTATGGTGTCTCCCTTTTTGGGTTTGTGAGAATATGAACTCGGCCTGTTCAAATCGGTTCAAATGCATGATAGACTATCCTCTTGTGGCTGATTACAGAAATGCAGATAGGAAGTGCAGCAGAGAGTAAACCACAGTAATACTGAACAAAACACAAGGGAAAAATAAAAAAGAAGAATGCAGCTAACCACAGGGTAAAGGTTGTGACAAGAAAACTGTCTGCACTGTCAGTATTTTAACACACTAAAATTAAAAACAGAACTTTTGATGTACAAAGTGGTACCAAACCCTCCAGTGAAAAAAAATACAGCACTTTTAAGACCACTTTGAATTTAAGCAAATCAAGTTGAAACACACACACACCCACACACACACGCCCCTCAGAAGTAAAATAATGATGAAATTATTACAGTGTTTTGAATACTATGCTTTTAAAGCAATTTCAACATATCTATGCTTAAATTGTGGATGATCAACACATTATCTGTCACTTTCTATGTTAACAAGCATGCCACTATCACTTTAAATGGTTAGCTGCCATCTTTGCACAATAGATTAAATCAAAATAGTGACATAACCAAAACCCCCTTTGATACCAAAATGCATTTTCAGCTTTACAAGATGCAATCTATGGGTTTTTCTCAATAATATAATGAAAACAACTGGGTTTCTCTTCATGATACAAACATAAATCTGTAATGACATATCTGAGTGACAGCTTCTCAACTGTACACTAGTGGAATTCCGGTCCGGCATCAGGAATAGGATTCCAAGCTCTCACTCCATCACTCATGGGATTAAAGGTTTAAGGTCCATTGGCATGCTGTGCATTATTGTGTGAGGGATGAGTTTAGTATATTGGAGTGGTTTACACTTGCCTTACATGTATTAAAATGAAGTAAAGTCTTTCTCTAAACCCACAACAAGAGCGTGACATGTCAAATAAATGTCAGTGTGACTCTGAAACAAAATAATAACATACTTATACATTCATAAAGCATACTTAAGAACGGTGACAAATATGTAAATGCACAGAATACACAAATATCTCATTTGTATGTTCTATACCAAAAACTGAACACAGCTGCCAGTGTCCAGCAATATGCTAGTATATAATATCACACACATGCAATGCAGAAATGCAAATACTTGATCGCACTGGTGCTAGTTTAATTCGATCCGGTGTATAGGAGCACTGGATGGAAAAGCAACATAAGTGAAGCTAAATCCTTCACAAACAGATGTGGGCCAGATGTTGCCAACGCACAGGACCAGAGGAAGGATTCCATATCCTCCCTGCTCCAGCAACTCTGGTCTCGATGTGTGCATGTGTGTGTTTTGTATAATCCCAGGAGTAATCCCAGGAAGAATCATTCTTCCACAGTTACAGTGGCTTCTGCAGCAACCATTCCATTAGGACAATATCATACTAAGCTTCGTATGCATGTCTTATTGCCATGAGCCTGTGAAGAGCAGCCATGAACCCAATAAACATAAAACCCCTGCAATCTCGTGGCACATAGTCCAGCATTAACCAAAGCAAACAAACTGCATACGATTTTTGATGTAAATAAAGTCTTTGTTGATCATCGTTCTTGGATGTTGATCAAATGTGACTGGTTTTAACATTCTAGGTCAGGTTAGTTCTAAAGATTTGCAATTAAGAGACATATTTTGAGCAACTCAAACAGAAGCAATCACAGAAGTTGGTCAAGAAACATATCAGGCAGAATTTATTGCTTCAGACATGTATGCTTTGAGGAACAGCTGTACATTTCTGGAAACATCCATTGTTGTAAAAGGGCACATTACTGACTCACTTGAACTTCTTTAATGATACATTCTCTTATAGGCCTGAGTGGCGTACAGAGGAGCTTAATGGCTCTCATAGTTGGCCTCTTAATGAGCTACACATCATCCGTGGGGTCACTTAGTTCTTTGTGCCGTCTCACTTTCATGTAACAAGTTCAGAATAGAATGATTACAGGATAAAACCCAAATCTTCCCGAGTCACACTTTCGCACTAACAAGGTCATTGTTCGCTCCTCCATTTCATTCCCCAAATAAGCAGCCATGCGTTTCGGTTGAAGGCCAGAGATGGCAAAATGGTGTGACATTTCGGTTTCAACAAGATCCATTTTAACATGCTTGACAACAGCAGGTTCCACCTTTCTGCTCTATACCTGACCTTCTTTCTCTCTCTGTCTTTTAGAATCGGAAAAATGTATGAATTATTCAATGTAAATGTTTCTTCCATTTTGTTTTCAGACCTTTTTACCTGATCATTTCACATTAGTCTACATGGTAGCGCAAAGAAAATATCACTAGGTGTCAACATTTAAGGCTTTTGCTGACTCGTTCCAACCTCAAAACCCGCTGACCAATTTACAACACAGAGAAAAGTAAGAAAATGGCTGTCGTGTAAACAGCGTGAAAAGCCAAGTTAAAAACTATTGACTGTAAAGAAATGCCACATTCTGTCAAAGCCTACAATATTTCACAATACACTCTGCGTTTTCACCATCATTCATGTCGCTTTGGCTGCACATTAGAGTAGCGTATCAGAACCATTTTCAGCTCTTCCTCACTAACGTTAAGCCGCATCTACGTTAAAAGCAAAGCATACACAAGCTATGTACAAATGATTCAAAAGTCTTAGCTGCAACCCGACCTTGTTCACCTTGCAGGATATCTTGGTCTAAAGTGTGAAAAGCTGCCTAAGGTGCACAATTCTATTTAGCTACTTCAGAAAAGCTTAGAAAAAATGACAAACAAAAGTGAAATCAGTAATTGCGGGACATTCCCGAGCACTCGTATGAAGTAATCCCTCAGAAGGCAACATTTTTAGCATGGCTAAAAACTTAGCATCTGTCTGCCTTACACCATTGATGCTAAAGCTATTAAACAAAGAAGAGAAGCCTCAAGTCCATTAATAGAAAGCAAGGGTTTCATTATAAGCAATTACCCATTGCAACATAGTAGAAAATGATTTTTGCATAGCATTTGGCCTTGCTGTACTTCTTTTCATACATCTTTTTTTTATACTGTGACAAATGTTGATGCCAAATGCGTTAATTTTTGTTCATGTCCATTGGAAACTTTTCATGACTGAAATGGTAGCTTGTGTGGCGCTCAAATCGTTGTAAGATGAATGTGATAACCAGTGGAAACCGGGGAAATATAAAGTAGGAAGTCAAGGCAGATATGGCAATTATATTCCCATAGAGCTTTGAATCTATCATGCAATTTATGATATCGGGAGGAAAATTCAACAGGAGCGCTCCTCTTATAGATTAGCGAAGTGAAAGGTGCAGTAAATAAGTGCTCGGCATCGTTTTTTGCAGGGTCAGCTTGAAGAAAAAGAGGTTGTGCAGGGAATGTCGCTGTGGCGTCGATGATTTTGAGTGGGCTAAACGGCTCCTTTAATCACCGGTTCCCTGTTGAGGTATGTGGCCCAGTAGACCAAGTTGAAAGTCCCAAAGAGGACCGGGAACACTATCCGGGACATCTTGTCAATTTTGCTGACACTGTTGTAGGTCTTTTTGGGGTCCATTGCAGGCTTGGTCTCAGCGCTCTTCAACTGGACAGTGATGCTGTTGGAGATGGTTGAGATAGCCGCATCCTTCGTGATGTTGGGGGTGAAGTTAACTCCAGACGAACAGGCATTGTTGGGCTTTTTGGAGAGCGCCAGAGGGTCTTTTTTCTGTGGTTGAGAAAGGTGAAGACATTGTTATAGTCAGGAGATTTTAAACAAGGTTGTCAATGTAAGAACAGAGCTGCCAACTATCTGCTCAGAGAAAGCCCAGATAATGAACCAGTTTGAAGGTCGTAACCTTCTAATTAAAGGTGAAATACAGTCATGGTTAACAGAGATCTGAGTCTGAACATTAAACAATGGCCTCTGCAGGGCCAGCAAAAGAGATTAATTAATAAGGCGACAGTATAATAATAGAGCAGTCGAGACTGTGGTTCAGACAGAGTGGATTGAACCTGACTCACTCAAGGGTATGTGCAAGTGACTTTGAGGCACTTTTCCAAGTGAAATGCCATTTGGTTTATCACAGTTACACATCTTCTTGTTCATCTGTAAAAGTTATAACGCTTTCAAGGATATTTCTCAAATATCAGTATGATTACATTAGATTGAACAGAAAATAAGCAGCAGTTATAGCTCTAAAAATCCTGCTGTATTGCTTTTATGTTCCAGTACTTTCAGGTGGGCAGAAGTAATCTGTCACCATGCCAGCTTGTGGGGGTGGCGGATAAAATGTTCTGAGTTGCTTCTAGCCACCCCATTTTTCCACAATTCATCTTTGTTTAAAAAAATAGATCTTTCAGGTCTAAAAGGGGGTGCAAACGCATCATTAAAATAGTCCATGCAAGTCTGTGCGCTGTATTACAAGTCTTAAGTCATTAGAAAGGAGTGAGAAACCCAAAATTAAGTCAATTTCATGAGAATAATATAACGATGAATGATTTGCAAATACATCTTGAACTATTTGATCCAATTCACTGAATAACTAAGAATTCAGAATGCATGTAAAATAGTGCATAAGTGGTATGGATGACTTTTATGATACTTTTTACACACATATACACATTTTTATTTTTAGCTTTCTACTCATTAAAGAATTCTAAATATTAGAATTTTTATTTAGAATTAGAATTTCTAAAAGATCATGCGACACTGAAGGCTGGAGTAATGGCTGATGAAAATTCAGCTTTGCATCACAGGAATAAATAACATTTTAAAGTATATTCCAATAGAAATCAGTTATTTTAAATTATAATAATTTTTCACAATATTGTTGATTTTACTGTATTTTTCTTAGTGAGCAAAAGAGACATCTTTCAAAAACATTAAAAAAAAACTTTTGAATAGCAGAGTGTGTGTGTGTGTGTGTGTGTGTGTGTATATATATATATATATATATATATATATATATACATATATATGTATGTATTTTGTATACATCACTTCCTGATCTTTCTTAAAGACGGACCCCACATCAGGGGCTCAAGGTTTTAGAATGACTCCTTGGCAGGAGAGGAGGAATAAGTTGGTGTTTGATAAAAAATAAAAAATAAAAAAAAATATTGAGGGTGACATTTAAGAAAGCTGTGCTGGAGGTCCAGATCTGACCTTCAGAGGTCTGACTGAAGAGCCTTTACTAACAAACTCACCACAGTGACGTGTACTGACCGCTCTTTGAATTCTGTTTGTCCACTGCAAATGAAAAATTACCACCTGGGTGAAAATAGATTTTGCATAAGGAGAAACCTGGCATTTACATGTACATCAAAGAAGCAGCTCTCAGAAATCTCAATGACGTGGCTGGTCTGAAGGGCATTCTGGGTAAAGGCTAAATATTCATCCTGTAGAATTTCAAAATGTGACATCCATCAGCAGCTAACACAAATATAGCTCATCTAATAAAGCAGTTGACATTTGAGTTAGTGCCACCATGTGAAATGTTGTGACTGAGCACTCTCAAGCTGTTCGGGTGTCTCAAAACAATTAGAAAAAGCATATTATATAACCGTAATGTATTGTAACCTTTGCGTCAAACAGAACTGAACAGTCATGTTATGCAACTGCACTCAACAAAGACTCTTTCTGAGAGTTAAACATCACATATGCACAAACGCTTGAAAACATACTAACTTACTTTAGGCTGCTGAGCCTCCAAGGCCTTCTTTCCATCCCATGCCCAGCTGCGTTTGGTGAAGTAGTTGACTGTGGCAAACTCAATAAGCGCAGAGAACACAAAGGCATAACAAACAGCGATGAACCAATCCATTGCAGTGGCATATGCTACTTTGGGGAGAGAGTTACGGGCACTGATGCTGAGGGTGGTCATGGTCAACACTGTGGTCACACCTGTGGAAGATCAAACACATAGATATTTAGGATATTATAAGATAAGGGCTCTCTAGTTCGGAATGATTCAGATTCACAAGTCTCTTGTGCTCAC
The DNA here is from genome assembly GCA_039654775.1 of Spinibarbus caldwelli. Classification (NCBI taxonomy): domain Eukaryota; kingdom Metazoa; phylum Chordata; class Actinopteri; order Cypriniformes; family Cyprinidae; genus Spinibarbus; species Spinibarbus caldwelli. Next base: position 22,588,292 of record CM077237.1, read on the forward strand.
CGAGGCTGCATTTATTTGATCAAAAGTACAGTAAAAACACTAATATTGTGAAATATTATTACAATTTAAAATAACTTTCTATTTTAACCTATTCACCTGAATTTTCAGCAGCAATTACTCCAGTCAATCATTTTATTTAGCAAGAACACATTTAATTTATCAAAAGTGACAGCATAGACATTTATAATGTTACAAAAGTTTTCAATTTTGAATAAATGCTGTTCTTTTGAACTTTCTATTCATCAAAGAATCCTGGAAAAAAAAAATGTATAATGGTTTCCACAAAAATATTAAGCAGCAAAAACAAACACACAAATAAGGCAAAAACACAAATAAAAAATTATCATAATTGAGCACCATATCAGCATATTAGAATGATTTCTGAAGGATCATGTGAAACTCAAGTCTGAAGTAATAGCTGTTGAAAATTCAGCTTTGCCATCACAGGAATAAATTACTTTTTAAAATATATTAAAATTAAACAGTTATTTTAAATTATAATACTATTCTAAAATATTGTTGTCACAGTATTTTTGATCAAATAAACAGTCTTGGTGAGCATAACATACTTCTTTTTTTTAATTAAATTTTTATTTGTAAATTTACAACAACAAAAAAGTGGTGTAGGTGTCTTATGGCAGCATATACAATCATCCATCACACAATCATCCTTCAGCTTGTAATTCAAGAATTCAGTGAAGGGCGATAAGATACTTCTTTCAGAAACATTAAAATATCTCAATTATTCCAAACAATATATCCAAACTTTTGACAGCTAGTGTAAATGAAAAATGTAATAGACATTATAATCTAAATCCTTAAAGTTTGCATCTTTGTAAAACATCATAAATCAAACAACACGCTTAATTAAAAAAATTCATTTCCTTAAAACATATAAGAGTTACACCATAATTTCTTCTGCATAATATACAGGCATATAACGCTTATAAAATAAAATGATTTATGTGCCGAAAACAATCACAGTAATCCATCATAAAATTTTCAGTAGCAGCAGAGTCATTTTTTGAATGCCGCTACCAGTGAGCAGGGAAATTTTGTCTTTCATCCAACATAATTCTTTTAATATTTAAAAAACTGTGCATGAATAAAATATTGGTTCATGAATCATAAACTCATCTTAACACCAAAACAAAGCATACCAGCTGGGAATACTGACATTAAGATCATTTCATTCCCCGAAATGCAGTCTACTTTCTATCAAAGAAAAAACTGTATAGAAGGTGGCAATGAAGGGTCAAACACAGCAGCTCTGCAGTTCAGATATAACTGTTTTTAATATCCAACATGCCCTTAGAATGACAGTATCATTATAATTTTTTATGCAAAGCATCTGAGAATAGTTCTCGATAAGTGTCTAAGGAGCGGAGGTGTGCTGTCCCTGTCAGAAGGAGATCTGCAGATTGCCCCAGGCAGCGGTCACAGAGACTTTTAGACATAAATAGGTATGGTACTACAGTCCCTCAGGCATACGGCTCCAGGATTTCTCAGCCTCGAGCTATGCAAATAAAACACTATCACATGTACGATATCAGCGAGTGGGTCTTTTAGCCTCTGTTCATGGATATTTGTATATGTATGTGTGTGAGAAAGCATTATGTTTTGATGTATCCTTTGTTGGCCAGTCATAGAGATGTTGTTTGCGTGGGCACATATTCCTTGTGGACTGTCTGCTCGCTTTTCTGATTATTGCCAAGATACAATGCAAGGCCCCAGAATTGAATAGGAATGGCGGTGTGAATTCAAAAACAGTCATCTGAGTGGATTAGCTCTTCATTCCTTCTGATTGCATCAGTCAATTCTGATTTCCATTTTGATGAGAATTATCGATGTACAAAGCAAAACATTGAGTGATAGACCGAAAGGAGCTACATACAAGAATCCATACATGCTAGGTGAGTGAAAATGGAATATAGTTATAAAAAATCCTCTGCATAGAATCAGGCCTTAAGGAGTAAATACCTGATGCTGTGAAACTATTTAAAAAAAAGGAATCGCTGCTTTTTTTTTTCTTTTCAGACAGATGCAGTGATAAACTTAACATTTCGCCATATCAGCATCATTTTTCATATCGGGCTGATGCCGATATTTGCATTTTAAACCTTTATCAGCCGATTCCAATAACAGTCCAATAATATCGTGCATCTCTAGGTTTTGGTCATTTTAATAAAGCTGAAATAAAATACAAATATTAGATAAGACTTTAATATAAAAGTAACTTGAATGAGAATTAGAAATGTTCCCTTGCCAACTAACTGAAATAAAGTTGTAGTACTAAAATTCCAAAAACTGAAATGAAATTAAAGCTATATAGAATTATTTTGAAATAAATATATTTAAGAAACTTATAACTGTAGAAAGCTATTAGCATTTTCTTAACTTTTCAAGCATGTCCGGGTTTTGTCAAAGCAGTTTACTAGAGAGAGAGACCCAGATGCAGAATGATCAAGGGAGTGAGGTTTATTGACAAGACTAGAATTAACAGCTGATGGGAGAGTCCAAACAGTAGGAAAGGGCAGTCTGCTGGAGAACAGGAGGATGGCCAAAGTCAGACCTGGACAAAGTTTGGCTGGAGAACAAAGGAGATAGAGCAGCACCAGTCAATGAGAACACTGGAGATCGGGCAGCAGCTTGAGCAACCAGGGCTTGATACTTTGAGCTGTAGTGAACCCAGTCCAGTCAGATAGCCAGGTTTTGAGAACAGCAGCCAGGGAAAATCAGATCACAGAACAAGAACAAACAAGACCACAAGACAGAACAAGCAACAAAATAAGACACTAACTACACTACAAAAAAAAAAAAAAAAAAAAAAATTAATAATAATAATAATAATAATAATAATAATAATAATAATAATAATAATAATAATAATAATAATAATAATAATAAAAAAACCAAACTAAAGGCTAGAAAAAAAAACTAGAGCAAAAATAAAGACAGGAACTAGACTACAGCAAAATAACAAAAGCAAAGAAATCCTAATAAACTTCAAGAGAACTAAATGCAAAGCTAGACTGACGAGGAGAGTAAAAAAAAAAATAACACTACTAATACAGCTAGTTGACTGACAAGGAATTCTCTTACACACAAGGAACTAACACAACAAACCAGCAGAGTTGTGAGGGAAAGAGGCACAATATAAAGGAGCAGAGCACATGAGGATCAGGTGGACACAATCACGTAAACGAGGACTAGTCTAGGACTAAACAAGGGGGCGGGGTAACTGGAAACCAGGAGGCAGGGCAAGAGGAGCACAGGGCCAACAAAAACAAAGACAAAGCCATGTGCTTAGACACAAGACAAACAAGGACACATTAAACAAAGACAGAACAGACATGACTGTCAGGGCAGGACCCTGATAAAGCAAATCACCTGAGTTATAAATGTAATACAGCTAATTTTGGATTTCTCAATAAGAAAGAAGCTGTGTCCAGATGGTTTAGTTATGACATTGACGAGTAGGGGTAACAAGGCCTTGCTAAACAGTGTTGCTATTGTTAACTAAAACTAAATCTATTAAAAATTGTTTTTGAAATAAAATAAGTATTAAACCAAATATTGAAGTAATAAGGTTACTAAAATTAAAACTGGGAAAAAAAGGAATTAAAGGTATATAAAAATATAGAAAAGCATTTATGAAGGGGTAACCCATTCATGTAGATTAAAACAGCTATTTGTGTGTGTGTGTGTGTGTGTGTGTGTGTGTGTGTGTTTAAAACTCGAATTACCAAGGAAAAAAAAGAAAGCACTAACCAAAGACAGTCCTGGCAGGGACAGATTCACGGTTGAGCCAGAATGAGACTTGGGACAGAATGACAGTCATGAAGCAGGGCATGTAGGTTTGAATCACAAAGTAACCGATCTTCCTCTTCAGGTAGAAATGGGCCATCATGACTGTGTATTGACCTGCAGGGGGAACAATGAAACAGAAGAAGAACGGAATGAGAGAAAGGATGAGAATAAAAAACAGTGATGGAAAAATAAGTAAGAGAAGAAACAAAGGGACTAAGAGCGGGAGGGATAGAGTGTGATTAAACTCTTGGGGGGATAAGTGCAAACCAGCTGAGAGGTTTAAAGAGAAAATGAGAAAGAGAGAGAGAGAGAGAGAGAGAGAGAGGTGGTGAGAAACAAGTCAAGAGAAGACAGAGACATAATAATATGAGACAAATCAAAACAAATGGGAAGTGATGTGATTATGGAATTTTCCAACAGCACTGTCAGTATTCTTTCAGAGTGAAGTGAAATGCTGCAACTTCCTAGTTTTTCATCTCATTAGCACCAAATAGTGGACAGTTACTGTAATGTCTGACCACAAAGATGATTTGATTTTGTTTTAGTACATAAATGAATTTAAAGGAATAAAAACGACATAAATCATCAGAATGGAACAGATTGAATCATCTAAACAAAAGTGACATTTATGGTGTGTTTAAGAGCTGTCACACTGTGCACTGGAACATGGTGAGATAAATCATTAACTGGAACAGAAAAGAGAATACAGAGTGAAAAAACATTATATATCCTGTTAACCAAGCGAAGATTGAATTTGAAGCTTTTAAAAAAAATCCTTTTGAGCCACACAGTCTGATAAACTATAGAAAATCCACTGATGACTGCTGCTTTCTCCTGGCAAAATCGGATTTTTGTGTCCCACTAATCCCTTGTCACAATCTGCATCCTGCAGGCTTCTCTCTCTCTCTCTCTCTCACACACACACACACAAACTCTTCTGTCTCTCGCTCTTTCAATAGTTCCATCCATTCTGTCAGGCCAGGCCATCCGCGTTTAGGATATACTCTTTCATGGCTTGCAGAGAGAGAGTGAGGGAACAAAAAAGGGGGGGGGGAACAGAGCAAAAGCGCAAAATCTAGTCGGGATCAGAGGGGACAGATCAAGTGGATCAGATGAAGAGAACGACATGCTGTTGAGCCTTGGAAGTCAAGGAAAAGTTTGAACATCATGAGGGCCCTGGGGGCAAAGATGTCCTCGTCACGAGGGGCTCGTCGCATCCCCTTCTTCTCGCTCGCCCCTTTATTTCAATGACCGGGAAGAAAGTACAGCTGGCAGTGCCCCATTTCAGATATTCCACCTTGGATGTGCCCTGCAGGGTGGGACTCTTCTGAGAGCTACAAACATGCGACTGTGGTGGATTTTACTGCTAAGCTTTTGGAGTGTTTATGGAGAACTCCCATTCATAGCAGAGAACAACGCTGCCATGCTGGTCAACTGGTGAGTGGTCTGTTTTTTTTTTTACACTCAAAGAAAAATAACACAGCGTTGAACGTCGACAGGAACGGATGAGCACCTGAGGGGGGACAGCTTCTAAATCAATTTGAAACAGTTGGGAAGGGCAGGTGTTATTTTCTGGATGGGAGTTCTTATTAATAAAAGGTGACAGGTTATCTGGATGTCTTTACAGTGCAGGCCAAGTGATTGAATGTTGACATTTCCACTGGAGATAATTTTACCCTCTGTTTGGGAGACTCTAGAAGGTCTTTTTTTCCCTTTCTTCTTCTCCACTGGGTTTGAGCTAATGACCCTGAGCTCATGAGATGAAGTCCTGGTGGATCTATTTTTAATTTTGTAAAGAGGTTTGCACCTCAGATTAGCAGCAGTAATGACCAGCTGACCTTTGTCCTGCAAGTCAGCCAGGGCAAAAATCGGAAGACAGGTTATAAAGTCCTGCCAGAAAGGAACACCCTGACCTCAGAGCTTGTTTCTAAAAGTGTTTCTGGCCACCTGATGACAGCTGGCAAACTTTGATGTGTAAATCAATGGCAGTGAGAAAGAGAGATGGCTCAGCAGGGTTTAAAACATGACGTGGTCAGCTCAGTTGATAGTATCTGCCTAGCTCATGATCAGAGCACGATAATGTCTTATTGAATATGAGTTTATGCCAGCTCAGCACGGTTATCCATATATGTACATCCATAAAGGCAGAACAAGGGGAAGCCCCCCCCACACATGATTACAAAGCTAAATGCAGAAATGATATGAGTGTATTACCAGTCATCTTTACATAACCGAATTAGGCAGATGCCGCCTAGGCCCCCTTCTCCCCCTCGCTCATCTCCCATGTGTCTCTTCCTGGCTTGAGCCAATGGTGGCTGACCAACATCACATGGTAAAAGCACAACTGATGGGGAAGCACAAGGATTAACCCTCCAGACCCAATGGCTCAGGATAAGTGTTGTTTCTCCCCCCTCTCTCTCTCATCTTCATCTCTTCCTGTACTCTCGCTGGTCCTAGAGACAGCTGGCCGTGAGTGGGAGGTGTACTGAAATCCTCATCACTCATTTGGCATCCAGCTTGATTTGAAAAAGCTATAATCACAGAAGGGTTATCACTTTATTTAAGAGAGACGACATCATGGTGTAGGAAAATGAAACTGAAATGTTGTGATGCAACACATCCTGTTCCTGAAAATAATGCATTAGATGTAACAGGTTAGAAGGCGAGAAGAACTGTGAAAGAAAATATATGATTTATTAGCAAGAATGGGCATTACGTTTTCTCAGTTCAAGCCGGTACTACAAAACACCAAATGACTGACTGACACTCATTGCAATGAATGGGATTAGGTCAGAGAAAGTAATCTACCTCTACTTGTGCTGATATCTTCCGTATCAACAGTGTGGCCGATCAGATGGTATTGGTTAAGACGTGACCCTTCCTCTGCCACTACCACAGACATGCCAGGGCCTTTAGTCCACTTATACACCACTTCTGAGATAGGGTAGGCATCTGGAAAAACACACAGTAGTTTACACTTATTATGCAATGATAACGGTTATTAACCAGACACTGTGAGTACCTAGAAGATTAGTTCAAATTAAATGTAATCTGTTTAGTCCTATCTTTGAATAAGGTTGCATAAGTGTTACCCACTCTTCATAGTACAGTCATTGTCAGTTGATTGCATTGCGATTTGCATGCAGGCAACTTTCATTTCTCCGATTTAGGAGGTACAGTGTCTACACTTGTCAATCATGGGGAAATATTGGCTTCCTTTATCAACAGGGAGCATGTTTTTCTGACTCTGCCAAGTGTAGAGCTGGGTAATAAATTTAATCATCTGAACCTGTGTTGAAAAATAAGATCAGACCATGAGGGTTAAAAAAAGATTTTTATAGACACCAGCACCTCAGTTGAAGACAACTAGTGGAACACTACAATAAAATGACATCTTTGCACGTTAAAAAAAAAGCGTAACCTTTGTATAGCTGTTCAGCTAAAAAGCAAGAGATCTAAAAAAACAAACAAACAAACAAACAAACAAAAAACAGGCAATCCTCTTAATACACTGATTCACAAATTACTTTTTCAATTTACATTGTATTTTTTTTAATTCACTATAATTATTTTTTAGTGTATATTCATGTATTTTCGTTTACAGACTGTAATCAACTCATATTCAACACAACATGAAACAAAATTTTCAGTAGATGCTAGTTTCACATAAAATAGCTGCAGCTCACAGGGACTTTCTTGACACTCTTTTTTTCCCCCCATTTCGCCCCCTCCCACCATCGTGACATTCAATCTTAAAGCAAAACATTAATCCTGGCACTCTTATGCCAGATGTCTCCATCACAATTAAGATTGACTTCGACTATCTAGACTGAGTGATTATTCTGCCAACAATCTACACACACAGACGCACGTACCCTTAGTTACCCTCAGCAAATTCCTGCAAACTAATTCGCACTTCACAAATTGTCAGTCTCACCACCCCCACTCCTCTACTCTCCCCCTGACTAGGAAAATCAAACTCACTATCGATATTGCTACAAATCTTCTGACTAAATCATAACTAACACATACTCATAACCAGATGTTCCTCTGAATCATTAAATCCACTTTAAGGAAGCACCGAAACACAGTTCATTTATGGTGAAAGCTCTCATATGGGGGTTGTGTACCCCTACAGATAATGTTGTGCTTTTACCAAAAAACTGTGCCAGATTTCTTTGGATGGTTGCAGAAAAGGCTTTTGCATGTTGAAATACTGTAATAATATAATGTATTATGCAAGGCATCATAGGCAAGTAGCTTTTAGGCCATTCTCATAGACATTTCTTAGAATGGACAGTCCACTTGAGGACAAGCCCACACATTACCTGTTAATACTCTATAGGGCACCAGCCAAATGAGATTGTAAAGCTAATACTGAGTGCAGGGACAGAGAGCATAGGTAGTTAGTTCAAAATGCTGGCAAGTGCTACAATTTTCTATTTTTAACTACAGCATTTTATACAACACTTTTTTTCTGCAAAACTTTTGGGATGAATGTACTGTATGTTTACAGTTCTCTAAAAAGTGGGTTTTATTCATGAAACATGCACAGAATTCTTTAATATTTATACTTTTTTTTGCATTCAAATCAATAGGTAGATTTACACACAAAAGGGTTTAAATAAAATGTACATTGCAATTACAAATGCAGTCTGTTCCATGAATAAGGCCAAGTGTTTCATAGAAAGGATTCAATCTCTCTAAGTTTTTAATTGCAAAACATTTTCCTCTGGTATTTTTATTTTATTTTTTATTTTGCATGTTGCTGTCGTGCTAATTCCTATATTTTTCCTAAGTATTGAAAAATCAAGGATCTCTGAGCTGATATCATGTTTGTATTCTGTGTTATCTCCCTTTCTGATGCACACGTACAAAGCACATTACTGCTGTCATCATTATTGTGGATTTATGGTATGAACCTTTATCAACTGTGTGTGACATTTCAGACTTTTTGAAAACCCAAACAAAACCTGAAACTCTTTTTTTAAGAGTTAGATATCAGTTCTCCTAAGGATAGTGGTTTGTTTGAAGCTCAGTGTAAGTTCAGGAGACTACAACTAAAAGAAACTAATGAGTGTGAAGACAGTATTGCTGCTAATTATATATGGTGATTATAAGTGGATCTAATTGGATTGAAATTAGTGGACATCAGCTGATCCTAATAAGCTCTGAACTCATTTAAGTTCAAATGAAAAACTATACCTAGCCTACTGTAGATTGAATTAAGGAGGAGATTGAAGTTGTAAATAGTGGTAGTGATGATAAGAAATCATGGTAGAATTATAAAGGTACATTAATGTACAACATGAGGAAAATATAGCTTTTGTGTGTTTATATAATAAATAATTATATTATATTTATAAGCACTGTGAGAGATGTTATTCTTACTTTTTTGACATGCTGTAGTCTGTAGACATTAAGGAAACAGCATTTGATAAACCAAAGGAAGTGACAAGGTCTAGCAAAGGGAGGACAAAATATTTCTCACAGGTCAAGGGTTGAGACTTGAGGGAAACAAATGTAGCTCTTCATTACGACAGGGTCACTACAGCCCAAAGAGAGAATAGCCTGTAGAATAACCTTACACACGACTGAAGCACTTTCCAGTAAAATGAAATCGTTCAGTGTGGACTGACTTGACAGAATGTGTGCGCGCATATACAGGTTTGGCTATACTCGAAAGGGCCAAATTTTGGGAAGTGTCCTCACAAATAGAGGAGGAGAACTGGCCCCCCGACTGAGCCTGGTTTCTCCCAAGGTTTTTTTTTTTCTCCATTCTGTCACAGAGGGAGTTTTGGTTTCTTGCCGCTGTCGCCTCTGGCTTGCTCAGTTGGGGACACTTAATTTCTAACGATTATCATCAATTTGATTTCATATATATACTATTTAAACTAAACTGAGCTAGACAATGACATCTCTGAATTCAATAATGAAATGCCTTTAACTGAAAATTGAGTGTTTAATCTTATTATTATACATTACTGACACTCTATCCTCCAATTTGATACTGTTAAGTGCTTTGACACAATCTGTATTGTTAAAAGCGCTATATAAATAAAAGTGACTTGACTTGACTAGAGTGAAACGTCAAACACCCACAAAGTGGCCCTCACTTGATGAGATGTCCTCATTAATATAGTGAAACCAGCATGTGCGCTTATTTGTGGTCAGGAATGTTTTTTGCAGCTTATTTTATTCCAAGTCTAAATCAATTTTATATCTAATGTCAGAGTTTTCATTTTGTTTGTGCATCTCATTTACAATCCACTCTTGCTTTTAATGCAATATTGAATGCCTTTCAGCATTTCAAATTAATGACAATGTGAAGTAACTTAAAGCACTTAAGTAGCACTTAAACAATTCATTTCAAAACGTGACAATCTGCAAAAATTACATGAGTAAATTAATCAAATAAATTTAAAATAAATTAATATTGATAGTCTTTTGATGTTAATGTAAAATGTAGAATATTCAGGAAAGACCAAAAAAGATATTTTCCACTAGCTTAAAGCACTTGCCTTTAATTAATATTGATAATTTCATAGAAAAACTGCTAATGATATTATTATTTTTAAAAAAGTCCCAGTTAAATTAAATGAAATTAAATTAGCAGTAATTCAAATTTAAATTAAATTAAATACTAATCTCTTTCTCAAACATTTACTAATAAATTCCTCTTCAGATTTTAACCCCAAAATGGCAGCATAAGTAATATAAACTCCATTTATACAAAGAAATAGAAAGAAAAAATAACTCTTCATCCTTTTCTACAAACACCCACACCTTTCAACCTGTCCCTATAAAGCCTGTCTTTCTTTACACTGAGATTATGAGGCTTGGCTGCCCTAAGGTGACCCTAATACTCTATATACACCGCTAGCGACATCTTTAGCCATTAGCTCAGCAGGTTGAGAGCCAAACACAGACAGTATTCTTAAAGCTGCAGGATATGTTTGTGATTGTAAGGTTTGGTTGTTGAAATGCTGTTTTTGTGTGTGTATGTTTAGACATATTTTGAATGAGTATGCATATTTGTTTAGAGGCCTATACCTGTATCTCAACATATTATTTTGTAGACCTACCTCATACGGTATATCCTCCATTGTGACCTATATCTTATTTCTCTTTCAAAATTGTCTGGGAAGAGATATATTGGATTAATCTGAACAAAAATATGATTCACCATTGGGAACCTTTACAAGGTTGAATCATCCCACAGTAATCTTTGGTCTGTATAATCTTTTGAGGTGAGTTTGCTGGCACGTGAACCTGAAGGCTGTACTGCAGTACGGGAAGCGCTAAATATACACTTTACTGGTACTAACGTCATCAAATAAACCTTAATGGAAATGGCAGAAAGTAGATTTCAAAAAAGACATGCAGACAGAAGAATATGGAGTGAAAGACAGAGAGAAAAATATCAGAAAATAGCAACTTACTATTTTCGCTGTTGTTTATAACATCAAATCTTGCTGAATAATGGCTGTATAAATCACCGTTCATTTAGAAAACCTACAGAGCTTTTCACTCAACAGTCTCTACATCTAAACATATAATTTCAATGATAACCAAAATATTTCATCTCTATTTATTAATTTGTCAAACCATGTAATAACTGGGTTAATGTACAGTCAGACAGTCATATATAGAGTTCAGTGCTCCTAGACACTCCACAGTCTATTCCTTCTCATATAATAAAATCATTTCAACTCAAATCAATATTTCATGTCCAGCCATGCAATAAGTAGGATAATGTACTGTACAGTCAGCTGATCTTTACTGCAAAATAAACCCTCACAGGGTGATATAAGACCCTAAGAACTATTTTGTGATATTGACCGGCTGATTTTACATTAATCATGAAATTAATGCCTTTGTACCTGATTCACTCAATGTGCTTAGCCGAAGATGTACATTGTGTCTGTTGAGATTAACTACAAGAATGTAATTGTCTGTGTCTCTTAGAAGAGCAGAATATTCCTTAACAAAAGGCTCTGCATTAACATAACGCACACATTAGTTTCACAACTCTGAACTTTTGTGGTTTATATGAACGGCGTGTTACATTTCTAAGGCATTTTGGTTGAGATGACGGTTAAAACCAGGCATCTGTCACTGTTATCCAACCAGTCAAACAAAAGCTGCAAAGTGCAGACAGATTTTATATAACCCTTTACATAACAGAGCACAATACTTCAAGTAAACACATTTGTTGTGCGATTTACAAGTTAAATCACTAATTCTCTGCTGCATGTATATAGAGTAACTCACGCAGGGGAACTGGCATTAAACAAGTCTGTGAACTAAGTTTGTAAGTATGAGTCCTAATGAAGGCTAAATTTTCAATTACCACCTGACAATGAATAATTAATAACATTTGAGACATTTGAGATAGCTCACAGGGTGTTTTAAATCTTCAGTAGAATGTAAAATTAAAAAACCCAAGAAATGCTGAGAAATTACTAATTAAACAAAATAGCTAAATAATAGAAACCAATCATTTCTGTGCAGCATAGTTCATGTTTATTAACACCGTACCGTTCATTTGTGAAAAACGTGCTCAGTCTTAATTAAATATTTATAGTGGGTTAAGTAGTTCTTGCTTCTATAATAAAAGAGATAATATATGAGTAGATTTAAACAAAACAAGAATTGGTAGGAAAAAAATTAAGTCTTGTTATTATTGTTATTAAAATACTTTCAGTATACCAGAAGAAGAGAGGTTTTTTAGTGCTTTTTTTTTTTTTTTGACAGCGGGCTATCTTAAATTGATGCAGTGGGGCTGGTTTAATATTAGTTTCAAGGATTGTCCGCATACATCAATTTGAATTCAGGTCAAACCAGGCAGGCTAGTATAATTTTACTTTTAGAGTGATTAGATTTTATATTGTACTTCTAACTACGTTGACGTTCTAATTTAACAATCCATCCAATCACATTGGGAAGCCTATGAGATTCCCAAAAGCACTGCATCAGACTCATTTTAGGTCACAGGCCAGATTAGATTAAACATCACCTTATGCTGGCCGATTTTTATTTATTTATTTATTAAATCTTGATGTACCCATGGAGAGCATAAGCACAATGCGTGGTTTTATGCAACTACTGAATGAACTTCAGGTTGTGAGGGATTTTACTATGAAGCTACAAAAATACAATCAAATATTCAGATACACAGAATCCTGAAACATCAGTGACACCCTCCTGAGCTCTGTCTTTCATGGTTTCTGCTGTATCTCAACCCAAAGGCTCTCCATGTACGGTAATATCCTGTAATGCCATGAACATCAAAGAAAACTGAGCCTATCTCAGGTCATTCCTGTCTTCTTAGCACCAAAAAGCCTTTCTTTTGTGTGTGTGCAGTGAGTACGTGAGTGCGGGAGGGATGGCAGGACACCTTCCTACTAATCCAGTCCTCAAGTCACCCTCCTTTCTGCTAGCAACAGGTGATAATCTTAATCCTGCTCTTGAACAGGATGCCACGTGATAATCAGACTAAACTGGACTCAGTATGTGTTCGCTCGGACAGGCTCGTTCAGACATACCTTAAACACCAGTCCGTCAAGCTGACTAAAATAGGCCAAGTTAGTATAAATTTACTCAATATTTTGGTAAAAAGTGCAATGTATTTGAGAACAAATGCAGAGAGAAATAGAGATGAAGGCAAAGAGGTGCTTGGTACATAATATAAGAAAGATGAATTTCCCATCATCTCCTGCAGTGGGAATTTCCTATGAAATATACACAATGTTGCTCCTATTACTATCTCTGCTGTGCTAACGTTTTATAAGTGAATCCATGCTGTGCTATATATATATATATATATTTAAGAATTTGGAAAGTGGGGTAGATTCTGCAATCTTATAATTGTATCTTGTTCATCTAAATGAGAGATACTATTCATATGCATTTACTGAATAATCTTGCATTTTGAGTAGTGATTTTACTTCATCAGTGGGATTCTTTTATGATTTCTTGGAATCTGCTATTTTAAAATCTTTTAATTATGGCAGTGAAACTTGTACAATGGATATTTTTGGGCAGTGACAAAGGAATTGTTCTTCATTCAGAATAAAACATTATGGACTTACAGCTGCCAAATTTGAGTGGGCAGGCATGAGTATCCATAGGGAAATCCTCCAGCTGCATAGGACACTCCGCTGATATGGTCAATCTGAAGAGAGAAAAATGCAAATTAAAATATAATTAAATCTAGATCAGCGCATCTGAGTATGTTTTAAAGATCTTTTTTTTTAGTATAAACGTGTCTTCAGTCATCATCAGCTAAGTGACAATCATCACTGGAACAGTGAGTAGCTGATTGTAAGTAATTCAATCAATGTTTAATGTCTTATGGAAAATCCTCTTAATGTAGCTATAGGCTTGAATAACTTGTGTATATTAATAGGAAGACTGAGCTAGCGTGTTGAGTGCTCTTAGATGTATTTATAGAACAAGGGTGCCCTCATGTGCCAGATGTAGGAATGCTGCCAAATCGGTGAAGTAAAGCACTGCTAATTCTGGCTTTGCTTATAAGCACACACACGCACGCACGCACGCACGCACGCACGCACACACACACCAGCTTTACGAACACATGCATAAAAACACAATTTCCTATTCAATATTTAGTTTTCACTCATGTTTTATACCAATGCATTTTAAACGCACAAACTGTATACAGTAGGATTTAAAATACCTATTTTGAACTGACATCACCACCTATTGGAATATTTGAGGGATACAAGCAAAAATTAATACTGTGCCATGTCACCCCTAGTGTTAAAAATAATAATAACAAAAAAAAATACTATGCCATAATTTATTTAAAATACATTTTATGTATACTTCAAATTCAATAAAATATTTATTGACATATCACTTAAGACTCACTGATATAAAAATATAATTAAACTTTATTTGGAGTATTTCTCTATTGCACAATGCACATTTCTTAATATTATGCCTAAAATGTTTTAATATCACTAATAATAAGGATTGTATGCTTTCTGTATAATATCAGTCTTTAAATCCAATATATTTAAAGTGTACCTGAAGTGTACTTGCAATAGTTTCACTTTAGCACAATCAAATATACTTCAGTATGTCTTTATTTGGACTTCAACACTATTTCCACACAATTAAAGTGCATTAAGCACAAAATTCGTTGTTCCAATTTACCTGACTTTAAGTATACCAGTTTAGTACAAAATGTATAACTGCAGGGTATTTCTTATTAAGCACATAAATATGTAAAAGTATTTGTAGTATATTTATAATAAATTTATTTCAAATAGTTTTTAGTATTTATTTATTTATTTTTCTCACTATGGACTACATTCAGTTCTACCACACTAGTGAAGACTGATTCAATTAAGCTATTAAATTTGATAAACTAAAACTACATAAAATTATGTTGTTCCTGTTCCTGTTGAATCTGATATCCTGTGGCCCCCTCTAGTGGACCACTTATGAAACACAGCTTTTTAATTCTATAACCATATGATTTTCTGAAAAGATCTGAGGCTAAATACATTAAATGTGATGGCGATGAATTTTGCAACTGGACAACACAAATTCATTCTATCTGAGAGAGTGCCACTGAATTTGATTGCTGGATGTTATAGAGCAGGGGTGTCAAACTCAATTCCTGGAGGGCCGGAGCCCTGCAGAGTTTAGATGCAACCATAATTAAACACACCTGATCCAACTAATCATGCCCTTCAGGCTTAATTGAAAACTGCATAGTATGTGTATTAAAGCAGGGTTGGAACTAAACTCTGCAGGGTTCTGGCCCTCCAGGAACTGAGTTTGACACCCCTGTTATAGCGTATATAAGTGATCTAACATGACATTAGAAATATGAAATGGAAGTAACATCACATTATTATTGTCCCTCTGTTGAAGAGACAAAAGGATTCGGGGACTTCCTGTTACAAAAGTCATACATTCAACAAATATGTCCATTAGATTTACAATGTCTGGTTGCATAAAGTCTATTTAAATCAATGTTCAAAGTCTGCTGCTAAACCAAAAGTGATCAGCAAAGCTATTTAGCAAAGCAATTATATGAGATCAAGGCTGATCATAGCTAGCATTACCATAATGGCTATAGGATGGCCGCCATATTATGCCACCCTCTAGCTATTACGCCTTTTTGGTGTAAGCAATGCAATAAGATGTCAGCGTTGACCCTCAGTTGACAGCGTAATGAAGGGTTTGATATTGCCGCACAACTGGAACTGCTTAAAACCTACATCATCAGCATCTGAGGATGAGACCGGGGTTGAAGGGCCCATGGTTGTATCTCTGACTGGAAGTCCTGCGAGAATGTAATTAATGGGGCGGGACACGTGAGGCGCTGTTCCTTCACTTAATCAGTGCAGGGCCTTCATCTCTGACAGCTCCATGATGAATTGCTGTATTGGAAAAATGAAGGACTGTCCTCTAAGCTCAACCTCCATTCGACCAGCTCACACAACTTTATCAAAACCAGCCATATGGGAGGTGAAGGGCTCGCTATGTACTTACTGAACACAGTTAGTGCTGAGGTCAGCATTGCTGGATGTGGAGACGAAAGGATGTGGCACTGGGGCCTTGACAAATCATGAGCGCTCAGAGCTTTATCCTGACGGTGAGCTTTATTTGGTCTGTGATAGCCCATTAAAGCTCATAAATTATTATTTTCTGATCTTCCTTTGGCTGTCTTACAAATTTCACAGGAATGTTCTGTAGAAGAAGTCTATCTCTAAATAACGGTGGCTGATTCTGTGCCAACACTATAGTAATATACAAACCTAAGCTGTAATTATAAATAATGCACTGCATAAAATACTACTTTCTTAACGTTTCCTTAAATATTAATAAGAAAATATTGTAATAGATTGTGCTTTTTAATATTAGAAGTTTCTTTCTAATATTATTGAAATATCTAAAAATTGAAATATCTAAAAATTATGGTATATAACAAATCCCTACAGGACTTTTTATTAATTTGCACATTCACAGTCAAGTAGCAGTTTGAAAAAAACATGGAAAATCAGATATCTGTTCATTATCCAGTGGTAAATTTAACAGTTATTTGTATACACAATAATACAAACATATAATACTCAACATTAAGGAGTATCAAAGGTAAAATTTTAACAATTGCTCATTGAAAAAATCAGGCGGATGTGTCCCTCTCAATGTCTATGTTGGTTTTGACCCTCTTTATTTTATATTTGTGATTTTTACAATACATGTTTGCCTACTGCACCATTTGTCTCAACATCAAGCTCAAGCTAAGAAGTTATTTTAAAAACATGGCAGATCCTTCAGAAGATTTGACAGTTTCTAGAACATCTCCCTTTTGTTTGGTCTCATAACCTCCTTTTTAACTCTAATAAAAGCCTGTAGACTGCATTCCACTTTTAGAATGTGGGTGGTGAAACTGTTTTGCCCTGCTTTTTCATGGCAGCTAAGTTGCTCCTTTCCATCTCAGCAGGAAAAATAAAAAACCTTACTGCTGATCACTTTTCCGGAAACAATGTGCGCATTAGTTTGTGGTAAAAGGCCCTTTTAATGGTTCGCACTCTTAGGAAATGCAACACTGGGCAGAGTTTATTGTAGGCAAGCTACAATAGCTCCACCATTGATTTCTAAATGACATGCTCCGAGTCATTTCCTCTCATAGTCATTAATGTTTGATTGATGATCTCATTCAATCTACGATCTAAAAAAGCAGCTCTATCTAAGGCTTTAGCAATTGAATAATTTTGTAATATGCATCTGGTCTCACAATATACAATACAGACAATAAAAAAAAAAAACAGAGACGCTCCGCAAATGAGAAAGGAATGCGTTTCATGTAAATGAAATGATCCATGTTCTTTGACTTTTTCATTTATTTTATATTGCTTTAGCCCCACTACATGAAATCTAATTGTTACCTCTATGGAAAACTCTCCAAAACCCTCTTTGCATTTAAATTTGACTTAATAAAAGCTAATAACTCATTATATAATGGATCATCATAAGTGTAACCCTGGAGGAATAAAAACAACTAATACATAACCACCACAATCTAAACACTTTACGATGATGCTCCTCAAAATTTAGCACTAACTCAAGCAGATTCTACTACAGAGAAGATTTAGTATTGATGCCATTTGAGAACAACAACAGCAGCTTTTATACAGCACTAACAAAGCAGTGTTCAGTACTTGGCAGTAGATTGTTGCTGATGATAGCATGGAGAGCAGAAACTGTGTGTGTGTGTGTGTGTATGTGTGTGTGTGTGTGTGTGTGTGTGTGTGTGTTCTTTCCCTCTGCCCTGATACTGCGAGTAATGGAGCAGACAGTCTGTGAAGAACAACTCAACAACAGGGGCATAAAACATACAGCCACACGCCCTCTTCTGCTTTTTCCTTTTCCTTTGTTTCTATCTCTTGCTTTGTCTCACCCCCTTTTGCTTTTTCTCTGGAACACCCTTAGGTTGGAACACCATTGGATGACTGGTTCAGGGCACACAAAGAGAAATCAAAATAAACTAGATACAGTAGGGTACAGTACATTTTCTGAATAAAATGTGCATGGAGTTTCAACAAAATTGGAATTGGAATTGGAATTTGCCTCTGGAACCTCAGTACACTGCTCAAAGTCAAAAAACAAAAAATTCAACTTGCAAACTATCCGGAAAACACAAATGAGGTTTTATCAAAAAGTGCAAAAATGACATATGAATACTCTTGGTAGCATCAGTAATAATGGACTGAAAATGACAAAATAATCAGTAACATTTTGAAAGTGAAAGTCATGACGTATTGTCAAGTATGGTGATCCATACTCAAAATTGGTGCTCTGCATTTAACCCATCCAAGTGCACACATACAGCAGTGAACAAACACACACACCTTGAGCAGTGGGCAGCCATTGCTCCAGCGCCCGGGGAGCAATTGCGGGTTCAGTGCCTTGCTCAAGGGCAGAGAGAGTCATGTTCATTCACAATCCCCACCTTCAATTCCTGCCGGTGCGAGAATCGAACCGGCAACCTTCAGGTTAGGAGCCCAACTCCCTAACCATTAGGCCATCACTTCCCTGTGCCCTGTCTGCCATAATTTTACAAATTAAATGTAATTAATTTTACAAATTAAATAAAAAAAAGAAGAAAAAAATTAATTTGTAATATTTTGTATTGGGGCCTGTGAAAATGTTGGCAGAGCAAGCAGTTAGATATATAGACATGTACATAGATAGATAGATAGATAGATAGATAGATAGATAGATAGATAGATAGATAGATAGATAGATAGATAGGTAGATAGGTAGATAGATAGATGTTTTGAAATGAAACCAATAGAAATTTGTGTTTATTTCAGCAGAATTTTCCCATGTATGCCATCATTTTCCAATTTACATTTAATTAATTTTACAAATTAAATTAAACAAAATAGAAAAAAAATTAAATTTGAAATATTTTGTGTTGGGGCCTGTGAAAATGTTGGCACGGCAAGCAGATGGATGGATGGATGGATGGATGGATGGATGGATAGATAGATAGATAGATAGATAGATAGATAGATAGAGAGAGAGAGAGAAATCTTAGCTTTAGCAGGGGCAATCTGAACATTCCCACTGAGATTGTACGATGTGGAACATGAGATGCTGAGTTCAGCGGGAGCTGAGTAAGTTCATGTGTGCTTAACACATCTGTCACATGGCAGGGGGTTCAACAGTGCAAAACAGGGGTGAGGAGGCCATAAATGAGATGAAGGTCAAATGTATGACTGTACTACCCATAACCACTGAAATCCATTCATGCACGTAGCAGTTCACATGCTCTGAAATGACAAGGCGTTATAGCTTAAACTGGTACCTCATGGTGTACAGCAATGTCCCATCATCCTTCAGTCTCAGAAGCTTGTTGGGCGTTGTCATGTTGTGAGCAATGGATTTTTTGCCGTTAAGGAAAAAGGTGTCCGGTGTCCAGATGTTGCTGGCCAGCAGGTTATTCAGAGGTAGCATCTCCATTGGCCCCTTGAAACACAAACGCTCATCCTTCCAGCTTTGACGGAAAAACACATCAATGGTATATTCCTGTTGAAAGAAAAACGTCAGTGTCATTAGTGTGTATCTGAAGGCAGGGTCGTTGTGAGGGACCCCAGGTCCTGTGATGAGGAGGAGGGGCCCACTGAGGCCTCCCCATAAACTTTTTCTCCAATGGCCCATCAATTACAGCAACAACCTTGCCTGAAGGCACAATCAAATGTGTCACATGACTGAATACAAAAATGAACAATAGTATCATTCATCAGACTGTACTGTGACCTATCTAAGATGTTGCATTCAGAATATAAGGGAATGTTGCAGAGGTGAAGTAATGTTACAGATGGAGGCAGGTTTTAATGAAGGGGGTCTTGATGAAGAGTTATCTTGGGTGGGAATTTCCAGCTGAAGAGGTTAATAAATGCTGTTTCTTCATGAAAACCGGATATGGTTGAAATACTTACCATCTCAGTATCTGACACCGGTCCAAAGCTGGTCACAAAGATGTTGGTCTTAATTTCTGTCACTTTCTCTGTAAAATCAAAAACAAATTGCAACTTATTCAATTAAGTTCAATTTTGGTCATTGTATACATAGTTAGATACACACATACATACATAGATATAGTTATTATAGTTAACTAAAACTATAACTGAAACTAAAATTAAAACCATTACAAAAAAAAAAAAAAATCTGTTATTTCAAATAAAATAAACGTTAATTGAAATAAAATAAAATACAAAAAATCTAGTTGCCAAAGTAACATTTTTCATTTTAATTTAGTTTAACTTGATATGCTAAAACTTATATAATTATTAAATTAATAAATATATAATTTATAATTATAAAGTTAACATTAAAATTTAAAAATGATGCATGTATACAGTGTAATTTATATATAAGATCAAATGTGCAGAATTTCCATTAAACTATATATATATTAGTAAATATATTATGCGTAAATATAATATAAAATATACAGAATTTCCATTAAAGTATGTTTTGATTCGACCACATTATTTAGTTGCATTCATTTTTTAAATGAAAAGCAATTAATTTCATTCGCCTGATTGCACTTTCCTTCTCAAGGCACTAAATCAAGTCCAATGCCATCATTTGTCAATTGACATCACGTTGCTGCTGCTACAGTTATGAGATGTGCTCCCTTGAACTCTCTCACATGGAAACAGAGCAGCCTGTGTTTATTCTCTTTCTCTGCCGTGCTTTCGGCCTCTGAGAACAATGAACCTGCACTTTTAGAAAAGAATGATAGCTTTCTCAAGGTCAGCAGCCACATTCATATCCTTCTCTCACCCTCTCTCTCTCTGTACCTCTGTCTCTAGCAAGAACACTGTAATTGAGAGTGCCGGGAAATAGTGGTCGTTTGATTTTCACAGAGGACCAGGCAATTTCAGCGATCACTTCTGCTTGGTGCAAACATCTGCTGTATAAAAACAGATTTTTTTCTTTTCTATGTACTTTTCCTCTCAGTGGATTGAATAGAAGCAGCATTTCTTTTTTTAATGAAAGTCCTTCATGCTGCTGTCACGTTGGAATGTGCAGGCGTTCTCTCTGTTTTTCAAAAACCATCTGCCTTTATCTAAACACATCTTTTTATAATAACTCCCGGAGGTCAATGCCAGACATAAATGCCACTAATATACAAAGAAAAAACATCTTTCACTAAAGCACGATTTTGCTACAGATCAGGTTTTAGAGATGGAAATGCTATCTAGGCAGTTTACCTCCAAGCCCAGGTCGCAGTCTGTTATCGTAGCCATCCAGCAATCCATCCAGGATTCGTGTGAATACTGTGATGTTATCATTAAGCTCTGACTCTTTAGGAATCCCTGTAGTAGACTGGGAAAGGCTGATGCACAAGACCACAAAGATAATTAATAACTACAAGTGTTAACTCTCATCCTCCCTTCAAACATGACCACAATGACATAGTGGTCAGGAAGTCTGAATCAATATGAATTAATTGCAATAAACTAGAAGAAAAATGTAAAGTTAAACATGCAATCTACCTCAGATGGCAGTTGAAAGTCATGAACAAAACACCGACCCACAGACTTCTCATTTTAGCGCTGCAATGTGGTCCATATCCCATGCCTGCAACAGTCCAGTATAGGGAGTTCAATCCAGCACTATGATAATCTGAACATTTTCTAGGAAACTGAATTATACACACTGTAATTTAAAAAGAAAATTAAGAGGGAAAGACAGAGTTTTGGGGTGCATACAAAAACCATAAAATTGGATGATCAATAAACTAAAAAAACAACACAAATCATCAGAGCAATTAAGCAAAAGTGCTAACCAAATACTTTTTCATTATTATTATTATTGATGCAATTACAATGCTGTCTTTATTTCATTTTAATTATAATGTTATTTAATTATAATGTAATTTATTTGCTAAGTAAAGTAATTGTTTATTTATTTTTACGCAATTCCAATGTCAAGAACCCGTTCTCTGTTTTTGTGCATGTCCCCTGAATGCCAATTTACAACATTTCATTCAACGTGATCGTTTATAAAAGCTGTAGGAGCGCTGAGTTTGCAGCAGCTGTAATTCATAGTTTTAACAGCCTCTGGCGTATAAACTTGTCGAACATTTATAGTGAGTCCTACAAAGCAGAGTTGAGCAGAGATAGCGTACAGTAAAAGCCTGGTATCTTACCTTAAATACCTGAATGGTGCAGTGGATCCACGTTGAACAACTGCAATGAATTCCTTTTGAAGCAGAGAGCAAAATCCCGCAACGTTCAGTTTACAGCCGTAGTGCGATGCGTTGTTCTTCAGATATATCCAGTCTTAACCATACAGGCTCATTGTTCTGTCCTCTTTTACGATTCAGTGACTGAAGAACCGCTGCAGAGCATCCCTTCCTTTCCCCCGCATCCCAAAGACCTCTTCATCACTCCTAAATCCAATTGAACGACAGTAACCAGACAGCACAACAGCCCTTAAAACAGTCTTTGTTTTCTCTCTCCCCCCTCTAGTCAACACATCCCCTTTAACAGACCATTACTTTTTCCCCCTTCTTCCCTCAGAGGTAGCCTAGTGTACGACATCTCAACGCTTATCTGCGCAACCGTTCAAGCGTTACAGAGTTTAACAGGGTTCTCCGCTTACCGGGTCGCCGGTTTGGACGTCCGTAGCTCTCCCCACTCTATAGCCCGACTGTCACTCCAGTGGCATTTGTTCGTGTTTGGGACCAAAGTAATTGGACGTCACCTCTGCGTGCGCAGCATAATTACCCCCCGAGGGAAATTTGAGCGGCCGCTGGGGTTTGAAATTTATCTTGTTTGAGCTTATTCAGAGAAAAGCGCGATTACCCCGGCGCCGGCGTGCGTCACGAGCGCGGACGCCAGAAAATGAGTGGATTTCCCAACAATTCTGCTTACAAGGCATTTTGCGAGCGAGCGTTTACCCCTAGGCAGCCCCCCCTGAGCCAGGCTGTTTAATGAAGACTGGCTTCCTCTACACGGGGACTATTATATCTCCACTGGGGATATTTATGGTTTGAAAGTATGTTTTTTACTCAATTAAAACGGGATTCGTCCTGAGCATAAATTAAACCATGTGTGAAGCCTAGCTATAAGTAATCAAGGTATCAGTCAAAGATACATAATATTGATTTGATAGGACTAGATTCAAAAAATGGTTTGCGAGAGTAGAGTTGATTATTGTTTTATAAGAAACAGAATAGGCACGAGTAGTAATGAGGACAGCCATCAGAGGGAACTCTAATCCCATTTTTTCTGATGCTGACTATCACTGCAGTGCTTCAGTCGATAAATGAAAACCTTTAAAAAACTCTACCTGCTCCAATTTCATGTTGTGCATAAGTGAAAAGAACTTATTGAACTAGTTTCTTTTAGAAATGACACCCTAATGCTGATTTGGGCTGACAGGACAGCTGGGAAATGTCTTAAATGTACACATCACAAAAATGTGGCACAGCACTATTATGCAAAATCATAATCCAAAAGTTTTAATATTATAACTTCAAATATAAAACAAGCATGTGCATTAAAGAATCCCAGTAAAATACACTCGCTATGGGTATCTAGAATAAAGTAATACATGTTGAAGACGTTACATTGGTTTACAGCAAGAGAACCGAAGAAGGTCTTTGATTCAAGCGAGTAAATTAAACATCTGCTTTGGGTTGGCTTTAATGGTCACAGTGCTATTGAGGGGAAAAAAACACGTATCCGTTAGGAGGAGATTATTTCTAGGTTCATGAAGACTGTTCAGTTTGTTGTGTAGGTATAGTATGATGTTGTAGTCATGTGTTTTGGGGATTGATTCATTTTTAAGCGCTTTTGTCTGACTGCTGATTGACTCCATTGATGTGCACTCCAGAGATTTTCACACGAGAGCAGCTGTTACTTCTACAGTCCACCTGTGTCCAGCGAGCATCTGATAATCCTGATCTAGTTGTGTGTGTGTGTGTGTGTGTGTGTGTGTGTGCACGTTAAACAGATCTAACAAAGATGAACAGAACGACACAATTTGAACTCAAGACATGTTAAAAGTAATATATTTGGAAATGCTTTGGGGATTAATTTTTTACTAGACACAATCAGAAACATCACAATTGTTTACAGTGTTCATTCTAAAATTAGTAACAGGACATTGAATGATGGGAATAGTAACATCACCTCCCTCTGTTTTGCAGGAATGCTGTGGATGGGAATAAAAAGCTGTTTGCAATCTATGACACAAGGTAAGTTACTCATTGTGCATGATAAAGTAAATTGTATAGCATTTTACACTCAGTATTGCTTGATGCACGCTGAAATTTTTCACCCAAAAATTAGCTGAGAATTTACCCACCCTCAGGCCATCCAAGATGTAGGTGAGTTTCTTCATCTCAATAGATTTGGAGAAATTAGCATTACATCACTTGCTCACCAATGGATCTTTTGCAGTGAATGGGTGCCGTCAGAATCAGAGTCCAAACAGCTGATAAAAACAACAATAATCCACAACGTGACTCCAGTCTATCAATTAACGTGTTGTGAAGTGAAAATCTGCATGTTTGTAATAAACAATTCCATCATTAAGATGTTTTTAACTTCAAACTATTGCTAAAATATTTAACTTCAAACTACTCAGCTAAAATACGATTCCTCTATCCATACTATTGATTTCTCCAGTGGAAAAAAGTGTCTAATCTGTATCAGGGGAGAAATATGCACAGACCTAATACAGCTAACAAGTGAAAAACAGTCCTAAACAGTTCCAAATAAATGTGGATTTTGATGTGACAGAATTACAGGGGTTGGACTAAAGGAAGTGTTATTATGGATTATGGACTACTGTAATGTTTTTATTAGCTGTATGAACTCATTCTGATGGCACCCATTCATCACAGAGGATCCACTGGTGAGCAAGTGAGATAATTGCTACATTTCTCTAAATCTGTTGGGATGAAGAAACAAACCCATCTACGTCTTAAATGGCCTGAGGGTGAGTACATTTTCAGCTAATTTTCATTTTTAGGTGAACTATTCCTTTAACGTCTCAGGAGGAATCTATGCATCTCTTCCATAGTATCACAGGAGTCTGAATCCTTCAATAGGTATTATGAGTGAATTTACAGAGTTCTGTCTCAATCTAAAACAAATCAGACCCACAATGTCAGCCACATACATACATTATTCATTCAGCACAGTGCAATATTCACTCCATCCAGAGGATCTATTTATCTGTGTCCATTTAATCTGGAGGGGGTGGTGGGGGCGTGCGGAGGAGAGAGGTCTTCTGCATCTGCAATTTGACACAAATGGAAGGAAAAACACTTTCAATGGAAGCCAGTACAACCATGTTTTCATTCCCCCCTTTTTGTGATCCTACATCACCCCTACAGTAGATCAGAACACCGCTTTGATAGTCCAGTGGGCGAAATAAAGCAAAGTGCCTTGTGAACTTGCGGACACGGCCTTATACCTCACAATTAGAGGGGTCAGAGGACACCGGTCATTTTAAAGGCAGAGACAGGGATCATAGAAGGTTCCCGTCCTCCCACAGCCTGTTTGACTAGTGTTACTTTAAAGGCTTTAACAGCATTTGGCTTGGTGTGTGACCGTGACTTGGTGCCATTTGCTCAGCCCACACACTGAGGAGCCTTTGCATTTGCAGATGATGTGTGAGTGGAGTGCTTTGTTTGGATGATGGGATGTGGGTGTGTGTGGGTAAGTGCTGTTCAGAGCTACCCTCGCTTTCCATCTCTCTCCTTATAGTAGCTGCTCTTCATAAACGTTTATGCTGCAAGAAGCTTAGAAATCATTCCCTATATGTATGGCTACAAAG
Organism: Spinibarbus caldwelli; assembly: GCA_039654775.1. Classification (NCBI taxonomy): domain Eukaryota; kingdom Metazoa; phylum Chordata; class Actinopteri; order Cypriniformes; family Cyprinidae; genus Spinibarbus; species Spinibarbus caldwelli. The sequence goes on from CM077237.1 coordinate 22,614,461, forward strand.
AAATTACCAGAAACCTTTTTTGCAACAATATTAAATACTTTATACTCTATTAATCCCATCACTGAGGTTAAAAGGTAAAAAAGTACACTAGACATGATTCTAAGACTTTCAGATCTGTACAGAAAGGGGTTGTTACAAAATTCAGAACTGAATAATTAATATCCTGCCAATTCATGAGTTAAAACCATATCGTCCGTGCCCTACAGAAATTAAAACTTAAATTTGAAATGGAATGATGGGAAAAGAAATTTACTGAATTGTAATTCAAATAAATTCAACACCGGTAATGCAATCTGGGAAATGTAGTGCTTATTCACCCTGCTCCAAAAAAAAAAAAAAAAGTTAATTTAGTAAATAAGATTAAATACATAAATGAAATATAAAATTTCTTTTGGTCTCATTTCAAAACATCTATCTATCTATCTATCTATCTATCTATCTATCTATCTATCTATCTATCTATCTATCTATCTATCTATCTACAGTTAAAGGTCTTTTAAACAATGTTTTGCAAAGCCATATAATATTGAAAGTCTAGAAAAAGTTATGTATTAAATACAATGAAATATATAAATGAAATAAAACTTTTGATTGGTCTCATTTCAAAACATATATTTGTCAATCTATCTATCTATCTGTCTATCTATCTATCTTGGCAAAATATTGTTTAAAAAACCTTTAAGTTTGAAAGTTAGACAGATAGATAGATAGATACACTCTTAAAAATAAAGGTGCTTCACGATGCCATAGAAGAACCTTTTTGTCTAAATGGTTCCATAAAGAACCTTTAACATCTGAAGAACCTTTCTGTTTCACAAAAGGTTCTTTGTGGTGAAAGAAGGTTCTTCAGATTATAAAAAGGTAAGAGATGGTCATTTAAGGAACCTTTGACTGAATGGTTCTTTGTGGAACCAAAAATGGTTCTTCTATGGCATCGTTGTTAAGAACCTTTTAAAGCACCTTTATTTTTAAGAGTGTAGATAGATAGATGGATAGATAGATAGATAGATAGATAGATAGATAGATAGATAGATAGATAGATAGATAATTTTATTACATATATAAATTGAATACAAATTTCTTTTAGCATCATTTCAGAATATCTATCTATCTATCTATCTATCTATCTATCTATCTATCTATCTATCTTTCAAACTTAAAGGTTTTTTATGCAATGTTTTGCCAAGCCAACACTGAAAGTTTTGATAAACCTTGCTTTTCACCTTATCATTACTGTTATATCAATTTAAATTTCAGTTAATTATATTTTAATTTACTGTTACTTATCTGTTATTGAAACAATCTCTATTGTATAAAGCACTATATAAATAATGGTGGCGTGACTTAATTATATTTTCCTTCAAATTCAATTTGCAATTTTGCATTGTGTTCGGTACCTCAATTCAAACTCAAAAACTGAATTGGAAATTAAAAGGTATTCAATGAATGGAAATCCTGGCACAGACAGGACCAACTATCCTAAAATAGATTAAACAAGATTTGCTATCAATAAAAAATGAGGAGGGTTTGAATAAATCTATCATTATAGACTAATGTAGTCCTAACACTTTTTCAGGCAGCGAATCAAAAGCTAAATATTGCTACACTAACAGAATGTACCCGAGGACACAAGAAGAACAAGCATCCAATAACATCTTAGTGGAGTCTCAACCCTCGCCTCTCTGGAATAAAGCTTCTGAAACAGTACCAGGAAGCACAGCCACATCCCTCTGCATCCGGTGTCTGCTTCTAAAAGCATTAGGGCGGCATCAGTCCACACACTACAGTCTTAATGCAGCGTGAGGGATTTAAGAAGGCCACTAACTTCAACCACTGACCGTGTCAAATCCACCAACAGCTCTCGTAAACAGCCTTCCATTCAGTCAGAACAATGCGGGCCTGTTTTTTTGAACACAGGTCAAATTAACAGGATTACTTTAATGAGTTTTTAAAGCTTGGTAGAAGCCATTACACTTGTGCTTAATCTCCAGCAGACTGTCAAGCCTCACTGAAAATCTGATTATGTATAATAAAATTGTCTAGAGACTAAATGGAGGAGCCTTAATATTCATTGATGGGGAGTGGTGGTGAGAACAAGTAATATATCAGATTGATTGCATCACAGAAGGTGTCAATAAAGCAGAATTATTCTTCTTCCACTCTGTCACATGATGTTCTGTTTATCACTATTAGTATGCCTGTGCGCACATGCAGAGGTACAGTACAGGAGACGTCCTAATAAACGTAATGTTCTAATAAAATAGAAAGCCCTGCCATTTGATACCACCATACCTTGTTGTAGCAGATATGTGCAGCAGAAATGATCTTCTCAGAGAGAGGAGAGACTGCTAGTGTCCATAACATTCAAATGTAAGGAAGGAGCTGAGTAGCAACTTAACATTTATTGATTGATTGATTGATTGATTGATTGCACACCCTAAATGCATTTTTAAACCAAAACTAAGTTTTTATGCTATATTTGAGACCTGTACGTCTATAAGAAAGTGATACCAGTGGTTACCTACTTTCAAATTTTCGTGTATTCTCAAACTTCTGTGATCAATGAAATTTTGTTGAAAAATACTAATGAAACGAATCAATACATGTGCTTCTGACTCCCTGTGTTCATGTCACGGTAAAAAATAAATAAATAAAAGATGTCTACTTAAACAGCAAATGATGAATTTGCAACACAAGAAGTCGTGACCCAGTCATCCTTGCGGATTTGTTGTAGGTTGTTTCTCCTGACAGAGATTTCAAATGTACACCCACAAGCAACAATGGCAAAATGCAGGAGCTGTTTATGAATAAATCGCCTAAAATACTTACCCTTTTATTGCTCTCCATGAACGAAGAGTTAAACAGAGGGGAAACCCCTCCCAGTAGTTCTCTTCAACTTTTACTCAAGTGTATATACTGGCTTTTTTTATATTAATTAATTTATTTATTTATGTATATTTTTTTTTTACTAGATCATGCACCTGACGAAACCACACGTGTTGAGCGATCTATACATAATTAAGTTTTTTGGTTGAATTGATGTGTAGAAAGAATTCTTTCAGTAAACTACACGACAACAAAACGCAGTTCGCGAAGACGCTTGTGGAATGTCACGTGACCACTTTACTTATAGTGAAGTCCTCGTGCTCACATAACAATTTCATCACACTCCGGTCGTCTCGGTCATCAGTTGTCGAATCAATAGCCGAGCTTTCAGTTTCAGTTTTTCAATTTCCAATCTCAAGAGCGAACTTCTAATAGCAGGCGTATTTTGTTGGCTATATGTGAAAAATAAGTCAACTGTCTCGCCAGATCATCCTTTGCTTATAGCTGAAACATAAAAAGAGGCGTAAGACTGAGACTTCAGCAGAGGGTGTAGATTCGGGACAGCACAGCTACGGGCGTCAAAACCGAAGGATGGAGATCTGGCTGAGCCCCAAACACCGACTCCCCTGCTGCAAGCTCCGGTAGTGTCTTGGGCAAAATGCATTGTATTTACCGAGCACCTAACCAAATAACGCAGTCTCCGCAAGAGAGCGAAAACCCGGATCGCAGCGATTTGTTTACGCGCGTTTGACAGTAATTGGAGTTCTTTAGCAAAGACCCACTGATGGAATAACGTAACCTGTTACCTACGCAAGGAAACCTTACAACGTCCGTTTTGTCGCTCGATTCCTTGCCCGAAAGAGTATAAGGAATGTTTGGAATACAGAAACGAAGGCTGTTTGGTGTTCTTTCATTACCGGTAATTGTGGCAGTGATGTGCTGTGCTCAAAGGTAAGAAGAGCTGGTGGAGACCATGGCGCGAGAGCATAGACCTCCTGGGCTCTGATATGATGGAAATAACCTTCTTTATTGTTTCTTTTCAGCGCCAATGAACCAGGAAACATGTCTTTTGTCAAAGAGACAGTAGACAAGCTTTTGAAAGGCTATGACATTCGTCTTCGACCAGACTTTGGAGGTATGGTGTTGCTCACGTCATTATTTCTTACTTTTAGGGCTACATAAGTATTTCAAGATTGTTTTAAGATTGATATAAAATAAATAAATGCTTTCAGTGAACTTGAGGATTAAGTTTTTCTTCTCATTTAAGGTGCACCAGTCGCAGTTGGCATGAGCATCGATGTGGCAAGCATAGACATGGTGTCTGAGGTCAACATGGTATGTCTGTTAATATCTTTAATTATTTATTGGACCATTGATAAGTAGCAGACCTTTGGACATGTCCTGTGATTCTGTCTACCAGAAGGAGCTTTTAATGGCGCTGTCCATGGTGCTGAAATCTCATAGCTTAGTTTCTGCCTGTGAGTGAGCTTTGAGCTTTGCTCAATCTGTTTTAGTGCCAAGGTCTAGTAAGGGAAGTGTTTTTAATATTAAAATCCTATCAGTACTACATTGTGGAGGATGTGGTGTTTTCTCATCATGTTAATGCTTTTGTAGTGCAGATCAGCACCGGCAAATCACTTCCAATGTCAGATGATCATTTTTATATGATTTGAAAAAAAAGCTTGAAAGATATCCTACTTGTTTTAGATCTAGAAACTGTATCAGTGTATTTTTGCCAGTCAAAGTTTGCGACTACTGACTGTATTAAAGTGTTTACAGTTCATTGATAGATAGTGAGCACGGTTGTTTCATGTACAACATAGTTAAAAGTTTGACTTGTAGTGTTAGTTTATACAATATGAAGTCTCTGCTGACTGTGTTACATTTATTTATCTATATTTGACTTTATTTTGACTGTAGAACTGCTGATTTGATTATACCTGTCAGAAACGTTGTATCAAAAGTCCTCAGTGGTCCATGTCCACATCAGCATATGAGACCAGGTTGTCTCCATGGTGACCATGTCCATTTCACAGTCATGAATATGCAGATGGGTTAGCCCTCTCACCTGGGCACTGAGTGGAGGATGCTGTCAGCTTAGAGTCCCACAAGGGGATGGGCACATATGCTAAAGACTGTGACACAAGAAGTGATCATCAGTCACCTGGACCTGTGTTTATACAGTTCTAAAGTTGATGGACACGGACATGGTGGAATTGTTCAGTATCTGTCCTCATCTGGGTAACATGATACTGTGTGTCAGTCACAGTGTGGTTCAAAACTGATGTGTTTGCACTTTATTTTCAGTTTTTGACATGGTTATTCTCATATTGTATTATTTATGAAGGCTTAATCTGATCTCAGATAACAGTGGCTTTGATTCGCTCTACCATTGTGTCAAATTAGAGGATATGTATGCTAGAGTTTTGATGTCTGTCACTTGTGGCCTTGCCTTTAAAGGTTAGAGTTTGAACAAGGTGCTCTAATCCTAGATTACCCCCAAACACCTCCGTTGGATCTCAGAGCAGTGAAAGTCACATAACACCACGCAATCACAGGACTCTGTGATTTTTATTCTGTGATTTTACTCTTACAACTTGAAAAATAATTTCATATCTTATAGAAGACCATTTCTGCCACAGACTTTTCATCTCACAATTCGTTTTTTTTTTTTTTCAGAATTCTGAGAAAATAGCAAGATAAAAATTCTGAATTGAGAGATATAAACTCAGAATTCTGACTTTATAGCAATTCTGAGTTACATCTTGCAGTTCTGAGTTATATCTCATAATTGTGAGAGTTTTCTCAGAATTCTGAGGTACATCTAGCAGTTCTGACCTTTTTATCTGAATTGAGAGTTTACATCTTGCAATTCTGACTTTTTTTCTCTGAATTGCGAGTGTATATGTCATAATTCAGACTTTTCTCTCTGAATTGTGAGTTTATTTCTCTCAATTCTGAGTTTTTTTCTCAGAATTGTAAGAAAAATCTGAATTGTGAGAGAAACTCAGAGTTTCTCATTTTAAATATTTGTGTCTGATATTTAGCTGGTTTTCCAGGTTAATGAGCTTTTAGCTTGTATTACTTTGATTTAGTTCTATCTGTAAGAAAAACTCCAAACTCGTTATTGCATCATCCAGCACTTGTTGTCATGTGAGATGTGCGCTGCTCTGATTGGAGCTGTGTGTAATGCAATGCCACTCAGCCCAACTGTTCTGCCCACATCTTTCCTTTCACTCACTTCTCCCACTCACGGTAGAGATGCATTGATCAGTGCATTTTGCAATATTAAGATCATTAATAATTAAACGCAGCCACGCTTAGTCTTATCAGGTATGTGAATAATTCACAATAGCCACATTTAGCGTTAGTTCTCCCGTGGAGTAAAACTGACTCTGTCAGCATGAAATATTAACTCAATTTGTGGCTGAAATCAACAGGGCTGCAGACATTAGCCCGGTTGATGAGGTTAGCCATGTGACTGAACTTAGAGCGCTTTTGCACGGGAAGTCTAATGGTAAGGTAATCAAGCGAACGCTAACAGGATTTTCCCGCCTAAGAATGGTGTTTGCTCTTTACAGATTAGTTATTTCTGTACAATGGATTAGCTTTCTTTAGAGGTACAAATTAGGATTACTTGGCCCGTATTGTTAATAGCAGTGATCCAGGCAGGACGAGGACGAGGATGTGTGTATGTGTGTGGCGGGGGGTGGTTCAGCTCAGCAAAGCTCAACGCAGCCCAGCACAGTAGGGATATCAGGGAAACCTCTGTGCACAGTAGGGATTACAGCAGTCAGTGTGATTATTATTCTGTGAGACAGTTAAGCATCCAGGGAGTGACAGGAATAGAGAGCAATATGAAACATTACCGGCAGAGGCATATCCGTGCACGTCGGCGCACACACTCCGCCTGTGTATACATGACTACTTATGCGGGCTGTATGGAATAGTTCATCTCTCTTGAGATTATCTTTGAAGTGATATGATTGAGCATGTGTTTGCGCACTATAGAAATGGTGAGAAAGGAAAAAAGTTAGTATGCATTCATATATGCATCAATGTTGCATGTAAGAAGGGGAATGGATTATAGATACACTACTGGTCAAAAGTTTGGAATTATTATTATTCATTTTTTTTAATGTTTAATAAGAAGTCTCTTATGCTCACCAAGGTTGCATTTATTTGATCAAAAATACAGTAAAAACAGCAATATTTTGAAATACTATTACACTTTAAGAGAACTGTTTTCCATTTGAATATATTTTAAAATGTAATTTATTCCTGTAATTTTTCACTAGCAATTACTCTGGTCTTCTGTGTCATGTGATCCTTCAGTAATAATTCTAATATGCTGATTTAATGCTCAATAAGCATTTCTTGATTATCAATGTAGAACTTTCTTATTATTATGAATATTGGTGCTCCGTTATTGTCAATTACTGGTGTTCATTTGTTAATAATAGTTCTTATTATTATCAATGTGGAAGACAGTTTTTGCTGCTTAATATTTTTGTGGAAACTGTGATACATTTTTTTCAGAATTCGTTGATGACTAGAAAGTTCAAAAGAAAAGCATTTATTTGAAAATGCTATTTCATAACATTATAAATGTCTTTACTGTCATTTTTTAACAATTTAATGCATCCTTGTCTATTTTTTTTTTTTTTAATCTTACCCCAAACCTTTTTTATGGTAGTTTGTTTTGTTTTCTACAAAAAAAAAATAATAATAATAATAAAAAAAAATAACTGTTTTCAACATTGATAATAATAAGAAATGTTTTTTGTGCACCAAATCAGTATTAGAATAATTTCTGAATTCTCATGTTACACTGAAGACCAGAGTAAAGGTTGCTTTGCCATCACAGGAACAAATTACATTTTAAAATGTATTAAAATAGAAAACAGTTTTTAAAAATTGTAATAATATTTCACACTATTAATGATTTTGCTGTATTTGCAGTCTTGCAGTCTTGGTGAACATAAAAAAAATCTTAATTATTTCAGTCTTTTGACCACTAGTGTACAGTGAATACAGGCAAATGCATTCAAGTGTTGCTGTCCGTGGTGCTGAAATACTAGTGCTTATTTTGTGCATAAGATTTGAGAAGAATTTTGCATAGGTTACAACTTACAGTACATCTGTTGTTAACCTTATCTAACACAGAATATAATATAATATAAGAATATAATAACATAAATCAGAACAACAATTACTTCTTGTGAACTTAACTATACAATATATGTTCTTGACGGCATATGTTTACCAGATGCTATTGTAATTTTACAATTCAATTCTGTTAAATTCTGTTACTCTGACATTTATAGTCAGGCACACACATACATATTCAACAGGACCTTACACTGTCAATATGTCATTTTGTGTTTGGTTAATTTCAATAACAGGCCCCTGGAGCGTTCAGTACTTCTCCTGTAAGTGTGGCTAACACCAAAGGCTTTAGGAATTTCAGTTATTTTGAATTTTCTCAACCTCAGGTTGAGTTTAAAATGTATTGTTCTTCAACACAGCAGCTTGAATAGCTCTTTTTATATCAAGGCAGAGTTTTTTCAAATGTTTAAAGGTTTGAATGCAGAATAGTTGCTTGTTGACTTATGCTGATTTTTTTTAAGTGTATAGTTTTAAAATATTTTTAGTTACAGCTGAATACGACTTAGAAGTTGTTTTCTAAATTATAAGAATTAATGCAATTTCTTTTAATTTCAAGATTGATTGATTTTTCTTTCTCTCTTTCTTTCTTTCTTTCTGTCTTTCTTTTTAAAGCATTTATTGCATTTTATTCAGCAAGGATGCATGAAATTGATCAAAAGTCACAGTAAAGACATTTATAATGTTACAAAAGATTTCTATTTAATAAAAAAAGATGTATCATAATTTCAGTGTGTATAGTCTGTAAATATAGGCTAACCAAATCCTATTTCACAAAACAGAAAGGAGTAAATGATGCTCAAATGTTGACATTTAGACTGTTCAACCCTATGTGTAACTGTGTGTGATGTGTGTGATAGATTGATACAGGTAATATAGTGACAGAATTGCACAACTGCCTCATCCAGCCATGATTAGTCCAACCTGTTAACTCTTGCCATTAGCTGGTGAGTCACAGGAAAACATGTCCTGATTGACTGACATATCCATGGCTTTTCTTACACCCCTGTTGACTGTGACAAGGCCTGATTGTGTGGTGTAGTGTATAAATAGCCGGCTGCCATGGCAATGAGACTCGCTCTTGCAGAGTGTCAGGTGGGCAGGCAGTGTGTGCGCATGTGTGTGTGTTGAACGTTAAATTGTAGTACCTCATTAGCTAGACTGTCATGCCAGATACGGACATGAAACACATCAAGATTTTAGTTTGCATGTGTTAATGAAACCAAGAAGAAGGAAATCAATGGAGTGGATGTTTCTCGAATGTCTTGCCGTCACTTTATATGACAAAAGTAACAGTCCCAGAGCTTCTGTAGTGACATGGATAGACATTACAGGAGAATTTGTGCTTTCCTCACAGCATTCAAGCGCGTAGTCTGAGACAAGGCTGTTACACTGAGTTGCTTTCCAGATTTTTACCCCAGGGGCTTGTTTTTGCTATTTTCCCTGGGTTTCCTCTGAACGTCTTCATTGGTTTTTACTCAAGCTCTAAAGGAATCACACTTTACTGTGGCAACTTGTGGTCTAATCATATCATACCCTGAAGTTTGTTCTTGAAAGTTACACCAATGTTTCTGGTGCAGTACAAGTAGCCTAAAACTCTAAGAACTCTATGATCTGTGTAGCATATTGATTACCACAAAACAGTGATATTTTAGTATTATTCATATATTATTCTAGTATTTATTAACATTTTGAATTGGTTTTATTTTTAGATTTTTAAGTTTTCGTTTTTATTTTTAAGTTTTAGTAATGTTGTTATGTGCTTTTGTCATTTTATCAGTTTTTTTTAAATATTCATAGCTTTCATTTACTTGTATTTCAGTTTTAGTTTTAGTCATTTTGTATTTCAGTTTAAACTTATTTTATTTCAATTAGCTGCTAAGACAACATTTCTACTTTTTGTTTCTTTTTTATATTTATTTTGTTTAATATTTATATTTTATTTCTGCTTTTTTCAGTTAGCCAAAAAAAAATTTCTTTTTTTTTTATACATTTTTGTTACTAACAACAACACTGCCAATGATTACACTGAAAATAATTACAACAAACAGAACAGAAGTCATGTTTACAGAATTGTCTACAGTTACAGAAAAAGTTACAAAAAAGTCAGTCAATTCAGCTGTCTAACCATATCTAACCATATCATAACTTTAAATTTGTTCATGAAAGGAATGTTCAGACTTAGAAATCAGCTTTATTTTACAATGGGTGTTAACTAATTGAAGCTTTACTATGTAATGATTTCTATTATTTTTTTCTTTGAAAAGATGTGTTGTTTGAGCTGAAAAGTTTCCTAAATCATAATTTTAGTGGTGCGGTTATTGGTTCAGGTAAATTAAACTACAGTTATGTGTTCTTGTGGGTGAGTTTGTTTAATATAATCACTTTAAGCATAGATAAATTACATCTCTTCCTGTTTCCCAGCTTTACATGGTCGTAAAAATTGAAAGATTGGCTATAACCTTGCTCAAACAAGGTTGGTAAATAATTCAGCTACATCATTCATGTTTAACATGTATAATGTAAAGTGTTAGGTCATACTTAAATGTTTAATAAAGTATTTTAAAGTTTATTCTGGTGCATTACCTTGTCCCACTTTCAGTGGAAATGCATTACAGTGAGCACAATCTTTGCTTGTTTTACCAATAGAGGGACAAGTTGAAATTGTTTAATAGCTGAACTTGTATTGAACCTGGAACATTCCTTTAAAGCAGGTTTATGTTCCTTTCCTCACAGTTTTTATTTTGGTAAAAATCTCCTTACATGCCCAAGTAAAAAAGCAATATTGTAGGATTCTGTAAATGGAAATGTATTACATTATGAACCAAATAGCTTCAGCTTGAAATGTGATCCACGCACTGTCTAAAAAGGTCTGCTTTTTAATGTTGTGCTCTTGATGTCAGTGCATGCAGCTGTATTCTGTCTTCAGACTGGAAGTGACAGGGCTGTTAAAGACTAAAATCTCTCCTGCTGTCAGTGGGGTGAACCCAGTGTCTTGAGTAAAAAGGATTTGCCTTATGTACATTACATTTTACTGTACCAGCGCCTCTCTCTCTCTCTCATCTCTTTAAAAATCAGGGAATGGGAATATCATTACACACACAGTATTTTCACTCACAGAGTTGAGCTGTAGTGCAAGAATTATGGCATGAAGTATCCCATTCCAAGACGTCTGTCAGCAAGATTACTAGGAAAAGGCAAAAAAAAAAAAAAAGTTTTGAAAATATAACACTATTCCATAAAAATGAATTAAATACAATTTGCATCTAACGGACCGTGCTGCTTACACAGCCTCTCTTGAGGAGGGCCCAGCACAGGCGGTATTAAATTACCCTGTCAAAATGTGCTGTTAGCAAGCAGAATATTTCTCAGAAATCAAAAGCATTCAGACATAATCAATATACTGCTGCTGTTCTGTGTTCAGTCAGGAGGGTGAATCTCATGAAACCTGTCAAGAGCATTTCCCAGTCCCAATATTCATATATACAGTGCCCTCCAAAAGTATTGGAACAGTAAAGACAAAATTGCTCTGTTGGCTGTGGAGTCAAGACATTTACAAATATGATTAAAAGATGAATATGAGACAAAACTACAGAATGTCACATTTTATTATTGGGTGATTCAACACACAGATGTTTTACCAGCTAAGAAGTTCAGCACTTTTAGAGTTTCGTCCCCCTATTTGATGTGAGCATAAGTATTGGAACAGTAGCCTCACAGGTCTTTCTAAGTGATCAGCTGTGTCCTGTTGCATTCATTCTTCAGATATTAAAAGCAGGGAATGTGTCGTATCAGTTATATCCATTACTTCTGCATTCTGAATCTTGCATTTGATGATGACACACACAAACCAGGATGAAGATGAGGGAGCTGACTTTGAGAGAAAAGCAAGCAATTTGGATGCTAAAAGAAAAGAGGAAGTCAATTATAGCTATAGCAAAAACAAAGGGCATGGAGAAATCAAGAGTTTGGAAACCACCAGCGACACCAGCAACCAACAACTACCTGATCGGCTGAGAAAACAACAGTAGTTGATGACAGACAAATCATTAAATCATAAAATCACCAACAACTTCCAGAAAGCTGGGATGATGCTCTGACAATCTACTGTCCTCAGGAGACTTTGACACAGAATTACAGATGCTACGCAGCAAGATGCAAACCTCTGACCAGCACCAAAAAATAGAAAGGCAAGATTAGAGTTTGCAAAAAAGCACAAAGGTGAGCCAGAAGAGTTTTGGAACTGTGTTTATGGACCGATGAGACAAAGATGAACCTTTATCTAAGTGATGAGAAAGCAAAAATGTCGAGAAAAAAAGGGAACTGCAATGATCCCCAGCATACGGCCTCATCTGTAAAGCATGGTGGAGGTGGTGTCATGGCATGGGCATGTATGGCTGTCTCTGGAACAGGCCCTCTCAACTTTACTGATGACTTAATGTATGATGACAGTAGCAGAATGAATTTGGAAGGGTACAAATCCATCTTGCCTACCAATATTCAAGAAAATACCACCAGATTCATTGGGAAGTGCTTCATATTGCATCAGGACAATGACCCAAAACACCCTGCCAGTTCGGTCAAGGAATTTATAAGGGCAAAGAAATGGAAAGTCTTAGATTGCCCAAGTCAATCTCCAGATTTAAATCCAACTGAACATGAATTTCACCAGCTGAAGAGGAGAGTTAAGGCAGAAATTCCCAAAACAAGCAACAACTGGAATTGGCTGCATTAAAGGGGCCCTATTATGCTTTTTCACTTGAATTTTAGTCAGTGTGTAGCGTGTATGTTTGGGCATAAAAAAGATCTACAAAGTTACAAATCTCAAAGTCCACTCCAAAGGGAGATATTTTGTTTTTAAAAAATCCCTTTTCAAGAACTACAACGAACGGCTCGTTTGGACTACAAAGTTGTTTTCCTGCATTTGTGACATCACAAATTGGCCCATTAGAATATCATTAAAATAAATCCCGCCTCCGGAAATTTTAATGCACGTTTCAAAATCGAAACCCGGTGCGGGTGTTTTTATATCACTGTATTTCTGATGGAAACTTAAGAAAATTTCAAATGTCATTTTCATTTCATCTTGCATGTAATGTCTGATAAAGCAGCGTTTGTGAGAGGAGCTCTGCTTTGTGTACAGCGTTACCAGGGAAACCTTGCTCTCTCCCGCTCCAACAGCGTCTCCTGCTGGCAGAGAATGAATTTGCATATATATGCCGCCACAAATAGTGCAACTCTGTGGGACTATGGTATAAATAAATTCAACTGTATAACAGTTTCACTGCAATTCATGTTATAATGTTAGAATTAAAGAACAATAAACATAATACATATTACCGTTGCACTTATCTCTACATAGTAAATGCAGTTATTTTTAAGCTGTTGTTGACATCCTATCTAAAACGTGATTTAGCCAAAAAAACAACAACAATATAGTTACCACTTTAATATGTCTTGCAATATCCGTGCGTGCAAAGGTTCTGCGCGATCCTCTTGTTCAATATTCTCAGGGTCTGAATTGATAAGGCAATATTGACGAACTTGCTGCTTTGGCAAGGGGCGGGGCAGTACTGAAACACCATCTAAGCTGTTCGCCAATCACAACGCACTGAGACAGCTAACCAATCACAACACATTTCGTTTTTCGGAAAGCAGGCTTTCATCAAACCCGTAACTAATCGAGCCGTTTGTGTCAGGCTGGGGAGGAAGGTATTGTAATAATGTAAATTATGTGAAAAATAATGCGATTTTCGAACCACCAAGCATAAGAACATGTTCTAGTACACCCACAAAACAAAATCAAGACTTTGTAAAAGAGCATAATAGGACCCCTTTAAAGGCTGGGAAATGTATTTCAAAGGATGAGACCAAGAGTCTGGTGATGTCTATGGGTCACAGACTCACTGCTGTGATTGTGTGCAAGGGATCTGCAACTAAATAATAGCTTTTAATATTTTATATCTGTCTTATGTTCAACTGTCCCAATACTTATGCTCACATCAGTGAGTGGGATAAAATCTAAAAGTGCTATTCTTTCTATTTGGTAAAATGTATGTGTTTAAACGGCTAATAATAAATTGTGACATTCTGTAGTTTTGTCTCATATTCATTTTTTAATCATATTTGCAAATGTCTTGACTCCACAGCCAACAGAGCAATTTTGTCTTTACTGTTCCAATACTTCTGGAGGGCACTGTATATTATCCCAAGATACTCCAAAATGAAAATTTACTTTGTTTACTCACCTTGAAGATGCAGATAAGTGTGTTTCTTCACTGGAACAAATTTTAAGAAATTTAGCATTACATCACTTGCTCACCAACGGATCCTCTGTGGTGAATGGGTGGCGTCAGAGTCCAAACAGCTGATAAAAACATCAGTAATCTGCAAGTAGTTCACATGAATCCAGTCCATCAATTATTGTCTTGTGAAACAAAAAGCTTTTGTGATAAAAGTGTTAGTTATAAATTTATCAGCAAGAGGTTTTATATACAAGAACTCTATCCATAATATTTTTAGTGGAAAAAGTCGACTCATCTGAATCAGGAGAAAATTATGCACAGATGAAGCACTGTTTACAAACAAAAACAGTTCTAAACAAATATGTCTGTGGATTTTGATGTGAGAGGACAACAGGGGATGGACTTGTTCATTGGAGGAAACATTTTTATGGATTATGGAGTGATATTTTAGCCATTTTGAAGTTATAATGCCTTAATGATGGATTTGCAGCTGTGATGTAATGCTAAATGCAAAATTTGTTTGAAGAATAAATTCATCTACATCTTGGATGGCCTGAGGTTTAGAAAATTGGATGAACTATTCCTTTAAAGGGTTACTCCACCCCAAAATGAAAATTTTGTCATTAATCACTTACAGTATTCTCGTAACTTCATAACGTTATGGTTGAACCACTGATGGCAGATAGACTATTCCGACGACAACTTTCATTCTTTTCTGGGCCAAGACAGTGGAAATTGTTTGGCAGTCAATGGGACAGTCACAACTCTCCCGGTTTTCATCCAAAATATCTTAAATTGTGTTCTGAAGACGAACGAAGCTTTTACGGGTTTGGAACAACATGGGGGTAAGTGATTAATGACAAAATTTTCATTTTGGGGTGGAGTAACCCTTTAAGCCTTTTTTTATGTTTGCCCACTTAAAAAATCTCATTACTGTAATTGCAAAAAGATCATATTTAATATTTAAAAATATTTTAAAAAGGTAATTTTGGTTACACTTTATTTTAAGGTGTCCATGTTACAGTGTAATTGTACATTGAAGTACTGAGTAATATTAATTAACTACATGTACTTACTATATGGTAGGGTAAGGATTAGGATTTGGTTTAGGGTTATTTGCATGTAATTACAGTAAATTTATTGTTATTACTATAGTAAGTACATGTAACATGAGTAACAAGGACACCTTAAAATAAAGTGTTACCATTTTTTTTTATTAATGTTAAAAAAAAAAAAATATATATATATATATATATATATATATATATATATATAATTATATACATATATTTTTTTTTTTTTTGTATTTTTTTTCTTTTTTTAGAAAACCACTAGGAAAAATGAGAGTTGCCACAAAGAAAAAGAAACATAATGTCTATACTCACTACAGTAATAAAGTAAAAAATAACAATAACGTTCAAATGTAAAACATCTTAAAGGCTTCATTTGTTGTGTATTATTTTTCTTTGGTTTTTTTGGGTAAAATGTGACTTAGACATGCTTTCCTGAAATTCACATAGGAAAGACTCCTCAAATCACTGTCATGTATATAATTAAAAGTATATCATGCCTCTCTTTCTCTTTCTCCATATGCTTTAAGGGGCAATCTGGGCCTTTAGATGCTTTCCTGACAACATCTGAAGTCAGGGAACATTTTATAAGTGCTACTGACGCACAGGACTGAAATTCTCATCCGTGCACAAACACGAATGAAACATATTCAGCGTGATAGTACTGCATGGATACACAGCAGATGATCGCTCTGGCACAATGTGTGTGGCAAGTATAAGTGGTTGCCCTGGAAACCAATATCATCTTTAGTCAGGATTTGAAGATGTTTGTGGTACTTACCCAGGTGAAGAGAGAGGTAGGGGTGGCTTTATGAAATTACAGTTTTTTATTTTTTCAAAAAAGCATGTGGCCCTGAAAGTGTAATTATATAGTCAAAAAAGCTCCCATGCTGCTGCTTTCTGGTCAAGCATCAAAAAAACTGTCAAATGAATCCGTTGATCTGTATGACACAAAGAAGCTTTCAGAAACATGATGATCCAGTTATGATGAATGCTGGTGATTCCTTTCATTTAATGCAGCCGTAACCTGACAGCTGAGTTTGGTCAAAGAGCTTTTAAGGTGAAAGCAAGAGAAAGAAAATGCACAGAAAGCAAAGAATGCCCGGAAAGCCTCAGAAACGCACAAGGTATCGGCCTAGAGCTCAGCACGCCTGTGTGGGCGTTCTGCGGAGAGAGAGCGTCGTCAAGGAGACCAGAATTATTAATATATTTAGTCTTTTGTTTGCTCTCGCCCCCTTTATTTTTAGCCTGATAGTCGGCTTTGTGGCCTGTAATTGTTCAATCAGGCGTAATATCAGTGTACAGAAGTGTTAACTCTGAACTTCGCTAAGTGCCTATTATCTCCACCTTTAGGATAAATAGGTGTGCTTTGGGAACTGTTTCCTTCCAGCGACTGGTATGTGTCATATGACCTGAAGGCAAATGGAGCATGTTGCGGTCTAAGTGCCCTCTAAAAACAGTTTACATGGACCGCGAGGTGACATCTACGGGTTCTCCGCTTCAATTATAAATGGAACCGCAGGTTAAGAGGACATCCCACTGTTTAAATCACCCCAAAATGTCCCGTTGGATACTCTCAGGCTCCTGTTGAAAGTCTTAAGTGCAACAGACACAGGACGTTCACACACACAGAATGCAATGCAAAGCCCTGCAGAGCACTAGCAGGCAATGGAGAGGGCAAAGCAGCAAGATCATGCTGTGACATCAGCCTCTTTGAACACCATGTTAACTACAGCCTGTTGAGTTGCAGAGCACTGGGGATGAGTGCCTCTCTCCGCTCTTAGGAATTCATCCGCTGTTACTAGGAAGTTTTTTTCTTGTGTGCTTTACAACGGTTGTCTTTCCTCCATGCTGTTGTTTGCATGGAAGGAAGCACATTGATGTCAGGAGGAAAATCAATATCATATGAATGAAAACTGGCTCTACGACTGACCTGAACCTTGAGCTGCCAGATGTTATTTCTGAGAAGAGGATGCAAGAGCCCAACACATCTGGAGTCAAAAGTAGTTTGAGCCATCAGGATTTTTTTTTTTTTTTTTAATTTGCAATTCTAGTTCCTTTTTAATGATTTGAGCTCCCTGATGGTTCCATAGAACAGAAGAAGATATTTTTGAAAAAATGTTTTGTTATTTGTCATTTGTCAATGTTACTGTCAACTTTAAAAAATAAAAATCAAAATAAAAATTTTAAAAACAAAAAATCTTCATGTTCCAAAGAAGAAAGAAAGTCAAAGAGTTTTGGAATGACATGAAGATGAGTAAATAACATAAATTTTTGTTTTGGGGTAAACTGCCTCTTTAAGAAATAAATCAATGGCATAGGTTTCATTAATATTTATGAAGTACTATTAACAAAATGCATAATGCATATCTTTAACTCCATGTTGGTATATGATCAGTCAGTAACTACACTGATTTAGGTCTCCTGTTAAGTGTAAGCTGTATGCACTAAAAGGAACTGACTCATTATTGTCATTCATGAATCGGGCTACACTGTTTGCACTGTATGCGTTTGATTCACTAACAAGAACCAGTCCATAAGAGTCATTTGTTCTGTAATCAAATGTCCAAAATGACAACATAAAAAAAAAAATACTTGAGTCTTGAATACACCAGTAAAGTCATTTATTTTGGCCAATTAGAGTTATCATTCAAAATGGTCACACTTTATTTTAAGGTCCAATTCTCGCTATTAACAAACCATTAACTATAACTTTTGCCTTAATAAACAACTAATTTGCTGCTTATTAATAGTTAGTAAGGTAGTTGTTAAGTTTAGGTATTGGGAAGGATTAGGGATGTAGGATATGGTCGTGTAGAATATTTGCTTTATAAGTACTAACAAACAGCCAATATGGTAATAATAGGCATGCTAAGAAGCAACTAGTTCATAGTGAGAATTGATCCCTATACTAAAGTGTTACCGTCAAAATTACATGCTTCATCTTTAATTGTAATAGATGTATACAGTATATTGCTCATTTATTTGTATTATATCTCACAAGTTCAGTATCTTTACTATGGATCAGTGAAATTTTCATGCTGACATATACACACTGCACAGAGGAATATCTCTTACTGCTGTTATTCTGGTATTCCCAGTAGATGTGGCGGTGGTAAGTTGACGTAAATGCTCTCTGACTGGCATGCTGAAAGCTTGTCTTTGTATGAGAGTACACACTCCTCACCCAGATGATGACACTATCACCTCACCCTTCCAGAAAGCCTCATTTATTGACAGAATTTTTCTTTCCTTTTATATGATTAAGCCTTCTCCTCACATATGTTAAAATTCAGTATTATGTAGGAGGTAAATATGGAAAAAAAAAAAAGTGTAATTTCTATGCCATGAGTGCCTCCCAATTGTATATAATAGTAATAATAATATTTACTTCTAATTTGCCTTTTATACTACAAAGTCACTCACCGCATTATTTAGTAGTAATAGTAGAAGTAGTAGTAGTATACAATAAAAATACATTTATAGTAAGTACTTTATAATTAAATTACATTTTTCTCAGCCTAGTTCCCACAAATCTTGTGTAAACTGTAGCCAATCTGTATGTAGCAGGAGTAAATCCATGCCGCATGTCTTTTGTGAGTTCCCATGTGTTTGATATCAGTCCCTACATTAATAGATTGTCACTTTTAGATTTGAAATAATGTCTCTCTGTTTGTTTCTCTTGCTTTTCATCTGTTATTTTTATCTGTGGGACAGGGGAAGTGGTGTATATGTCAGAACATGGTGTCACTTTATCGTAGGGAATCCCTCTCTTGAACCTCTCAGTGGAGAACAACAACAATGATTTACTGAGGAGTCATACACTCAGATATAGCAACCCGCATCTTAAGAATTTTATCCCTATTTTAGCTGTTTTTTTTTTTCTTGCAGCTTGAATATACTACTATAATATTTTGCCTTGTAATGAATAATTGATGCCTTTCTTTATGTGTTGTGTGACCACTGCAGCACAGTTCCCCAGATATCAAAAGTATCAAATCGCTCAGCTAGCACGACGGCATCTGTTTACTCCGTTATTAAACAGACATGAAATTGACTCTGGTTTTCACAGTTTTCAGAGCACTTCTGGCTTCGCTGGTTTGTCTGGATCAGATTGGGTAATAGTACTGAATCACTGAGCTCACACACTGAAGACCCAGAGAGCTCACTATAACAAGAGCCTCAATACACCTCACTGCAGAACATGCTGATATATGGGAGACAAAGAGACAAAGTCACAGAGGGAGAGATACATGACTAACAGTCACACTTTGGCATTTAGTCATCTAGTACATTCCTGAATGCTGATACGGTAGCCTCATCCCATGTGACTGATTAGAATTAGATTTTGAACAGAACAATAGATTCCTTCACATTTGTGATGGATCCTGGTGTTTTAGGTCACCACATACAGTACTTCAGAGGGAAGACACCAGTTTGTAGCCTGAGGATCAGACAGGCATTCAGAGGAGTCCTTTTGACCAATCTTAAAACAGTGCTTAAAAAGAAGATATGAACACAGTAAAGGTCAAATGTTTATTATTTGCTTTATTTTTGGAAAATCTGTCTTGTGAAACCAAGCATCTAGGAGTGCAGTAAATAATGAATTGATGACTGTGCGCTGTTAATGTTTGATTAATGGACTGTGATGATACAGTACACAATTTTTTATATTAATTCATAACTAAACATTGTGGCTGTGATGGAAATGTCTCTGTGCAGAGATGTTAATGGTAATTTTGTAAGTAAAATAGTTGCACATGATTTATGTCCTCAAGAAAACATTACCCAACACAAATGGCCCTACCTACAAGTATTTCAGAGTTGGAGATCCTTAGCATAACCTCTAGCAAAGCCTAAGATTTAGTAAGTATATTTGTATATTATTGTGAAAAAGCTACTAGTGTCACGGGGTGAACGAGACTTGAGACGTGCGGATCCATTTGCAAGCTATATTACACAAAGACGTGGTCAAAAAACACAGGCAGGGTCAAAGCATCAGCAAACAGGTATGGCACAGACGGGACACCAGAATAATCCAAACTAGGCATGAGTCAGTCGACAGCGAATGTTATCCAGAGGGCTTGACACGAGGGATAATCCAGAAACATGAGCAATAATCCAGGCGAGGAACAAACAGAGTCCGAACGGCAAGACAAGGGTAAATCCAAAATACAAAGGCAGGAATCAGGAAACAGGAAACAAGGCAACACGAAATGACTGAGACTATCTAGAACTAGAAACTAGGCTCCGTAAAGCAGCTATCACTAGGAAAATGATAAATGCAGAACAATATTAGAGTCTAAACAGAAACACAGAATGGCTCGGTAAGGCAGCTAACACTAGGAGAGTGCTATACGCAGAACAATACTCAGCGATCTTAACTTCTTCGTCTTCTTTCTGAACAAGGAAGTCCATGGCTTATGTAAGGTGTGTGATTGTGTGATTGATCTCAGGTGTGAGCGTGTGGTTAGTGAAATGGCTGCTGGGAAATGTAGTCCGGAGTGACCGTAACAGTCTGTGTAGTGTGAGAGTCAATGTAATGGAAGAGTGACCTCTGGTGGCAAGCAGATGGAAGTCCATGTACCAGATTCATGACAACTAGCTACTTTATAAAATAATTAGGAAAGATATTCTGGCAAGTTACACAAGCTATTTGGCCATTTTTAAAAAATATATAATTCATAATTTTCAATTTTATAAACTTTTAATTTTTTGAAGTGCATGAAAAGTTGGAGTTTTTACAAAAACATAGTAAAAATTTTAATATTGTGAAATATTATTAAAAAATATTTTTATTTTAATAATTTGTCTAATGTATTTTATTCCTGTGATGAAAAAGCTAAATTTTCAGCAGCCAGTCTTCAGTGTCACATGATCCTTCAGAAATCAATGTAATATGCTGATTTGGTGCTCAAGAAATGTTTAATATTATCAATGTTGAAAATGTTTATGATTGTTAATATTTTTGTGTAAATATTTTTTTCAGGATTCTTTGATGAATAGAAAGATTAAAAGAACAGCAATTTTTTAATGTACCCTTGCTGAATAAAAGTATTAATTTTGCCACTTTGTAGTTGCCACTTGTATCACTTTTCACCTCAAAATGATTTTTTTTTTAATCATTTATTCACATTGCTCCACACTTGTATAACTTTCTTTCTTCTGTAGAACACACATAAAAAGAGATTTTGGTGAATATATTTGAACATTGACAAAAGAAACATTAACAAAAAAAAAAAAAAAAAAAACACTGAACAAAAGAAAAAATATTTCAAAAGAAGAAAAAGTCATACAGGTTTGAAACAATATGAGGCTGAGTAAATGATAACAGAATGTTAATTTTTGGGTATATCCCTTTAAAAGTTAGCTACGGATTGGGTTAACACTACCCAACACTGACTGGGATATCAAGCATTTTTAATTCTAATTAGCATCTATACTTTTGATGTATGGGTATAATGTATTGTGAGAAAGGGTTGCATCCATCAGTGTCATTTAGAGGTTTAATTAAAACAAAAGCCTTACAGAAAGGAATGGAGGGAGAAAGGAGAACAATAAGAAGCAGGAGAAAGGACATGGGTGGAAAGAATGGAAGACTGAGAGAGGGGTGGAATCACAGACATTAGTAATCATAAAGAAGGTGTCCCTGTCATGTCGTCCCCCCTCATCTCGTTAGCTAATGAACTCCACTTACACGCTCTCTTGCACAGCCTCTGCTTTCACAGATCTGCTGGCATACTCTGAAGTCAGCCTCAGGGGCCTAAGCCCGTTCTAACATATGTTTGTAAGTGAATTACTTCTAATTACATCAACAGGTTGTGCACATTGTGGGGGACAGCATGTCAGGTCTTCAATTTACCCATGAGTACCTAATATAGTAGTTCAGCAGACACACAAATCTCACATCTGTGCTTCCTACTGGATTTCAACCAGGTTCATCTCTGGCCCAGGGGACAAATAAGGTCCATAAATTTCGTGATTTCGGCCCTTTTAAAATTCATTGAGTCTCAGAGACGCCCAAATATAAGGCCTATCATGCCAATGCTTTAGTTTGATTGAATTTCTATACTGTGAATCGCTGAGGTCATATAGTATAGCTCTACAAGCTGATGTCAAATGGACTACTGAGACTCTGGCGGTGTAATGAAAATCTATAGTCCGACCAGACTGCCTCGCGGAGATGGCCACGCAGCGTCTTCGTGGCAGACAGACTTGAAAAATGTAGGCCGAAGGCAGCTTGTTTCCAATCCAACTTTGAAGCTTCTATAAATATCACTCAGACAACAGTAAATCTATTTGCTGAAGGCCACAGTATTTGGATTTCTGTTTCTGACCTTGAACCTTTTGACCCTTCAGGAAAAACAGAGCATGTGAGCTCTGATACAAAATCTAGGGTGAGTTCTGAACGGCATTTTGGAGTCCTTCAAGGACACCACGAGAAGGGGACACAGCCTGAAGGGTTGTTTTAGAACAAAAGCGAGCAGCTGAATACTTTCACAAAAGGCCCTATTACAAGGCTGATAGCTAAGGGCACATGTGATGGTCACTTTGAGGAGGTTATTTTGACATTTATGATCACATGGTCCTAAATGGATCACGTGCGTCCTCACATTTTTTTTTTTTTTTTTTTTTTTACCCAGTGCCACATGCATGAAGAGAGAGTGCACAAATCAAAATAAATATGAAGAAACAAATAGGCAATATTTGACATTGTTTATGTTTTGAAAAAATATGCCCTAGTAAAAAAATTATATATTTAAAATACATTTCATACTAAGTATAGTTAAAATCTATTAAGATATTTACTGACATATCGCTCAAGACTTATTGATATAAAAATTTTAAGTAAACTTTATTTTGAGTACTACTTGTGCACAGTGCACATATGTGTTTTAATGTCACTAATGATGAGGATTGTATGATCTTTGAATAATATCAGTATTTAAATGCAAGATATTTAAAGTGTACCTGAAGTACACTTGCAATAGTTCCACTTTAGCACAATCAGATATACTTCAGTATATCTTTAGTTGGACTTCAGCACTACGTTTGCACAATTAAAGTGCATTAAGTACAAAATTAGATGTTTCAGTTTAGCAGACTTTAAGTATACCAGTTTAGTATACCAAAAGTATAATTGCAGGGTATTTTTATTAAGCACATAAATGTGTAAATTTATTTATAGTATATTTGCATGAAATAAATGTGTTTCAAATACATTTTAGTATATTTATTTTTCACTAGGGTGGATAAATAAAATAAAATAAAATAAAAATGATTGATACGTGTAAGCATAAAAATACAAAAAGCACACAAATATTGGGTAAAAATTTTTAATTACACTGGACTTTTTTTTTTTATTAAATTATTTTTTTCTTTAAAAAAATAATGAAAAATTGTAATGTAAATATTATGGCTAAATACTGTGGATGGCATTTTTTTTTTTTTTTATATATATATATATATATATATTTGTCTGATAAAATTACCTACTAATGGTTCTTTTTCCCTTTTCTACAGGACTACACACTGACCATGTATTTCCAGCAGTATTGGAGGGACAAGCGGCTCGCATATTCTGGGATCCCTCTCAATCTCACCCTAGACAACCGGGTAGCCGACCAGCTCTGGGTTCCTGACACGTATTTCCTAAATGACAAGAAGTCTTTTGTCCATGGTGTCACAGTGAAGAACCGCATGATCCGCCTGCACCCGGATGGCACAGTCCTATATGGATTAAGGTGAGAACTGATCCTATAACCAGGGACATCAAGCAGTCTTGCTTGTTTTGCCTGTAAATTTCCTTTTTACTTGTTTTTGATGATTACTAAGCTTTTGATCACTAACAAATATACAGAAATATGTCAAATAAACATACAAAGATTTAAATAACAATAAAATACTTTAAAAATATACTTTTTATTTATTATTATGTAGTAACAATTTAAACATTTTTTTTACTAAAATCTACCTACCCTTCACATAATTTGTTTGTATTTGATGTTTCAACTGTGGGAAGAGTCTGATAGTACGCAGCTTCAGTGGACGCACATCGTGAGAGCGTGCCCTATTTTGGTCAGTGCACTCGCCTACTAAATTGCATAAGTGCTAATGTGTGCCTTTATCTTGTTAAACCCCTTTAGTGTTATCAGACTCTGATCCTACAGTAAATGAGCTGCTTTGCTCGTTCCCACGCGGAAGAGCATGGGTATGCCTTCATCCTCTGTACCAGCTGGAGTGCTCTATGAGCCAGTTACCGTAGCCTAATTTAGCTTTTCGTTTTGTTCCAAATGAGATCCTGTGGACTAATGCGGCCATATGCTAATGTATGGATCTTGCTTATAAAGTTTATTGAACCATTTCCGTCTTTTTATGATTTATCACCTTTCACCTGAATGAAACATCAGCAATCCATTGAACATCATTTTACAGTTCATCTAGGGAGTTCCCTGGTCATATAACACATATATTATAGTTTGACGAAGCAATAGCGTGGATGGAGGGCTTTTATTTGTTTGCCTGAGCTGGAGGCCATTAAAGAAAGAAGAGCCTGCATATTTATGGTAAGGCATTTGAGTGTGAACTCATTAAAATGGCTCTGAGGATGGAATGAAGACACTGAGTTTCCTCTTTGATTTACCCACTCTAGGAAGGAAGGACCACAGAAACACAGTAACAACCCAATTCAAACCAATGGTATATGCTCATATGTCAAAATCAAGGAAGAGTGTGTAATACAAAGACAAAATACCAACCTGATCTCATGACAAAAACGTACCTGTGGGAACTTTGTCGCAAGACACGAAATATGTACCGCCATGTACGTTTTCTGACACATTCGATGTGAAATGTCCAATGAGTGGTGCTAAAAGAGTGTTCGGTTTTTCCCCCGGAACAGATGAACGTACATATGGTGCGTTTTATGTGACATTGGTTTTGTACGTCACCGCAGTTCTGACTTGAAATATCCATTGAGTGGCACTATAACTGTAATGTTCTGTGACGATTTAAAATAATGTACCATCTGCACTATATCTAAACCTACCCGATAGTATGAACAAAAGTGAATCTGACGTAAAAACGCAATCGCAAGCATGCCATTTTAGCTTGTTTTTCGATCTCTCATCTTTCAGCTCTTTCATCAGGAGTCCCGATTTTCACAGGATTCATACCCAAGGATTCCGCATCCTAAGTCCAATTCTGTGCCAGCTGAGCTACAACAGCTGAGCTTGTTACGTCCGGAAAACGAAACGTATGGATCTGTAATCATAACTGTGTACGAAAATGATTACAAGTGCTCACTGTTTTATCGCCTCTAGTGTTTATTTCTGTTGGAAACTATTGGTACGTATTTCAGGTCTTGCAAAAAAGTTCCTACAGGTACGTTTTTGTCATGAGATCAGGTAGCAATAAACATTAAATAAATGACTGATTTAGTATGTTGTTACTTGAATATATAACTGGACGGATAAAAAACATGGTCTTAAATGATCTGTCCACTTGTTATGTGTAAAGGCACAATCACATTACCAAAACTTATTTGAAATTTCACAAGATAAAAAGGTACATTGTCCATTATCAGTAGTGCAGCGATGCATAAACCACAGTTTAATGTGTGGTCACATTGATGAAATTTCACAGACAAAACAGGTCCATTGTCTCTTGTCAATAGTGTATCAATGTATCTCACACAGAAGTAACTTTAGAGCCAAGATTTCTGTTGGTCAATGCAGTGAATCCGCGTGAGCAACTTGAACCAGTTGCGAAATCTATGTGGGTAAATCTTTAATGCAAAATCTTTAATGCAAAATTCCCAATTACGTGGATTCCTATTGAAATGGCTGGATTTTGTCTATGAAAATTCATGGAACAACAGTTAAAGTTACCACACTTAAATAATGTTGTTTTTCCAGGTAGAAGCTTAATTTTACACAACCTGGGACAAAAAATTAATACAAGAAATTTGAAACCATTATAACCTACTAGTACCCCCCATGTTTGAAATGTCCTGCCATAGTGGACTTTAGTGAGCCCCACTCGGACGTAAACCCTGACCACAGCCCAACATTCGTCCAGATAGGATTAGAAGGACTGAACATGATCTTCCACTTATGATAGGCTTATTTCAACTGTTACCAGGAAGAGAAATCGATACCTGGATGGTATTATTACCTGGATGAGAAACCAAACCTAACTTTAAATGTTCATTGATATTGACTCGCGAAGAACATTTGTCATCAGATTTTAGTCCAAGCTCAGACTTTATAGCAAAGTGACATGATGAATGGGATGAAATGAGATGTGGGCTTTTTTTGAGCTTGTTTGGCCGCTTGCAATACCACTACTCAGCAGCCACTTTTATAGGACAAAAAACGCATTTTCATATATTCAAATCTGTACTATTTGTTCATGTCCATTCATACATATGCATGCTCTGTGCTATATTTGGTTCAAAAGCCTTTTGAAGGGCAGGGGGAGCCATATTTTAATATGCTCCATTTTGCTCATGTTGTTTACAGTGAGACACACAAAAGTTTTGCAGTGATGTTTTGCAAGTGCAGTACCTGCTGTATACTGCTGTAGAAGAGCTGTGAGTACCGGAATGTATAGAATTGTGGCTTTGATTTTTCTGTAACCTGTGTGTGTGTTTCTGTGTTTCTAGAATCACCACCACTGCCGCTTGCATGATGGATCTAAGAAGGTATCCATTAGATGAGCAGAACTGCACTCTGGAGATAGAGAGTTGTAAGTGTTCTCTCTCACATCCTGCTGCAAAGACCAGCATACATTTCCATGCTGTTTCAAGCTGGTTTATACTGGTCAGTGCTAGTTTGGTGCTTTTCTCACTAGTGAACCAGCGAAAATAAAATGTGCAGTATTATTGAATATAACGTTGTATGTTTCTGCTGTGGTGCCTAATAATAATTGTTTACCCTTTGACAATTCAACTTCATTATTCAATAGAAAATGTGATATTACTATATCCATTTTACCATATACTGTACAGTACATTACAGTTCAGAAGTTTGGGGAAGTCTCTTTGCTCACCAAGGCTGCAAAAATGCAGTCAAAACAGTAATACTGTGAAATATTATTACAATTTAAAATAAGTTTTCTATTTTAATATATTTTAAAATGTAATTTATCCATGTGATGGTAAAACTAAATTTTCAGCAGCCATTATTCCAGTCTTCAGTGTCACATGATCCTTCAGAAAACATTTTAATATGCGTATTTGCTGCTCAAGAAAAAAAATATCAGTTTAAAACCTTGTTACAATTTTTTCAGGATTTTTTGATGAATAGAAAGCTCAAAAGAACTTGAAATAGAAAAAATCTGTGACATTATAAATGTCTTTACTGTCACTTTTGATCAATTTAATCCATCTTTGCTGTGCAAAAGTATTAATTTCTTTCAAAAAAAAAAAAAAAAAGGATCTGACCTCAGTTCTGACTTTTGAACTGTAAAAGCCAAAACAAAGCAGCCATTATTCCAGTATTCAGTGTCACATGATCCTTCAGAAGTCATTCTGATATGCTGATGTGCTTCTCAAGAAACATTTCTTATTATCAGTGTTGAAAACGGTTGTGCTTCGTACTACTTTTGATCACGTTTGATTAATTTAATGCATCCTTGCTGAATAAAAGTATACATTTAAATGGTATTGTAGCTCAAAATGAAACTTTTTTTATGTGATTAATTATGAGGTAGCATTTGCTGGATATGTCATCTTAGCAGTCTGATTGATTTGAACTGAATGCATAATGGAATTTTAGCTTAGCTTGCTATCAGTTAACAGGCTAACTGAAAGCACAAAAAGGGAATTTTTTTTGTTTGTTTGTTTTGGTTACATCAAAAAATCTATGTAGTAATATTTTTGACTCCAAATACCCCAAAAGCAAACTTTACTCCACAAGACTCTGCAGGGTATTGAATCTTGCATGGCACCTATAGTAAAACTCTGTTGACATAAGCAGCATGTTTTGTTTATGCTCATTAACCGCGTTTAAACAGTCAGCTCTTTGTGGACTGTCACTTTTAATTACATCACTGCTTTAACTAGTTGTTGAGGTTAGTAGTGTACATATTACACAAATTTGAATGACAATACGGTTGTCACTACCTGAATTTTTTAGCAGGTAAATTCACTTACAGAATATGGTAATCACTCCCCTAAATAACCTAACTTTAATTATACACAGTGCTTCATATGCACACTAATAAAAGCACCTAGCTCATTATGGTTTACAAACATGGCAATGCCGGTATGAAATGGAGCTGTCTGTGTCACAGTGGGAAATCTGACCCCTAACAGCTCCCCACACTTGTGCAAAACAGATGCTCATATGCATGATTATGCTAACAATGCACTTGTGCTGACTTTTTTACTTTTCAGCATATGTTACACACACTAATTACGGAAAAGAAATGCTATTTCAAGGAACCACATTTTTAGAATTGAAAAGGAGGGAAAAGTTACATAAATAAATTTTAATTTATGAAGCACTGTCTGAGCTCAGTAAATCTCCCTCTAAAACATGATTTGTGATCTGATATTTGCTTTGACCCAGTAATGTGTTGTTTACTCTTTGATTAATTTGATTTCTATTTGTCCTGTAGATGGATACACAACAGATGACATCGAGTTCTACTGGAAGGGTGGAGAAAATGCAGTGACTGGTGTGTCACGTATCGAGCTCCCTCAGTTCTCCATTGTGGACTACAAACTTGTATCCAGAAATGTTGTCTTTTCCACAGGTAAAATAAAATAAAATAAAATTATATAATAATATAATATAATATAATTCTAATAATAATTCCAAATGGAACATATGAAGTGACAAATGATTAATATTTGCAACCTTGAGGTCATGACCCTTATGATGCAAATGTTTTGGGGGGTTTTAGCCTTACAAAGCTGCACATTTAATACAGTAAGTTGATTTGCTTGTGCTTAAAATATTATGTAAAATATCGACAACATAACCTGGATCCAAAAGGTGAACTCAGCATATCCCTTCAGGAATTTTAGTCCTAAAACAGCCTTAAAACTGTTTGCTAGCACTTATTTTTATTATTTGTGCAAGGCAGGATTTACCACAATAGTTTGCATCCGGAAAGTCATTGAAGGGGTGCCCAAATCATTTGTTACAGTTCTTGTTACAGAGGCAATAACAATAAAATTGATTAAATACTAAAAGAGTAAAATGTGTTGCCTTAAGAGTGTAATTTGCTAGTCAT
The DNA here is from genome assembly GCA_039654775.1 of Spinibarbus caldwelli. Taxonomy (NCBI): domain Eukaryota; kingdom Metazoa; phylum Chordata; class Actinopteri; order Cypriniformes; family Cyprinidae; genus Spinibarbus; species Spinibarbus caldwelli. The sequence continues at coordinate 22,644,012 of CM077237.1, forward strand.
GTAATTACACCTGTGATAAAGTGTATAGCTTAGTTCAGAGACATGGGTCAAGGTGCAAGGTTGCAAAAGTTTACTACCAAAAAAAGACCCTGACATGAAGTCTGTCATGTGTGCCATTTTAGTGGTTTTTGTAACATTTTAAATCTCTGATCAATCTGAAAATTTTTAACCAAGTGTATTTATAATGCAGAGAAGTGCTGATTTCTACAGATCATGCCTTTTTTTGTAACCTTATTTCTGGTTGTCCTGTTTTCTGGTCTCACCCTCATGAGAATGATATTCCCATGTACCACTTATTTGAAAAGCTGCCTAATTGGGGCCTGTGCATCAGATATCTTTGTTCCTCATGGTAGAACAGACCAGTAATAATAGAGAAGCAATTACCACTCTATTTCCTCAAGCTTCTAAAGAGAAGAGCAGAGATGGAAGGGGGGAGAATGTGAGAGATGGAGTCAGAGAGGGGAAAAAACAGCCACTTGATACAAACCATCACATATTCATGAGGTAGAAGACCCACTGCATAAATTATTCTCTTCTAAAACTAAGGCATTCATAGAGGCAGCACTGTAATGATTATTCCCCATCCTGAATTAATGACACATAGAAAGAGACTGGCTATCTTCTGCACATAGTGAAAAGGATTATGGGAATTGTGAGGTTTTGATTGAGGAGGATGTGACTGTACTGCTGATGCCATGGTAAGCTTTTTCTAGAAGAGGAAAAAATGTTGTCGGAATTCATGAATGTTTGAATGAAGATTTGATGGCCATATTTGGGTCCAAATTGCGTATAGAAGCCACAACACCTACCAGCTACAACTGACACAGGCTAACCAGCCAAACCTTGACCCCTCGACCAACTCAACCAATAATGTGAGTTTAGGGGCAGGACTATCTGTTTTCTGACCAATAGAAGATGAGGGGAGAGTTACGCAGATGTGTGTGTCTGTACGTATCTTATGTGATTTGTGTGGGAAGGTTTTTGTGAGGTATAAGTAATTAGTCTGAAGTATGAGTAGGTAGCTTAAGTTCATCACGTAGGTTACGTAGCATGTTTTTATAGACTGTGATGTGTGTACAGATTGCATAATGTGCATCTGTAGGTTGTGTTATGAGTGTAGGATGTGTGATTTTGTTCATAGGTTGTGTGCATGTTTGGGTGTGTATGTGTATCTAGGCTGAATGCTTGTTAGTTGTTGTTTTTTTTCACCTCCATAAATAACTAAGCAGAGATTTCTCATCACATAAGCTGCATGGTTCGGTGTCAGAACACTCGTGTATTTTTGCATCATATTGGTATTGTAAGGCATGATGTGTTTATATTAACTTCTGCTCTTTGGATTGATGAGTTGAACAGGGTTGATAAATTTACCTTTAACCTTTCAAACCCCTAATATTTCACCAAAAAAGGTCTGTTAGCTTTTGTCAATAGTGTAGCAACATTTCTAATCACAGTTCACACATAAGTCACTTTCAAACAAAGAAGCTTTCTTTCACAAGCTTTCACGCGACAAACTTTAACATTGCAAAATTTTTCACCTTCACACGAAATTCCTAATTGTGTAGGTTCCTATTGGAATTACTGCATTTTGTCTGCAAAAATTCACCAAACAGCGGTAAATGTGGCCAAACCTTAAAGGCATAGTTTACCCAAAAATGAAAATTCTATTTTTAGTTATTCACCCTCATGTCATTCCAAACCAGTAAGACCTTTGTTCATCTTCGGAACACAAATGAATATATTTTTGATGAAATCCGAGAGCTTTCTGACCTTGCATAGACGACAACACAACTGACATGTTCAAGGCCCAGAAAGGTAGTAAGGACATTGTTAAAATAGTCTATGTGACATCAGTGGTTCAAGCTTAATTGTATGAAGCTACAAGAATGTTTTTTTCTATGTAAAGAAAACAAAAGTCAACTTTCGCTGCTTGTTCAGGAGAGTACTAAATGGCGTGTGCATTCCTCTGCTTATAAACAAGCCAAAGCGCATGTCAGTATGCCAGCTCCTGCGTCAGCAGCATCACACGCATGTGTCGTGATACTCTCATGAACACACATTGAAGAAATTGTTGAATAGAGTCGTTATTTTTGTTTTCTTTGCACACAAACAGTATACTTGCAGCTTCATAACATTATGGTTGAACCACTTATGTCACATGGACTATTACTACTTTTCTGGGCCTTGAACTTGTCAGTTGTGTTGCTGTCTATGGAGGGTCAGAAAGCTCTCGGATTTCATCAAAAATATCTTAATTTGTGTTCTGAAGATGAACTTCTTCTTACGGGTTTGGAACGACATGAAGGTGAGCAATTAATGACAGAATTAATTTAGAATTAATGAATGACAAAACTATCCCTTTTAATAAATCTCCTGACAAATGCAATTTCCAGTTCTGTCTTGGGTCCTGGGCCAAAAATGTCACCTAATACAACAAAAATACTCAAAATATGAGTAAGGAGTTTTGTGTTGTTGTTGTTGATTGTAATTTTTTCTGTATGAGTAACAGTGAATTTGTGTTTATGAATTGATCTGACATTTCACTATTTGAAGTATGAATCAAATTGAATATAATAGTGTTGACATAAAAATTACAGTACATTAGATATGTAGTATCTACATATGTACATATCTATATATAGATATGTAGTAGATATGTAGTATTGCCCTCATAAAAACAAAATGCAAAATACGATCAATTTCATGGGGTGAATATTGCTCCTAAATAGAGAAGTGAATATATGACACTATACAGTGTTGACATATTTCCATTTGAAAAAGGAAGTTTGGAGAGGATATTATTCTGCAATAGTAGCATTTGATTGACAGATCTCTGTAGTGCACATTGAGAAAGTTTTTGGTCCAATTTCCTGTACATTTTAAATTCGTATTATGTATTTGTATTCTTTTTTTTTTTTTCAACTCTTAGAAGTGTTCTATCGAATATATGGCTTCAAAACTAATAGACATGGACTACAAGCCATAAAAGTCTAGTTTTGATTTCATAGGGGGCTTTGACATTTAATGTTTACTCACTATTTCATTCTCTTTTCTTGTCTCCTTTCACACTGTGGTGTTTGTGCTCAAGGCTAAGCTACAACAAATCACAGATTTTTTTGTCCACGCTTGCCAGTTGCCATAGCAACTAAAGCTACCCATGTTGCCAGTGCTACTGATGTAAAATGTAAAGAATTTCTCCAAAGCCTTTTTGAAATAAATATCCGTCTTTTTCCTCTCTCGTATTTCCCTGTTTACTTCTTTTACTCGCAGTCTTGGCTCCTCTTTTATATTCTTTAACTATCTTTCTTATCTCTTTAATAGGTGCCTATCCTCGACTATCTTTGAGCTTCAAGCTAAAAAGAAACATCGGCTACTTCATCCTGCAGACCTACATGCCCTCGATCCTGATCACCATCCTGTCCTGGGTCTCCTTCTGGATCAACTATGATGCCTCGGCAGCCAGAGTGGCATTAGGTATGCTATTTATTCATTAGGATGTCCTGTATACAGTTGACAGGATGTATGTCATCTGTCGTTTCCGCTGTGGAAGTGCATGCTTTATTTAACAGCGCATTGTTGGATGTTCCAATAACTAGAATGCCAACATTCGGTATTCTGTTTGAATTGCAACTTTTTCTGTACACACTCCAGGTCTCCTCAGAGTCCTCACCCTCCCTTTGGTTTACTTTTTCTTGGATCTTGCCTCCAGACAAACACTGACACACACATATACACTTAGACACATACACAAACAGATATTGTAGGGGCGCATGCATCATTTAACAAGGAACAGGATAGACCCAGGTAGCCACAAACCCATTGCTTTTCACACACTACAGCAACTGCTCACAGAGAGAGAGAGAGAGAGAGACTGTTCTCAGTGTGTCTTTGCTCTGATGTTGTTATTCCAGAATGAGGAGTGACTCAGTTTGCCCGAAAGGCTACAGAACCTCTCCAGCTGCAGTGAGTAGCAGGACACAAAAGCTCTGTTTCAAAACCCAGCATAAACAGCCTTTTAAGGCACACTCCCTTTGCGAAGGCGGTTCCAAATGTTGCCTAAATCATAAGGAAGGCAAAAAATCTCAGCAATATAATCAAAATTTACTGTTTGCATTTATATAGAATGTAATATGTGTGTATTTCATGTATTTTTATACAAGGAGTGCTACACTGAAAACAGTTTCAGTCAGAAATTGCTAGAAAATTGCAAAGAAATGGAAAGTAACAAATTGAATGAAATGTGAAATTTGAAAGTAAACAAACTGAAATCATATTTTCTTAAAATATACTCAAATAATCTTACAGAAATAATTTTTTACAATGTGTATGAGTAGCAAAAAAAATAAATAAATTTGCGGATTTGCAGCCCAGCGAACTGAGAAAATAAATATTCCTAAACTGTAAAATACCTAAATTGTACACTGTTTAAAATCTGATTCCTTTTAGTGAATCAGTTTTAGACATTTTTTATTGACCCATTCAAATGCTTGTGACAATTTTACATTATTTTTGCACTGAAACACAAAATAATATAGTAATATTTTTGTAATAATATTTTACTTATTTGAGTGATTTTAAAATGTAGTAATATCTCTTTTTATATGTAAAATTGTAAACATACACTACCATTCAAAAGTTTGGGGTCAGTACAGTTTTTTTTTTAAAGAAAATTACACTTTTATTTACTTATTTATTGCTTACTTTTATCAGCATATTAGAATGATTTCTGAAGGATCATTTGATTTCTGAAGACTGGAGTAATGACTACTTAAAATTCAGGTTTTTTCATCATAGGAATAAATGCATTTTAAAATGTATTAATATAGAAAACTGTTATTTTAACTTGTAATAATAATTTAACAATATTGCTGTATTTTTATTAAATAAATGCAGCAGGAGAGACATCTTTACAAAACATTAACAAATCTTACCACAAATTGTTAACGTTGTACATATGTTATCATTTAATTAAAATATATATAATTAGAAATATTAAAGATTTTTTATCAAATAAATGGAGCAGGAGAAACACCTTTCAAAAACATGAACAAATCTTACCACAAATTATAATCGTTGTACATATGGTGTCATTTAATTATAGCATATATAATTAGAAATAACTATTGAAATAACTTTAAATGTAGTTGATTATTTTTTATTATTCGCCTGCTAACTACCTTTCTACACAAAGCTACTGTGTAGTTGAACTACACTCTAAACCTGGATAAGTTGAATTTACTTCAGAGTGTTGTTCAGAGCGGACCGCAACGCAGAATCAACGGGGAAATCGCACGGCGGTGGGACATGATTTTTACATCAATGAAAGGTGGTGTACAAATGTAACAGTGTTAAAGAAGATGTGCTGTCCAGATCTAGAAGCGCTTTTCATCAACTGTAAGCCTTTCTGTTCGCCGCGGGAGTTTTGCTCGTTCATTCTCGTAAGTGTTTACATTCATCCGCAAATGCACATGAGCTCAGCTTTACAGAAACTCGCTGATCAAATCACATAGACAGAATAACAACACCCGGACTCTGTTATTATCATTTTCGGGGACTTTAATAAAGCAAATCTCTCCCGTGAACTGCCAAAATACAGGCAGCATGTTACATGTCCCACCAGAGACAGTAATATATTGGATCACTGTTACACAGCAATAAAGGATGCATATCGCTCCGACCCACAGGCAGCTTTGGGGCTCTCTGATCACTGCCTGGTTCATCTTATACCACCTTACAGGCAAAAACTTAAATATGCTAAACCTGCAGTAAAGACTGTAAAGAGATGGACCAACGAAACAGAGAGGGCATTACAAGCCTGTTTTGACCTCACTGATTGGAGTGTTTTTGAAGCTGCCACCAACGATCTGGACGAGCTCACAGAGACTGTAACTTCATATATCAGTTTCTGTGAGGATATATGCATCCCTACCAAGACTCACTTAACATTCAACAATGACAAGCCATGGTTCACAGAAAAACTCAGACATCTTCGTCAGGCCAAGGAGGACGCCTACAGGAAGGGGGACAGAGTCTTGTACAATCAGGCCAGGAACACACTGAATAAGGAGATTAGAGCAGCTAAGAGGAGCTACGCTAAAAAGTTGGAAGATCAGTTCACTTCCAATGACCCAGCTTCAGTGTGGAAAGGTCTGAAAGCCATCACCAACTACAAGACACCATCCCCCAGCACTGAGGCCAATCAACAACTTGCTGAAGATCTGAATGAGTTTTACTGTAGATTTGAAACTCCCAGTCTAACACCCTACACCCGCTCCGAACATCTCTCCGCACAAACATTAACACCTCCAGCAACCCACCTCTCCCCCACTCCTGCACTTCAGTTCAGTGAAGATGATGTGCGCCAGATCTTCAGAAAGAACAAGAGAAGAAAGGCACCAGGCCCAGACGGTGTCACACCAGCCTGTCTGAAAACCTGTGCTGACCAGCTGGCCCCCATCTCACAGATCTTCAACAAATCACTGGAGCTGTGCGAAGTCCCTACCTTCTTCAAACGCTCCACAATCATCCCCGTCCCAAAGAAACCCAAGATAAAAGGACTTAATGACTACAGACCTGTTGCTTTAACGTCTGTGGTCATGAAGTCTTTTGAGAGGTTGGTGTTGACTTATCTGAAGGACATCACTGGACCCTTACTGGACCCCCTGCAGTTTTCTTACCGAGCAAACAGGTCCATGGATGATGCAGTCAACATGGGACTGCACTTGACCCTGCAGCATCTGGACAGACCAGGGACTTATGTGAGGATCCTGTTCGTGGACTTTAGCTCTGCTTTCAATACCATCCTCCCAACACTCCTCCAGACCAAACTAACCCAGCTGTCTGTCCCTAGCTCTATCTGTCAATGGATCACCAGCTTTCTGACAGATAGGCAACAGCTAGTGAGAATTGGTAAATTCACATCCAACTCCTGCACCATCAGCACTGGTGCCCCTCAGGGCTGTGTTCTCTCCCCACTACTCTTCTCCCTGTACACCAACGACTGCACCTCTAAAGACCCCTCTGTCATGCTCCTGAAGTTTGCGGACGACACTACAGTCATCGGTCTCATCCAGGATGGTGAAGAGTCTGCTTACAGATAGAAGGTTAAAGAGCTGGCTATCTGGTGCAGTCTTAACAACCTGGAGCTTAACATGCTCAAAACGGTGGAGATGATCGTGGACTTCAGTAGAAACCCCCCTGCACTCCCACCACTCACCATTATGAACAGCTCTGTGGCTGCAGTGTAGACATTCAGGTTCCTGGGCACCATCATCTCTCAGGACCTGAAGTGGGACACTCACATAGACTCCATTGCTAAAAAGGCCCAACAAAGGTTGTACTTCCTTCGTCAGCTGAGGAAATTCAACCTGCCACAGGAGTTGCTCACACAGTTCTACTCAGCCGTCATTGAGTCTGTCCTGTGTACTTCAATAACTGTCTGGTTTGGCTCAGCTACAAAATCAGAAATCAAAAGACTACAGAGGACAGTTCGGTCTGCTGAAAGTGTTATTGGTACTCCCCTGCCCACCCTCCAAGAACTGTATGCATCCAGAGTGAGAAAAAGGGCTCAGAAAATCACTCTGGATCCCCCACATGCATGCCATCTCCTTTTGGACCTTTTGCCATCTGGTTGGCGCTACAGAGCACCGAATACCAGGACAGTCAGGCACAAGAACAGTTTCTTTCCCCAGGCAATCTACCTCATGAACACTTAAATGTTCTCCACTGTGCAATAAAAATGTGTGCAATAACCTCATATTTATTTATCACCCTACATTCTAGTATATCTATAGCAGACCTGTACATACAATTTATTTTTTTATTTTTTTATATATATATATATATCTGTATATTATTCACATCTTATTTTTATTATCTGTGTCTTGTTGTTGTTGCTGTTGTTGTTGTTGTTGTTGTTGTTGTTGTTGTTGTTGTTGTTTCTGAGTACTGGAAGCTGTGACACTAAAACAAATTTCTTGTATGTGCAAACATACTTGGCAATAAAGCTCTTTCTGATTCTGATTCTGAATTCCTCATAAAACATGAAAAAAACTAGTTTAACAAATTAACTTATTGTTAAGCACACAAACAGTCTATCTCAGGTGTTTGGTTCAATTAAAACGAACTCTGGTGCGATTGCTCTGTTAGTGCAGTTCGTTTGAGTAAGTGTGAACGCTGCCATCCGAACCCTGTTGCACACCAAACAAGTGGACCGAGACCGCTAAAAAGATGGGTCTCGGTCCGCTTCCAAACGAACTCTGGTGCGGTTCGAATGATATATGAATGCAACACGGACCAAATACTTCTAAAAAGAACCAAAACAGGAAGTAACGACAAGATGCAACGCTATGCGACATGATTTGACGGTGCGGAACGAGCTGTGTAACCAAAACAAAATGAGCAGAGGGCAAACGTGGAGCAACGAGGAGGTAAAGTGCCTTTTATGAGCTTTTCGTGAGTTCGCAGGTGGTAAAAATAAAATCACATGTACGCAACGAGCACGCCGAGTCTAGCAGACGGCATTAGGTGTATTCGACTTAAAGCGGCACTGAGCAGACCGATCGGTGAATGGGTACTTAGATGTCATACACCGATCGGTCTGCGCAGTTCCGCTTTAAGTCGAGTTTGGGGTGTTCAGTAAGTTCCGTCACGAAATATAGGTCATTCAACCCGATCAATCAGGTTGTAAACGCATGGCTATGCCTTTAGGTTTGCTGTCAAAAATGCCTGTGTGAACGCTAAGTGGACCAGGACTAAATGTATCATTTTCCTTTTTTGTCCGGACCAAATGAACCAAACGAACCGAACTACAAGTGTGAACACACCCTTAGAATCACAACAAACAGCATCAAAACTAGATGACATAGAAGGCCTGAGATTGGTCAGTTCATCCATTACCAAACTTGCTTCCAAGATGATTCCTACTCTAGATGGGTTGAGCTGTGGACTTTCTTGATCAACACTGAGGATTCTTATTGGAGTCTGTCTTGTCAGCTGCATCTTAACAGAGGAAGAAACAGATCGACAAATACATTATCAAGTCAGTTAGATAATGCTGTTGTCAAATAAACTGGGAACTACTGGCCTACGCAACCCAGGCAACAATTAGTTCTGTGAAACATTTACATTTACATTTAGTTATTTAGCAGACGCTTTTATCCAAAGCGACTTACAAAAGAGGACAATAGAAGCAATCAAAACCAACAAAAGAGCAACAACATGCAAGCGATATGAGAAGTCTCGGTTAGCCTAACGCAGTACACATAGCAAGGTTTTTTTTTTTTTTTGTTATTTTTTTAAAGAAAACAAGTAGATAGAATATAGAAAAAATAAACAGTGTTTTTTTTTTGTTTGTTTCTTTGTTTTGTTTTGGGGTTTTTTTAAGAAAACAAAAAAAAAAGTTTTTTTTTTTTTTTTTGGAAACAAAGCAAAACCAATATTACACCGTGTCTACACCGGACGCGAGCGGCGCGACAAAATACTATAGAAGTCATTATAATCAGTGAAGCTGTCTACAAATCTCCGACAGAAAACTGCTGCCGCGTTCTATTTATGATGTGGTTTTCAACGGTCGCTTTATCACGTCGGCAGACAGGCGCATCTGGTGTAAACACGGTGTTACTCACCTATGGAGAAGAAATCCGATCGCAAGCCTTCCACTCCTTGAGTTCTCTCCAGCGCTGGAAAGCTGATCCGATATTTACATGGGTCCTACTTCTTGCCTTATCGTTCCGCAGATGTTTTCCTCTTTTGTTTTTTATTCACCATCTCTATCTTTCTGTCGCTCAACTGTTCACTGAACGCTCTCTCCTCCACATCATTAGTAGACACGCCCCTTACTGCTGATTGGCTACAAGTTTGTTTTGGTACTCGGCCCCGACTCAGTTTTCTAAAGCGTTTTTGAAAAATTTTGCTGTGTTCCAGGCAGGTTTTTGAGCCCGTAAGTCACGACTTCAAACCACGACTCACGACTTTGTAGCGTTCCAGGCAAGTCACGCCAAACTGCCTGAGCGCAAGGAATTGTGGTAGTTAGATGTAAACAAACCAGCATGGCGGTCCGTATGGGGCTTATGCTCATTTTCAATCATTTCTATCGCCAAAGGTGCTTACTCCTTGTTTATTTGAGGGAAACGGAGGAGGAAATACGGCGCATAAGGCAAGAGAAGCTGTTAGACTTTTGTTTTACGTTATTTGTATATTTGGAAATGTATCCGTAGGGGCTGCCATTGTTGTTTCGTGGGCTATGTGACGTCAGAGCACGGAACTGCGAGTACATCAATCTAGTACGAGTTCACGGGAGGGAAGTCACGGGTTTGATTGCTGTTCCAGTGCACTTTCACGGGTAGAAGGTTGGAAAAACACGGGTTATGGGTTGCCTGGAACGTGGCATTACATACCCCACCTTTAAGTTTATCTTCAAAAGTACTAAAGAATAATTTTTAGCATATTAAGTACAAAATTAGTGCATGAAAATAGTTAATAATTACTGTAATTCTGAGAGGACAACATTGTGACGTTCTACTTGGAGCTGTTCATGTCCTTGGACCGGGAATTGTGTGTTTCTATGATAACGCTATTAACGCCTAAATTAATCTGGAGCAGTCAGGTACAGTGGTCATGTGGTACAAGTAGGAGCTCTCAGAAAATTCCCAGTTTACAGATGGTAATTATGAGTTCTACAAGAACATGTATGCTTTTTCCAAGTTAGAATCTTGTAATTATGGCACAATTACAACATGGGATGAATGCACTTATCCATACCTGGTTTTCTGTAAAAAGAGCTGGTCTTTGAAATACCATCTTGGTGATGTCAGGCTTGTCATTGACAACTTTTATGTGAAGAGCAAACATTAAAGTTACAGTCTTTATAAGGCCATCTGACTTTAGAGTTTATATTTAACTGTGCAGTGTGCCAGTCAATAAAGTGATCATCCTCAGAACAGGTCTCAGTTAACCCACATGACATACAGCTGAACTGGAGTTTTGGTGTGAAGGTGGCATAAGTGTACATTTTTTGTGCATAAAGTGATTTAAATGTATGTACATGCCTGATGTTAACAAGGAAATTGTTCCGTTCTTGTATAACTTCCATGTTTGAACATAGAGACAGGGTTTCACAGACAGGGCTTAGCTTAAGCCAGGACTAGGCCTCAGTTAAATTAAGATATTTAAATAGCTTTTATAAAAATGCCTTAAAAACTTTACTGTTGTGCATCTTGAGACAAGACAATGGCACTGACACATTTTAAGATGTGTCATTACAAGGTATTTTCAGTTAAGACAGCTTGAACATGCATTTTCTAGCTCTCGTTTAACAGTTATGAGGGCCGTACTTAAATTTCCAAAGCATCTCTTTCATTTCTTCTTCCTTCCAAAACAAGATAGTCGTTAAGAGGGCTCTGAAACTAGATAGAACAGAAGTATATTCATCCATTTTTGTATTTACACTGTTAATTTACTTAAACTTACTCTTTCAAACAAAAGCCATGTCTAAATTAAACGTGGTAAATTATTGCACTCGCCATATTAGCACATCGTCTCTCCTCCGCTGGAATCGCGGCTGCTGTATGAGTACAGTTAAATCTCCTCACAAACAACAGCTCCTCGAGTGAAAAAGAAATCATAGAAAGGAAAAGGCAAAAAATGTCAGCCGAACTCTCGCTGGTCAGGGGTTCCAGCATGGTTATGTCCGCTGCAGGCGAGTGAGAAAACTAGCTAACTTAGCTAACGGATGAGAAATGTCCCGTTGTTTAGACAAACAACAATTTGCGCTGATCACAAACAGTTTCTCGAGGGAAAGAAAGACACGATAAAAGGTAAATAGCGGAAAAGAACGTCCTTAGAACTATCTAAAACAAAATTTCCACCTTTTCATCCACAGCTCCTTGAATTCACACACAATCTCAATGAAAATGGCATCGTTAACTGACTCGCAGCACCAGTGTGGGGGAGGCGTGGTCAGGTTAATTTAACTTAAATTTATTCACAGGTTCAAATATGTCTACAAATTAGTAGAATATACTTATATCTTATAAGTAATGCAGTAAAACTTAAATATTTAAATATATTGCAATTAAATTGTTTAATTAGATACAAAATCCGGGTTTACAGTATAGTTTAAAGGAATAGTTCACCCAAAAATGAAAATTTTGTCATCATTTTATCACTCTCATGTCATTTCAAACTTGTATAAGTTTCTTTCTTATGTTGAACACAAAAGAAGATATTTGGAAAAATGTTGAAGAGCCAAACAGTTGTTGGTCCCCACTGACTTCCATAGTAGAGAAAGAAATACTATAGAAGTCAATGGGGACCATCAACTGTTTGATTTCCAGCATTCTTCAAAATAACTTTTTTTATGTTCAACATAAGAAAGAAACTCATACAGGTTTGGAACAGCATGAGGGTGAGTAAATAATGACAAAATTTTCATTTTGGGGTGAACTACCCCTTTAAATTATGAGCAGCTTGTTCCATTTCAGTCAGGATGCTGCCTAGGAGGCACCTGCCTATTTAGACAGTTGACAGCAAGGCAGCTTTCTTGGTTGTGAAACAGAGCTACTGCGAGTGGCTTTTAAACTAAATTTCAGTTTCACTGCCTCCAACCTACTCACTGCCTATGTGGACACCAAACTCAGAGCACATGAGCTCAGATTTAGACAAGCTTCTGCTGAAGAGGCTTCTGTGCATGCACAATATTATCATCTGGGCATTTTTAAATCACAGAGATAGATCACAGAGCGCAGTACAATATTTTTTTAATCACATGTTTAATGTGTGCGAGAGCGTGTTTGTTCATGCACCCAGGTGTGATATGTTGGATATGGGCCTTCTTTAGGGAAATTGTCTTCATTAACAATGTTAAGCGGAGAAATGAGAACACTTTACACTGGGAGGAAGGAGGCTCCTGGGTCCCCCACACATACATCACCCACCCTTACCAAAAAGTAGTATACTTCAAGTTTATTTTATTAAGTATACTCAAGTAAAGTTCAAGTATATTTTTAAGTATACTTTATGTAGTAGGTATACAAATATCAGTGTACTAGTAGTATACTTGTAAGTGTACTATTTCAATACTCCTTGGAACTAAACTGGCCCACTTTCTAGTATATAAAAGTATACTTTTAAGTATAAAAGTAGTAAACTTTGAGTACATAACTATTTTACATCAATGTTTTAGCTTGTACTGCAACTATACTAAAAGTGAACTTATTGGTATACTGATAGTTTACTAATTAAATACTTGTAGTAGCATTTTTAGTACACTTTGAAGTATAGTCTCAGTAAATTACTAGTTTAGTAGATTTATACTGCAAGTATACTCGTAAGTTTTCTTTAAGTGAACTTTACATCATACTTTAAGTATAATACTATGTCCCTATTTAGGTATTAATTTGTATATATTTTGTTATATGAATATCTGAACATACAAAACATCCAAAGAAAGAACAGGGTATCTGCTTGTAAACAAAAACATTTTATTCTAGCTTCATGCATTCTTTTTTTAAATACTTGAATGTGGGTAAGTCTCATAAATAAAAAAATGAAGAAATAAACAACAATTTGAATAAAAAGCTGAAAAAAGACTATGAATTGGATTCAGAATGATAATCAAAATGTAGATGGAGCCGATCAACACCCCAAAGCTTGACAGTCATTATTAACTCTTTATTGGTCGACATTTTATTCCATAACGTTACACAGTTTTGATGCTGTTTTATGTCAGATGATCATGTTTGATTGCATGTGGAAGTATCTGTTGTTTCTTTTTCTTCTTCACTTGTGTTTTTCGGAAATTCTGTACAGAAGATGTGTACTAGCGCCCCCTACCATATAACAATGAAAACACGGATTCTAGGAGCACAAGTATAGCTCAAATATATTTAGACTTTTTCTAAGTATAAGTCAAGTATACTTAAATGTCATTTTAAGTATATATCTGAGAAGTACATAAAGCCCATTTCTGAGAAGTACATAAAAAGTAAACTAAAAGTATACTATCCTATTTTTAGTTTAAAAGAAGTATACCAATAGCACACTTGAATAAACTTCTTTTTCGTAAGGGCATCTCACCTGCCTTTACGCATCATTACAAGGCCCCCACCCCCGTCTATCTATTTTGTTTCTCTCTCTCTCTGTTTCTATTCCTCTTTCTTTGGCTTTTTCTTCTGTCCTCCCACAGCCAGACAGCCAAATGAAAACAAAGGGATCAATGCAGCTAGAAAACAATTACATTTAACTTCCATTTCAATCCCAAGGCATGCTGCAGCACAGATGAATCTCTGCCTTAAATGCCTCTGTCTCGCCGCCTCCCACTGCTCGTTGACTCCATCTATTCTCTGCAGCCACATCCGGCCCGGCCCCGGCCCTATATCTCGCGCTGCATTACTGCAGCACACTTAAGGACTTGATTCATTTCAGAAAGGAAGTTATCAAATGATGCAAGAAGCAAACATATTGAATGATGTAGATGATGTTTCTTTGATGTCTTCCGATTGTTTTGCTGACATGGTCAGGCATGTAGATTTTCAGGGGAGATTATTATAAGATCTCAAGACTGGCTAAGGACTAAAGAAGAGCATATTGTGAGAATAATACCAAATACCAAGTGCCAAATATTTATCTCTTTATTTACTCTTTATTTATTTATTTTATTTTTTTGCAAACTTGTGTCTGGCTCCATTCTAATATTAAACATCCACTTTTTATGATTCCGGCCAAAGATGTTACCAAGATGGCCACTGAGTTTACTAACTGATTATTCAAAGGAATAGTTGACCAAAACCTGAAAGTTCTGTCATCATTTACTCATCCCAATATCATTCCAAACCTGCATGACTTTCTTTCTTGGAATACAAAAGCAGAATTTTTTATGTAATGTTCTGATTCTCTTTTTTTCAGTGCAATTACATTGAATGGGGAGTGAAGCATTTAAGAATCAAAAAATATCATAATAATCTTCTGAAATCATACTATGGCTTTGTGTGATAAAGTCCGATTTTTGAAGAAACCTTTCAGAATGTTTTTGTGCACTGGATCAACAGATTTATTGAACAGATTTTCAATGAATATTGTATTATTTTGGTCTATTCCTCAAACAAAGCTATCATTAACCTTTATTTAACCAGGCAAGTCACTTAAGTTCTTATTTACAGCAACATGTACACAAATAATTTTAAACACTTTTATAATACAGTAATTGCACTTTGGAAATTGACCATCTTCCCTTTCATCATATTAAAATGAATGGCCTTCAAAAATTCACATTTTTTGTATTGTACAGGTTTGGAATTGCATGAAGATAAGTAATATAAAGACAAAGTTTTCATTTTTGGATGAACTATTCCTTTAAAGGAACTTTAACAAAACGCATCTGGTCAAAGTAACTGAAAACAACCCGAAATTGATCTTGAGTGCTTGCCGATGTTGTGCATTTCACTTTCAAAAGTCTAACTCAAAAGAACGACATCCTACACTATTCACTGCAGACAGGTCTGTGTGAAGGTAGATGTTTGTTCTGGTTAGGTAACACTGAACTCTGTGCAGAGCTGAGTTTGATCCTCCCTTGCTGTGACCTGGTCATGCACAAATCAATGCAGTGTGCTCCACGTACAACCCTCTTCTTCACACCAGAAAGCTGCTTTTTGAGTTTATGTAAGCTAGGACAGGCATCCATCTGCCCACACATGTCCTCTCTCACTCTGGGGACTCAGGCCTTTACAGTGAACGCACTGTGGGAGTGAAGTGCTGACCATTTTCTTTGGTCTCTGTGGTTCTTAAATTGTATTTTACATTCTAATATTCAACTCCAGTAATGAAGCTTGTGAATAAAAGGTCTGAGAGGCTAGACATGCTAATTTTAGTTGGCTATTTTGTGCAGTTCTGTGACAGCTCACCTTTTTCTAGAACATTGGATGGTGGTATGTAAAGTTAATTCTGTGAGATTACATAAATTTATGACAGATGGGTCATTGATTCTAAAGACCAGCGATTCTTAACCAATCTGCAGCAACACTAGGGGTAGGTATTGCTTTATAAAATTACATATAAAACAAAATAAATGAGATAAATGTGTTATAGGATGATATAGACATTATTCATGCAACGTTCAAAAGTTATGGGTCAGTAGTTTTTTTTTTTTTTTTGCGTTCAACTGACCAAAAGTGACTTGATTTCTATTTCAAGTAAATGCTGAACTTTCTATTTGTCAAAGAATCCTTAAAAAAAGTGAATGTAGGCTACTGAAAATTCTGCTTTGCCATCACAGGAATAAGTTACATTTTAAAATATTTTAAAATAGAAAACAATTATTTGAATTTGTAATAATATGTCACAATATTACTGTAAGTACAGTCTTTATGTATAGTTATAACATTCACCTAATTTATAAGGCAAGAAAGCAAAACCTTATTTTAAAAAAAAAATGTTTAGATGAAAATGTGCATTTAGACTATATAAAGTCAGCAGACAAAAGTTATTGCATCTCTTTACTTGATTCATAGTGCCAATTTATATCCAGTGCAATTAAAAATTTAAATTAAAAACACTGTTAAAGAATATGCATAATGTATGTGAACGTAAAAGATGTTCACCTCAATATTCTAGTACAAAAATCACTTTATTCAATGAAAAACCTGTTCTCTGCAGCATTAGGGTTAACGCTAAATTATTAAAACCATTTAAATGGTCAGGAGACAAGAGAAAATAAGAAAAGCATGTACATTCTTTCAAAATCCACTGTTTGAGATGTTCTGGGCAGTCAGAGTCTCGGTCGAAAAATGCCTGAATTGTAATTCCAGAATTGTGCTTAATGTAACTTTAAATGTTAATGTGATGCTGCTGAGGGTAGAAACTAGGACATGGCTGCTTTGCAGTCAGTCGACGAGACCCATTTCTCGTTAACGAGGTAACGGCATTCCTTAGGGAGCATGAATGTGACGGAGACAAGGTCCCCTGTAAAGCACACTGCCCTGCACTAATTACACTTTAATTAGAGGAAAAACCCAAAGTAACGGTCTGTAACTTTAGTGCTTGTGATCTAAGCTAAGATCAGGCTTGTCAAAGTCGGGATGTATGCTCATCACTTCCTTGAGATCTTCAAGTAGTTTTGCAATGTAGTTTGGAGAGGAAGTTGGCAGTTGCTTTGAGAAATTAGCTCAGCTATGATGGAGTCTTGCTGTGTTTGTAGCAAAAGAGGTCGGTCCTTTGCAGGGCAACAGAAATATTGACAGATTCATTTCTTGCTCCAGTCAGGCATATTCACACTTATGTCCCACCGCAGCTACAGCAGAGTCAGCAACAAACATAGTGATTTGAGTGGCAGCTTTAACCAGGAGCCGATGTTCGTAAAGCAGATTTATGCCTAATCTGAAAATGAGATTTGCAGAAAGGTAGAACTACTAAATATGCAAAGCAGATGTGACACATAGGGTCATGTTAAAGGAATAGTTCACCTAAAAATGAAAGTGCTGTCATCAGCCTCAGAGTTACTTTCTTTTACAGAACACAAAAGAAGATATTTTGATGAATCCAAAAAACATCTAATCTAATTAACTTTCATTGTATAGACTAAAAGACTTTTTACAAAATAGCTTCTCAGAAGAAACAAACTGTTTTTATCCTCAAATATGTTTTTGACATTGTTTGTACATGGACAGTGATTTTTGTTTTGACATTAAGGAAATCTCCTTGAAAGTTACATCAGGATATGTCACAACTAGTCTCACTCTCAGACGGCACGTCCTCAGACCGCCCACAGTCTGTTCGCTGACCATCTGACTGATGCATATTGCTCACAAAACTGGAAAGCATTTACTCAATCTGGCAAGCTCCAATCTGATTGGCTGACTTAACACAGGTCGTGGGAGTAAAGGCATGCAGGTTTTATTTATTTATTTATTTATTATAATCATTGTGCCTGATAAATAGATAAAAAATAGATAAGTATAAAATAAAATGTATTTTAAATCTATAATGCATATATATATATATATATATATATATATATATATATATATAGACATTGTGGCACAAAATTTGACAAAATTTGGTACAATGCCAAATTTTCTTAGACACAATGTCAAAATTTTCTGTTATATTTCCGGTGTTTCTCTACAAACAAGATGTAACTAAATCCTTTTCAATGCCAGTCTATTACTGTGGTATAGTCTCTTTTTTAAGTGCTTAAAAACTGTATGAATTGTGGCTGGTTTATATGTTGGTCAGAGGGCCTCTTCTTCTTACCTTATCTATAACCATCATTTCCCAAAAATCACCATACATCTGAGGATACCTTCACTTGAGAGCACTCTGAATAATGGCACATTGTTGGTGTTTGGAAAAAGTTTGGGAAAATAATAATGGAAATATTTTACAAAGTGGGAGTTTGAACAGTATATTTATGTTCTTTTCTCTCTCTCTCTCTCTCTCTCTCTCTCTCTCGCTCTGTGTGTGTGTGTGTGTGTGTGTGTGTGTGTGTGTGTGTGTGTGTGTTTGTACATATCCGAGTGGGTGTTTGAGCAGTTGGAGTATTGCTCCTCTTTGAACTCACAGTGATACTGACTCAGGATTGACTCACACAATAAACAGAATAGAGTATCACAGCATAGAATCAATAATATGCATAGAAAATAGAAAAATGCTATTGACTTTTCTATTTATATACTATAATCTATAATATAAGACATTCTATTAAATATGAATAGCGTTTGGGAAAGCTTGGGGAAAGGGAGTAAGACACTCAAGGAAAAAAACAACAACAACAGTGCTGGGCTGTTCTCTTCAGCTGCGGCCAAGTTGATCAGTCATGCTGTTTTATATCCTGTATGTTAGTCTCAATTTCTCAGATCTGGCCTCGGTACAAATGAATCCAATATAATCAGCTAATTAGGTCAGTACTCACATATCATGCATAATATACAAATGGGTGCAGTGTTGTGGCTATGTAGTGGCAATTAGAGGTTTGGAAACTGTCAGTTAAAGGATAAAACAGTATTTTATTTGTTATTGCAATCAATTATGAAGTTAACCAGGCTTCTGCCATCATAAGTGGATTATTCATAGCTAGATTTGACAGTGTTGTGGTTGTGTAATTCTGTTTACTAAGCAGGGCTCGGATCTGGCATTTTAAACATTGTGACAGCACTCAATCTGTAGCACCCATTCTCAGAGTCCAGATTCATGGTGGGCGTTGGAACAGAGGTGTCAAATGAGAGCGCTTTCATCCCTGGCTGAGTCCTTCCCTCAAATTTCAGTGTCAATGTGTTCTGCCTTCCATAAGCTTGTACTTTCAAATTAGTTACACTTGATTGTACTGAGAATGACTGTGTAAACTTAAAGTTTGCATGTACTTCGTAACCCATATGTTGCAATGGTTAGCTCACTTGAAAATGAAAATTGTCATTATGTACTAACCGTTTTTAAACCGTTTCTAACTCGTATGCTGTTTTTCTTTCTTGAACATTATCAAAAAATTCTACTTTTTTATTTTTGCAGAACTATTAAATGTAATACTTTTATTTGATAGTATATGAATATTATTAATAATAATAATAAACAATTTTTCCCATACAGGTATTACCACTGTGCTGACCATGACCACCATCAACACCCACCTGAGAGAAACACTTCCCAAGATCCCCTATGTCAAAGCCATAGACATGTATTTGATGGGTTGCTTCGTCTTTGTCTTCTTGGCTCTGCTGGAATATGCTTTTGTCAACTACATTTTCTTTGGACGAGGGCCTCAGATGCAGAAAAAGTTGGCTGAGAAAGCTGAGAAAGCCAATAACGACCGCAACAAGTACGATGGCAACAAGGTAAAAGTCATTATTATCTATTGCAATGCCAGACTGTATTGTGTGCTAAAGAATTGAGTGTGAGTGTGTTAGATTTTTTATTTTTTTTTTGTAAATGTTTATGTTATGATTGCTCTGGGGGATATGATACAATAGCATGAGCAAAGAAGAGGAAAAAAACACAAAT
This sequence comes from Spinibarbus caldwelli, assembly GCA_039654775.1. Classification (NCBI taxonomy): domain Eukaryota; kingdom Metazoa; phylum Chordata; class Actinopteri; order Cypriniformes; family Cyprinidae; genus Spinibarbus; species Spinibarbus caldwelli. The sequence continues at coordinate 22,663,998 of CM077237.1, forward strand.
GTGAAGTTTCTAAGTAACGGTAATGAAGTTTATGAAAATGTTTTAATTAAAAAACAATGGAATTCTTACCGTTCTACAGAATTAAGTAACAATGCAACATCATTAGCCGACAACACTACAGAGTTAAAAGAATAAATATTTGTAGCCAACTAGGGGTAGCACTGTATAACACTGGTTTATAACTGATAAAATTAAATATAAACCATGAACCAAAAGCTTGTCCTAACCAGACATGATGTGACGCATGACAGGATCCTATTTTAGAAACAGTTCTTATTACTGCGATGTCTAGGCTGGAACAACAACATACAAACAATGACAATGATGATCTCAAGTGCTTTATTTAATGTTAAAAGTGTCTAAAATAAGTTTGAATATCGTTTTTGTGACCTTTATAGCCATGATGAACGTGACAGTGGATAATTTACCTCAGATCTTGAAAATAAAGGAAACATGAACAGTAAAACTCAGTGAGAACAAACAACTGTATTCCATAACAAAGATTGTATCAGTCACTCAGTATGTATATTTAATAATATTAAAATGTTTTAATATTTATGAACTAAATTATATATTCATCCATTTTGTTGCAAGTGCAGTGTGCATGCAGAGAACCCACGTAAACTTACTTCTGATTGACTGTGATTTGTGATTGATTATTGATTGATTTGTAATTTGACAAATTGCCTGTTGCTGGAATCTTATCACATAGTGTCAGGTTAGGACATTGTGCGGATATGATAAAATTAAGCAACATCTTTGCTTAGCTATAAGCTGATTCCTTGCTGCACTTGTTCTAGACGTACAGTATACTTTCCTGCGTTGAGACCTGGAAAATGCTGCCCTTATTTCACTTTATTTAGTTTATTTAAGACATCTCCCAGTACTGATGAAAGTCAATATTCCTCCTGCATGTTTATTCCTGGAATGTTGTGTGAGAAATACGGCCACTGTCATTTGCATGTGAATAGTTATGCAACAACAACGTTCCGAAATGTGTCATTATTTTTCTTTTAATCACAAGAAAAATTCCAGACCTAAGTTGAGATTTTTGAGGTTAAAGCAGATGAAGAACAAACTCGTGTTTGTGTTTTTCTGACCAGTCTGTTCAGGAGGGAGTCAACTGTAAGCCATCATCTGTTAAACAGTCCAATCAGGTACAAGGCCACCGTCACTCACGAGGGGTGAGTGTGTGTATTGCTGACTGTTTTGTCAACATTTGTGAGCTTCCTTCTGAAATTCTCCTAGCAACAGTTTTCCTCTCATTTACTGCATAACAGTGTTTCTCAACTGGTGAGTTATATGTATTTTCTCACAGCAAAGAAAAATAAGCGTATTAACCTTTTAAAGCTAGAAAATGCGTCCCATATTATTAATATCCAAGACTCAGTGTTCAATGGTTATAATCACTTGGTAGAAGATAGTCAGATTAGATAGATCTATCTACTTACTGATGATAATGCATGAAACCATCAAAATTCCAGAAACATCTTAAATGTATTTTTTTTTTTACTATTCTATCATATCAATTTTGGATTGTATTTGATTTTATTTAGAATTTTGCTAATGCAGTTCATGTAATGCCAATAAATTACAAAGTTTGATTTTAGAGATATTTCATTTTAACATTACATTTTTTGGTCACTGCTTGATATCAAATGTAAATCTGGGTCCTGATTCAAAACTAGTTGAGAACCACTCGGGTTCTTTTGTGCCATCTTGCTTTTGTGTCTTTGTTTTCTTCTTTCATATGTAATGGTGTGATTTCTGGTCCAGCTGAAAGTTCAGCAAGTTTACCAGAAATCCACTTTTGATGTTTTTCATTCACTTGAAAATTCTGGTTCAGTGCACATCATCTCATAGCACAACAATATACTATACTCGTGTTGTATTGCTGTTCTCTCATTCACCCCATCACAAACACTGATCAAGATTACAACGAGAGATTGAGCTGTAATGATATTTTTGCAAGAATGTATTTCTGAATTATTTATTACTGCAGAGACTCTGAGGTAACAGTAAATAAACAATCTCATGGAGGGACCTCCTGAACTTGTTTTTAAGTAAAATGGCAATTACTTCTATCATTTAGCATTTTTTCCCTTGTTTTATACTGTTATTTTAATTAATCCACATTAATTGTGTTCTGTGTGTGCACCATATAATAAACAAACTTCTTTCTATTGATTAAATAAGAATCACACATATACTGCTTTTTTAGGACTCTTACATTGTCTAGGTTACATTGCAGTTTCAAACCTACACCTTATAGATGAAAACTTCTACTATCTAATATGATCCTTGTGAGGTTACCAACTTATGCAACTTGCTCTCTCTTTTTTTTTAGAGTAGTCCCGAATCAGCTCATTAACAAAACAGCTGTTTATACCCTAAGTTTGAGATTACAATTGTACAACCTTATTATAGTGAATATTACTTTTTGAAATTGTGGCTTGTTTAGAGCGTCTCATTATCATATGCTACAATGATGCATTAACATGTTGATGTTTGATTGTAAAATGAGTGCTGTTCAATTCTGTATGCTGTACTAGAGAGCCCAGCACTTCAGCAGTAATTAATGTCTGTGGCATGTGTCTATGGCAGTGCTTTACATTTTTTATTGTGAGCATTCCAATGTAGTGGTTACATAAAGTAACGTCTCGGTTACGTATGTAACCCTCGTTCCCTGAAGGAGGGAACAGAGACGTCACGTCGGATGACCGACGAAATTGGGATCTCGCCAGAGAGACCAATCCACTTCGAGTGTAACTAAACGAGCCAATGGACATTGGCATGCGATTATTGCATCCAGCTGCCGCTGATCACAGCGTGAGCATAAGAGGCAGCTGATGCACCGCATCAATTATGTTTTCGCTGAGGAGCCGAGCCGGCGACCCGGCAGCTCAGCGGTGGTACAGCGACTGTGGCGACGGGACGTGACGTCTCCGTTCCCTCCTTCAGGGAACGAGGGTTACATACGTAACCGAGACGTTCCCCTTTCAGTCGGTCACTCCGAGTCACGTCGGATGACCGACGAAATTGGGATCCCTACCAAAGCGCCACAGGAGCTGCCCCTTCCAGTGCCCTGTGTAGGGCTCCTGACCCTTCCTATAAGGCAGACGATAGGACCGGGCTCTACACAGAGAAGGTCAACTACTGGTGTTCCTTGAACAACCCAAACAGTAGGACTAGGATAACACTGGGAAGCGTGCCCTTCCACTTGGAAGAGGCACACTGCGGAGTCACCTCCTCCCAGAGGGGGTTAAGTGACATTCAAACATGTGAAGTAACCCCGAAGGGCCCTATTGCACATGGAAGTCTCTGAGATGGCTCAGGCTGCATCTTTAGAGATGGCAGAACGTGGTCCGCCAGGGGAAACATGGCTCTAATAAGAATACCGTGGAATACACATATGGGATCCCGACAGGGTCTCTCATATGGGCACTAGCCTCGCACCAGATTTCAAGAATTCATTGGCTGAAGGCCTGGCGCCGGACGCCCCGCCGCGTCTGGACGCCGGAGTGCTGGAGGACTCAACAGGGTTTGCCTGGTTAAGGAACTCTCTGGAGAATTAGGCGTAAGGACGCCGCAAGCCGACTCTGAGCCGGCCCTCTCAGTGCCACTACCCGTTTGAGGTGAGAACACAGGAGGAAACCGGTTCGACACGTAGGCTATAAAACCTAGCGAACGTGTTGGGAGTCGCCCAACCCGCAGCTCTACAGATGTCTGCTAGCGAGGCACCACGAGCCAGCGCCCAGGACGATGCGACACCCCTAGTGGAGTGAGCACGCAACCTGAGTGGGCAGGGCACACCTTGTGCTTCGTAGGCCAAGGTGATGGCATCCACTATCCAGTGGGCCATCCTCTGCTTGGAGACAGCCTTCCCCTTCTGCTGTCCTCCGTAACAGACAAAGAGCTGTTCTGAGGTCCTGAAGTTCTGAGTTCTATCCACGTACTGACGCAGTGCGCGTACAGGACAGAGCAAAGCTAGGGCTGGGTCTGCCTCCTCCAGGGGCAGCGCTTGCAGGCTCACTACCTGGTCCCTGAAGGGCATGGTAGGAACCTTGGGCACATAGCCGGGCCGGGGCCTCAGTGTTGCACTGGAGTCAGCCGGCCCAAACTCAAGGCACGACTCGTCGACCGAAAATGCCTGCAGGTCCCCCACCCTCTTGATTGAGGCCAATGCAGTCAGGAGTAGGGTTTTCATAGAAAGAAACTTCAACTCGACTGACTGCAACGGCTCAAAGGGGGCAGTTTGTAGGGCTCTTAGCACCAAGCCAAATCCCAAGAGGGAAGGGAGGGAGGCCTCGGAGGATTTAACCTCCTGGCCCCCCTAAGAAACCTGACGACCAGATCATGCTTCCCCACCGACCTCCCCTCTATGGGGTCGTGGTGGGCAGAAATAGCAGCAACATATACCTTAAGGGTGGAGGGGAACAGCCTACGCTCCAACCCTTGTTGCAAAAAGGAAAGCACGGCTCTGATCGAACATCTCCGGGGGTCCTCCTGGTAAGAGGAACACCATTCGACGAACAGGTTCCACTTCAGCGCATAGGCCCGTCTTGTGGACGGTGCTCGTGCTGAAGCGATAGTGAGCGCTACCTCCTGGGGCAGGTCACCTAGAACCTCCGCGTCCTGTCCAGGGACCACACATGAAGTTTCCACAAGTCTGGACGTGGGTGCCAGAGGGTGCCCCGTCTCTGAGAAAGCAGATCCTTCCTCAGAGGAATCGGCCAGGGAGGGGCTGTCGCGAGGAGCATGAGTTCCGGGAACCAGGTCCTGTTGGGCCAATATGGAGCCACTAACAGGACCTGCTCCTCGTCCTCCCTGATCTTGCACAATGTCTGTGCTAGCAGGCTCACTGGGGGAAACGCATACTTGCGCAAGCCCTGGGGCCAGCTGTGTGCCAGTGCATCCGTGCCGAGCGTTGCCTCGGACAGGGAGTAGAACCACTGGCAGTGGGTGGTTTCTGGAGATGCAAACAGGTCTACCTGAGCAACTCCGAACCGACTCCAAATCAGCTGGACCGCCTGGGGATGGAGTCTCCACTCCCCAGGAAGTGCCGCTCGAGACAGCTCGTCGGCCGCCTGATTGAACACTCCTAGGATGTGGATGGCACGAAGGGACCTCAGATGCTTCTGACTCCAGAGGAGGAGGTGGCGGGCGAGTTGCGACATGCGACGGGAGCGCAAACCGCCTTGCCGGTTGATATAGGCAACGGTCGCAGTGTTGTCCGTACGGACCAGAACGTCCCTGCCCCGAAGGCGCCCTCTGAGGCGGCACAGGGCAAGGCGTACTGCCAGCAACTCGAGGCAATTGATATGCCAACGCAGAAGGGGGCCCGTCCAAACCCCTGATACTGCGTGCCCGTTGTACGTGGCACCCCAGCCGGTGGTCGAGGCATCCGTGAATACCACAGCATGCCTGGATACCTGCTCCAGGGGCACTCCTGCCCGAAGGAACGAAGGATCTGACCACGGGCTGAAGGTCTCGCGGCAGGCCGGTGTAATCTGAACCCGGTGAGTACCGCGTTTCCACGCCCACCTCGGGATTCGACCATGGAGCCAGTGCTGAAGCGGTCTCATATGGAGCAGACCGAGCGGAACTATGGCCGCAGCTGCAGCCATATGCCCCAGGAGCCTCTGAAAGAGTTTCAGTGGGACCGCTGTCCTGCCTGATAAAGTCTTGAGGCAGTTCAGCACCGACTGAGCACGTTCCTGGGTGAGGCGTGCTGTCTGGTTGACCGAATCCAACTCCATGCCGAGAAAAGAGATCCTCTGCACTGGCACGAGTTGCTCTTTTCCCAATTGACCCGAAGGCCCAACTGGCTGAGGTGCCTGAGCACCAGGTCCCTGTGTGCGCACAACAGCTCTCGAGACTGTGCAAGTATGAGCCAGTCGTAGAGGTAGTTGAGAATGCGCACACCCCATTCTCTCAAGGGAACAAGGGGCCGCCTCTGCGACTTTGGTGAAGACACGAGGCGAAAAGGGACAGCCCGAAGGGCAGAACCTTGTACTGATATGCCCGACCGTCGAACGCGAATCGCAGGAATGGCCTGTGTCGCGGGAGAATCGAAACATGAAAGTACGCGTCCTTCAGGTCGATTGCTGCAAACCAATCTAGGGGACGGACGCATCCAAAAATGCGTTTCTGCGTCAACATCTTGAACGGCATCTTGTGAAGTGCACGGTTCAAAACTCGCAGATCCAAGATCGGTCGTAACCCACCGCTTTTCTTGGGCACAATGAAGTAAGGGCTGTAAAACCCCGACCTCATATCGGCTGGAGGGACCGGCTCTATTGCATCCTTCGCCAGTAGGACTGCAATCTCCGCGAGCAAGACAGGGGCATCGACGGCTTTGACTGAAGTGAACCGGATGCCCCTGAACTTGGGGGGGACGCCGGGCGAACTGAATCGCATAGCCGAGTCTGATGGTCCGCAGGAGCCACCGGGACGGGCTGGGGAGCGCTAACCAGGCTCCGAGAGACCGCACCAGCGGGGCCAACGGGCCCACCGACATGCCCGCGGTGGGGCAGCGAGGTGGAACACAGGGACCGGCCCCAGGGCCTGTGACGGCCTGGCCTGTGACGGCAGGGGGCGGGGTCTGGGTGTGTAGTGTAGCACTCACCTGATTTCTCCTCGCGTGGGAGGAGACACAGGAACCCGGCTTGAGGCTTGTGACAGCCCGGCGTTTGACGACTTGAAGCGGGGACTGGAGTGCTACTGCCCTTACCTGGTTCCACGAATGGGCAGGAGGGGTGCTCTTGGGCAACCACCCGCTGCCTGCTGGCGAGAGAGGAGGAGGGAAGCGATCCTGTGATGCACGGATCACCACTCTCCTCCTCTGGAGACCCGGAGATTGAGGAGACCGCTCTTTACTGATGTTTTGGGTACCGCTGGCTGCTGGGCCAGAGGCGGAACAAAATGAACAAAAGATACTCCACCCGGCCCTCCTCCGGGGGAGGGAGTGGTGCAGTCACCATCTCCCGATGAGCAGTCTCCTCCATCTCTGGGTCGACCGTCCCAGTGCCTCTTGCACTTGCGCTTGCCGCCAGGTTTGGCGGGGGCCTGGACGGGCTGGGCGTCCTGCCTGCGACCGGCTCCACGACGCTGCCTGGTGAAAGGCTGCTGCGGCTGCGCGGGAGCGGCCGCAGGGGAGCGCCCACGGCGACGAGCAGGCTGAGTGGCTGCAGCCGGAGTGAAAGCAGCAGGTTTCCTCCGGCGCATGATGTGTTTGCCTCAGTCTGCTTCTAGGCTGCCGAGAACTGCTGGGCAAAGCTCTCGACAGCGTCGCCGAAAGGGCCGGTCTGTGACACGGGAGCATTCAGGAACTGTACCTTCTCCTGCTCCTTCATGTCAGCGAGACACAGCCAGAGATGGCGCTCCTGGACATCGCACGACCCAGAGACTGTGCGGTCACCTTCGTCACTCGTAGCGCGAGGTCCGTCGCAGCACGCAGCTCATGTAGAACCGCCAGGTCGTGACCACCCTCGTGCAGGTCTTTCAGTGCTTTGGCCTGGTGGACCTGCAGCAACGCCATAGCGTGGAGGGTGGAAGCCGCCTCCCCACAGGCTCTATAAGCACTGCCAGTTAGACCTGACGAATACTTAGAGGCCCGTGAGGGGAGACACGGATCACCCCGCAGGGTGGAAGCGGCTGTTGGACACAGTTGCATGGCCACAGACGTTCCACCGAGGGGATGCCCGCATACCCCAAAGCGGCTCCACCATCGAGGGTGGTGAGAGCGGAAGAACTACAAGATGTGTTTCGGGCAGTGAAAGGTGCCCTCCACGATCTTGTCAGCTCCTCATGCACTTCCGGAAAGAATGGCACCGGAAGGGGGTGCTGAGAACCAGCGCCACCCCCACCGAGGAACCACTCGCCCAGCCTCGAAGGATCGGGACACGGTGGCTTTTTAGGATTCCACACGAGCCCGACATTCTCGGCGGCCCGGGAAAGCATAGCCGTCATCTCTGGGTCTGGCACGGACAACGCTACCACACCCGAAGGGGGCAACGCAGCCGGGTCATCATCCCCGGAGAGAGAGGGCCCGCCCTCCGATGCAGTGATCGACATCTGGTCGTCAGAGGGGGCACCGAAGGAAACGCGTGGCCAGCGCGCTCCTTCGGCAGCTCCACCGGCTGCGGTGTGCTTGAGGGGTGAGGAGCTCCACTTGGGGAAGCCCTCACCGTAATCCTCAATCACCTCTGACTCCACCGGATCCAGTGTGCACGCCGGATCACGGCAGGCAGAGGGACTCTGCCATGTTTGACATAGCAGAGTCGCACTCCGAGATGGTCATGTCCCCGCAAGAAGAACATGAACCATCCACGAAAGCCACCTCAGCGTGCTGAATGCCCAGACACGTGAGGAAGCGATCGTGACCGTCCTGAGGCGCCAGGAAACGACCACACCCAGAAACGCACGGGTGAAAAGACATCTTTAAAAAGACGCGATCACCCGTGTTGCTCTTTTAGAGAAATTGCTCTTTCAGAGAAATGCTCTTTTAGTGCTGAAGCACGCAGGGGAGCTGGCCACCGCACACTCCTAGTGTGGCTGTCAGCAGGAAGACGATCTTTCTCTCCCGGACACCGTGACCACCGCTGCCGCGCCGTAACGCCCGCACTCGCTCGCAGAACACTCTCTTGGAAGGGAGAGCAGTAGCTTTAATCACTACCGCTCGGCTCCGAAGCGAAAGGATAATTGATGCGGTGCATCAGCTGCCTCTTATGCTCACGCTGTGATCAGCGGCAGCTGGATGCAATAATCGCATGCCAATGTCCATTGGCTCGTTTAGTTACACTCGAAGTGGATTGGTCTCTCTGGCGAGATCCCAATTTCGTCGGTCATCCGACGTGACTCGGAGTGACCGACTGAAAGGGGAACTGAAGAATCTTATTCAAATGACAAAATTGTTATAAAATATGGCCACATAAAGCTAGTTGCCTTTCGCTTTTTCACGTGAGTTCCTCCATTGTAACTCGTCTAACTAACCACTCGTCACTCTTAAAATCTCCACTTTTTAAAAAATGCTTTCTTTTCCCTTACAAAAAATACACTTGCTTTGATAACGTCTTTTTGGGGCTTTATAGAATAACTGCCTTTTTAATGTCAATTTTTTAACCCTTTAAAGCCTGACCAGATTTGATCATGGCCTTAGAATTTTGTGTATCAAATATAATACAGTAAGATTTATAGAGTTAAAGAAAAACGTGGTAACCAGGATTGTCTCTGCTTGCAGGTGGACTCCCAGGGAAATATCCTTCTGACCACCCTGGAGATCCACAATGAGGTGGCCGGGAACGAGATCACCACCAGCGTCAGCGAGACACGTAACTCCACTTCGATGGTGTTCGATAACTCAGGGATCCAGTATCGCAAACAGAGCGCAGCGCGGCCTGAGGGCCGCCACAGCATGGACAGGAACACACAGCCCAAGAAACCGCGGCTACGCAGACGCTCCTCCCAGCTGAAAATCAAAATCCCTGACCTCACAGACGTGAACGCCATTGATCGATGGTCACGGATAATATTTCCCTCAGCTTTCTCTCTTTTCAACTTGATCTACTGGCTGTATTACATGAATTAGGCTTGAGACGTCAATGGGTTTTTTGCCCCTTCACAATTTTTTCATGTTGCCAAGTGGAAAATAGAGACTTTTTTTGCTCTGACGTACTTAAGGGACGTACTTATGCGCCATATATATCAAGGTTTTTCTACAGTTGAATCTTTGCGATGATGTGAAGGGTTCAGAAGGAATGCAACCTGCACTAAAGCCCATTCTCATATACAGTACATGTGTACTCAAACATTCCCATTCACACATACACAAAATCAGTTTTCTAAAGACTATCTCTGTACATACATGTTGCAATTTTGAAGCCACAGGACTTCCGCATGATGCACTCCGAACTGTTTTTAATTTGTACATGTTGCTATGTTATTCTGATCGAAAGATGCTAATTGCAAATGTTTCATGCCAATAAATCTTTATGGTTGGAGCGCAGGAGATTAATACCGAAAGAAGATTACATAGTTGTGGAAATGCAATATAACAAGGGTTGTAGGTCAAATCATGTCTTCAGTTTCAAAGCTTGCTACGTAAACATCAGCTGCACTGAACGTTGCTGTTCTGATCTTATTTAGACAAAGTTTGTATGTAATCTTGTTATGATATGCTTTTGGAACATGATTTCCATCTGCCTTGGGTTGATATGATTATACGCCACTTTTTGCAATCATGTAAAGTGCTTCAGTACATGTAAGATAAGATAATAATTGTACACTTATCTCATTCCAAGGATATCAAAATGAAGAAAAGGAACAAAAAAAAATCTGCAAATGTGGAGTATTTAAATCAGGGCCTGCAAAGGATTTCCACGATGCCATCATGAACATCAAGCATAAGTAGACGAACAATCCTGACATTGTGTTTTGCTTTTTGTTAGTAGATGTGTAGCATTACTGTATGATTTTCAAGCGAGAGGTTTGGGTGTTTTATTCCCCTCCATTTTTTAAAGAATGCCTGAGTTATTTCAGATATCATTGTGGGCCTTATGTAAACATCGTATAGCCCATTTACAACACATCACTTCATTTCCTTCTCTTCCATGAGGGTTATTTTCGTTGAAGGTAAATGAAAAAGCTCGTAATGCGTTTGAGGGAATTATACGTTGGCATCAATACAAAACTTGTCTCAGGTTCTCGTCCAACATGAAAATGACCCAAATTTTTCTGATTGTCAGTAGTCACATCATATTTGTTGTGATTAATTTGTATTATATCCTTGTGTACAGCAACAATGATTACATAGATTTAGACGGCATGATATTGTTTGCATTTAGAGATTCTACAGTGATATATGATTTTGTTTTGGGAGATTTCTTTACCACCGGTCATATGCACTTACTCTGTTTCAGGGGCTAAATACTGCTGTCTGGTTGAGAGTAATGTTGTATACTCATGCTTGCAAATCATCTAAATATATTTATGAATCTCGTTAAAATATCCCGTGTGTGCTGTTAACATGTCATTTTAACAGGTTGCTTTGCAGTTGCATTGTGTCAGTAGATGCTCATTAATTCTTTAATTACTTTTCTTCCCTCTTCTATTGTATGTTGTAAATATATAACCCACAATCCACACGTGACCCATTTCTTTCTTTCTTTTTTTCTAATATTCACTTCTGAGGTTTTATTCTGTACAGTCAACCCCACAAATGACCAGATCTCTATTTATGAAATGTGTTTAAATGATTAGCTAAATGAGGGCTGAATGTCCTGAGGACAATATGAGGAAATGGAATAAACTTTACTCTTTCAAGTAATTGGTTTTGCCTTATTTCAAATTCTGATTAGGTGTTTTTAATATATTTTAATTGTTGTCATTATCAACATCATTATGCATACAATTATGCATACCTCCTCCCCATCATTTTAAGTAGGACACATATTTATGAGTCTAAGTACTGGAAAGAGGAATGTTTTAAAAATAAATTAAACAAAAACAAGCTATAACTGACGAGCTATGGACACTGAAATGACTTTCCTGAGGTAAACGTTAACATCTTATGAAATGTTGTTCTTGTTAGTCTTATGAACAGTGGTTTTATTGACAATTTTTCGGGGCTGGGCAAGAGTTTATAGATTTCAGTAAGCTGTGCTGTACCTTTCAACACCTTCTGATGTTCATTTATGTCTTTCCGCATTATAACTTTTTGAACTAAGACAGTTACAGCGATCTTCCACTCCACATTAAAAGTGTCAAAACGACATTTAACGACATGAAAGCCAAGAATTAATCAAATTATTGTTGTTGTTTTATTTTGGTTATAATCGTGTTTCTCGATATACAGTTCATTATTTCAAATGACAGAGCGCATTAAATATTTGGTTATATACAGTGGGGCAAAAAAAGTATTTAGTCAGCCACCAATTGTGCAAGTTCTCCCACTTAAAAAGATGAGAGAGGCCTGTAATTTTCATCATAGGTATACCTCAACTATGAGAGACAAAATGAGAAAAAAAAAAATAAAAAATTCAGAAAATCACATTGTAAGATTTTTAAAGAATTTATTTGCAAATTATGGTGGAAAATAAGTATTTGGTCAATAACAAAATTTCATCTCAATACTTTGTTATATACACTTTGTTGGCAATGACAGAGGTCAAACGTTTTCTGTAAGTCTTCACAAGGTTTTCACACACCGTTGTTGGTATTTTGGCCCATTACTCCATGCAGATCTCCTCTAGAGCAGTAATGTTTTGGGGCAACACGGACTTTCAACTCCCTCCAAAGATTTTCGATGGGGTTGAGATCTGGAGACTGGCTAGGCCACTCCAGGACCTTGAAATGCTTCTTACGAAGCCACTCCTTCGTTGCCCGGGCGGTGTGTTTGGGATCATCGTCATGCTGAAAGACCCAGCCACGTTTCATCTTCAATGCCCTTGCTGATGGAAGGAGGTTTTCACTCAAAATCTTACGATACGTGGCCCCATTCATTCTTTCGTTTACACGGATCAGTCGTCCTGGTCCCTTTGCAGAAAAACAGCCCCAAAGCATGATGTTTCCACCCCCATGCTTCACAGTAGGTATGGTGTTCTTTGGATGCAACTCAGCATTCTTTCTCCTCCAAACACGACAAGTTGAGTTTTTACCAAAAAAGTTCTATTTTGGTTTCATCATTCTCCCAATCCTCTTCTGTATCATCCAAATGCTCTCTAGCAAACTTCAGTCGGGCCCGGACATGTACTGGCTTAAGCAGGGGGACATGTCTGGCACTGCAGGATTTGAGTCCCTGGCGGCGCAGTGTGTTACTGATGGTAGCCTTTGTTACTTTGGTCCCAGCTCTCTGCAGGTCATTCACTAGGTCCCCCCGTGTGGTTCTGGGATTTTTGCTCACAGTTCTTGTGATCATTTTGACCCCACGGGGTGAGATCTTGCGTAGAGCCCCAGATCGAGGGAGATTATCAATGGTCTTGTATGTCTTCCATTTTCTAATAATTGCTCCCACAGTTGATTTCTTCACACCAAGCTGCTTACCTATTGCAGATTCAGTCTTCCCAGCCTGGTGCAGGTCTACAATTTTGTTTCTGGTGTCCTTTGACAGCTCTTTGGTCTTGGCCATGGTGGAGTTTGGAGTTGGACTGTTTGAAGTTGTGGACAGGTGTCTTTTATACTGATAACGAGTTCAAACAGATGCCATTAATACAGGTAACGAGTGGAGGACAGAGGAGCCTCTTAAAGAAGAAGTTACAGGTCTGTGAGAGCCAGAAATCTTGCTTGTTTGTAGGTGACCAAATACTTATTTTACCGAGGAATTTACCAATTAATTCTTTAAAAATCCTACAATGTGATTTTCTGGATTTTTTTTCTCATTTTGTCTCTCATAGTTGAGGTATACCTATGATGAAAATTACAGGCGTCTCTCATCTTTTTAAGTGGGAGAACTTGCACAATTGGTGACTGACTAAATACTTTTTTGCCCCACTGTATAGATGTTAAAATATTTCCTCCTATCCGATTTAATACACAGAAACTACTATATGTAAATCTATTGTAGGTTGATTTCTCTTGCATCAAGTGAATAAACACTGTGGCACTATCAAAATATTTCTGTTGTTCGAGCCTGTCCACCCAACGCATATAATATTCTCAACCAATGGCATGAGTTTGGGGCGATAGGCCTACTGTCTGTTTGACCGACCAATGGCAGACAGGAAGTGTTCATTTTCTGTGTTCTTGTGTTGTTTCATACATTTTCTGTCATACTGATGAGCCCAGCCTGTGAGAAGGTAATTCGTTTACTTTAATTTTTTTTTGTTTTTTTTTTTGTTTTTTGTTTTTTAACAGCTTTATCAAGTGTTTAGAGAGGGCAGATTGGACAAGCTTGCATCAGGTTTGCAAATCCTGAGCACAACACTCCATCATGCATCCAATTTAATAGTAATTCAAAGGCAGTATGAGGGGAATAATAACTCTCTATACAAACTCCAACTTATTGGGTTTGAGCAGTGTAGGGAATAAATACAGTTTCTGACATTATAACAACAGGAACTGGGGGGAAATGAAGAAAATAATATATAAAGGACATAAAAATCTGCAGGAGGACATTTTTGAGAACATATCCTCAAACTATGCCAATAAAACCATCAAACTCCAACCTGCATGTTTCATGATTGTTTTACTGTTTTAATTTTGCTGACAGGAGAAACACCTATCTGACCTCTATAGAGCTCTTTTAGTTGCTACACCAACCCATAAAATCTCACATCACACATTAAAATGCTAATTGTCAGCCATATTTTATAACACACACTCTGCTAATTGGCAATCAGCATAATATGACTCATCTGTGTGCAAAAGCTTTTTAGACTTGTATTTTCTATATTTCATATTATTTTATCCCCTTCACCTGTAGCATGTACTGTACACTGAAAAATAAAGGCTCTTTATGGCATCTGTGGATCCATGAAGAACCTTTAACATAACACCTAGGCCTATAACCTTTAACAAGCTTTCTATAGATTATTAAAATGTTCTTCACACTAAGTGCCCGTTCAAATCAAGATAGATAACTATATTAGCGTCCACACCAACACACAATAACATTATAAGCTCGTGTTGCAGTTAATGTCGCCTGCCACTTTAAATGCTCTAACTCTTTAAAGCAGGATGGATTCTGATTGGCTGTCAATGTTTTTATTTTTCATCAAAGACTTTAGAAACTTAAAGAAGTGTACTCATTTTACTTATGAATGGGAGAAAGTGGTACGTGCAATACAAGGAATAAGTCCCTTAAAGGTGACTTCAAAAATACAATTTAATCGTTAGCTTGGTGAACAGCTTTGGAGAACAAGATGTTTCCCCATTTAAAGAGACAGAAGCTGTACCTGAATGAATAAAATAGCTGTTTCAAAGATGATTGCCAGGTGACTTGCTTTCATTCATCTGGAGATTAAAAATCATTCTGAAAGTGATTCTAAAAGACATTGTTCTTTTCTTGTCATTATTTTTACAGTTGTGGTGTGGACTGCTGTTATTTTAGGTGTGAACGGGCTTTAAGATAATAATTTTTTAAGAACTATTCACTGAATGGTTTATTTGAAAACCCAAAATAGTTCTTCTATGGCATCATTGCGAAAACCCCTTTTTGATTTTTTTAAGAGTTTATATATTTCAGTTTCATTTGTTACATCACTTGAGGTTAAACTGTCTTGTTTTGGTGCTCATTTTTGTAATGTTGTGGGTTTGTCCACTTTCATTTGCTTGTTTTTAGTGTGATCATTCATCACTGCAATAAATATCCAGCCTCCCTGCTTCTGCTGTGAAATGCTGTGAAGACAGATTTGGATGAAATACTCACTGCATAACAAAGACAGGTCAGTCTCCATTATTCATTTCTCAAATTAAAGCAAATTTGTAACTATGCAAATTATATATTAAAAAATAAAAATCACTAGCTACACTGAACACACAGCACACATGCAGACACCATAATGATATTGTGTGGACATGAAAGGGCACGTTGACATGTATGCATGTGATTTATTACCCTCAACTAATTTGAAAAGGGATGATAACTTAATTTTAGCAGGTATTACTAATTAAAGTAGAAAATGCACTTGTAAGCAGAACAAGTTCTCCTCTAATGAATCCCATGAGTTGGTTCCTAAAAGATTTTTAATCTGATCTTTCCCCTGCCACCTAACTAATGGGGATATAAAACAGGATCTTTAAAGCGTATCATTTTATCTTTATCAGAAATAACATGGATCAGCATTGGGCAGCAGATACTGGCTCAATGATTCATTTTTTATTTTATTTTTTTCCTGTAATGATCATCTTTTTGAAATCGTTCATGTGATGAATGGCAAAAAAACTGCAATGCATTTAGGCTTTGAGACCTGAGACTTGAAAAGCGGTATCATTATTAAAATGAAACCTCCGAACCTGAAGCTATAAAAATCCAGCTGTGAACTGCCCAATCTGTCTCATGTTTTATCTGTCACAGTAGACTGATATCTAATTGTTAAGGTATCAAGACTGCAGATCTCCATGTAGTTGTGACCTAGAAATGGGAAGCTCTATCAGCAACAAATAATAATTATATTTCATTCTGTCCCTCACACAAAGTTATCATATACCTGTCAAAAGTTTGGAATAATTAAGTTTTTTAATGTTTTTGAAAGTCTCTTGCCAAGGCTGTATTTATTAAATAAACACAGTAAAACAATATGTGAAATATTATTACAAATGTAAAGAACTGTTTTTGCTGCTTAAAGTTGAAAGTTCAGATGAAAGTTCTGATGAAAGTTCGAAAGATCAACACTTATTTGAAATAGAAATCTTTTGTAACATTATAAATGTTTTTGCTGTCACATTTTGATCAATTTAATGCATCCTTGATGAATAAAACATTACTGATGGAATTTTTATTTTTGAACAATCTATTCCATGTCAACATTGAAAGTGACCAAGAAGGGGAATGAAAAGAGGGGAAATCCCCTAAAATGTCACATTTTCTTCACTCCTTTAAATTAATTAGCTTTATGGCATTTACTCTGCTGAAGCATTCAAAAAAAAAAAAACTGGGCTGCTTTAATTCTAATTAAAGGTCATGAACTATAGAAAAATAGGTGAGAAAATTCAGGGGATCTTTGTGTGTGTGTGGATTAGATTATCACAAGATTATCACAAGCCATTTTTATTGTTCTTTCATCACCCATGAGACCTTGTAGACTTTTCGGTCATAGTTCAAGCACCAGCTTTGTCTCAGATGTGTCTCCTAAAATAGAAAATGGAATCGAATTTTGACATAGAGCAATAGCACAGAGCTATAAAATAATTGTGGATAGCACCGCTCACAAAATTTGATCAATGTTTGATAAAAAATGTTTGAGTTCAAAATGAAATCTTAGCAAGACTTTGGGATCTTAGCAAATCTGAACACAGTTTGTGATCTTGTGGCGATTACATGTGAAGAAAAATCTGAGAAGCAGGAGTCATAAGCGAAAGTTTCCATTGTCCTGCGTTTAATCACATTGCTGTCTGGAAAATAAACAATTGAGATATTATAAAAAAAAAATAAAAAATCATTTCTTTCCTACTGGTATGTGGACAAAATGACTCAAGTTAGATCTCAATACAAAACCAATAAGAATTGTTCAAAAATGTTCAGTATACAAATAATCATAATTAGATCATTACTGTGAAAGCTTATATGTAGCTCAGTTGCCTTTTAATGCAATACAGCTGCATATTCAGAATTGCACAGTATTGCAGCAGACAGTATAACTGTGTATACAGCAGTTCTATGTTCTCTGTTACAGGATATTGCCTTTAAAGCAAGCTGACTCTGTCAAATCTGTCAAAGGGGACATTTCATGTCATTCAGTCAAGAAATGGAGTGCAACATAAAAATTAAATCTTAGGTTTTGTGAATAAGAGCAAATCCTTCCAACCGCTTAATAGGTTTCATGCTTGAACAGGAATCTTATTATAGTCTGATACTCAGAGTTTCGGTTCCTTCCCTGCACACTTTTTTTCCTGTTTACTTGATATATTTCTGACTAAGCTGTTTTGGATTTTCAGTTAAATCAAAGATCTGGAAGCTATAAAAGTGTCACAAACATTGCCAGTTTTGGCAAGGAGTGCATTTGAACTTGCATTCCTGAATTCTGGATTATATAATGTTTCAGCTATGCTAAAATGCACAATATAATAACACTGATGACACAAAACATCTGCTCACCTAGCTGCTTTGTATACTGCAAATCAACCATAGAATGATATTCTGTTATTGTTTATTAGAGAAGCACCGATATTAAAATTTTCACAGCTGAGCCAATTATCTATACTATTTTGTCTTAATAAATTAAAAATAAAATACTGACAAAACAAAATCGGCTGTTTTTTTTTAAATAAAATTGAAATAAGTAATTTTATTATGATGATTTATTTATTTATTTTTTTGAATGGTTTATTGCAAAAGTGTGTCCTTAATATTGTTATATTGCATTATAATATTGTTATATTGGCATGTTATATTGCATAATTGTGACTATGTTCAACATATAGCATGGACTTTCATATATTATTATTAAACACAGCGTTGTTCCAGCTTGTACTGTAATGCAAAAACAAAATGGCCAGGTCAAAACTGAAGATTAATATTTCAAAATGTTTATCAACCAACAACAACCAATACAGGCTTCAGAAGAGTGATTCAAAATACCAGTATACCCTTTAAAACAATCTCTGCATGGTGTATATTTCTGAATTTCATAATGCACCGATAAGCACAGTAGAATCCCCTCTGAAAACATATGCTCCATATGTCTCTCTCAGCTGCAGTGGATGTAGTGGCAAATGTCATGGGAAGCATAATTAGCATGCGTGATTAATTAAAAAGCATTATCAATCGTTAGCCCTTCAGCCGCTAAGAATACTCTAAAAGGTCGCAATCTATAATTAGTTTATTTGGAGTAAAACAGATATGAGTGAGCAAACAGGATTCACTGACGTCTTCGCCGGAATTATTTTTCACGCTGCTGTATTAATTTGTTCAGTAATTGGCATATAAATGAGGAATCTGATTTTCGTCGGTGAGGGGAAACGCTCTCCGCGGGGAATCGTGCCATGCGAGGCAGTTTCCTCCTGGAAAAAAAACAGAACCCTGTGGTAACGGAGTGCCCGCACAAACAGAGATCACAGCACTATGACACTTTATTTAAAAATATCTGCATGTTAAACACTGTTATTTGCCTTTCTCATCAACTAGATAATGTTCTGATGAAAGAGCGAACCACACTAGAGGGCTTCAGCCTGACTCTCACAGTTGATTATATAACTATATGAAAATATATGTTTCTGTTTTCCTTCACACACTAAGATTACACCTCCGGGTAATAGAGAACAGGAGCAAAAGAAGGCCATATTAAATCTGATTGGCTTGCACTGTGCCTGTAGGTAGGAGGTCAATGAGAGGAAAGCTGTAGGGATGCCAATAATGTAGATTTTGGACTTAATAACAGGCGCTGCATGAATATTTGCACCGAGGGATGTGTAATTAATCTAAATTAGCGATGTTAGAGAGAGGAAATGGAAGAACTGGTGGTGGAGAATTTACAATGAGGCCTGAGGGGAAATGGACGCATCGCAACAGAGGCAGTTCATTAAAGAAGGTCATTAATCACAAACAGGGGTCAAGCAGAAAGCTGTGCCCTCTTGTTCCCTCAAAGCATACTATAAATGTTGATTTCAATGGTGCAGCCCAATTGTAATGATGACAGCTGTTACTGTAATGTGCTAAGAAAAGAAACAGTCTTGGTAAATATAATATTTCATCTGGCACATATATCTATATTAGTGGCATTTCCTCCAAGGAGGCAAGGGAGGCAGTGCCTCCTCAAAATAATGGATGAGAAAAAAAATCGTAGAACTATTAAAAAGAAAGTTCAAATAAAATATATAGTTTAAATTGTTACTGCCTAGAGTTATTATTTTGGAATAAATGGAAAATGCTTTAAAAAGCTAACTTAATGATATTCATACTTGGTTTTAATAAATTATTAAACTGTTAATGTAAAAATGTAAAATAGATAATGTAAGTTTAAAAAAAATGTTTAATTTAATTTTTTTTGTGTGTGTTTTAAAGGATTAATTTTAAGTAAGCATTTGACAAATGTAATCTAAATTTAAAAAATATGAGGAATATGTTTGCACAAATAAATATCCAATATTTAAAAATAAATAAATAAATAATTTTAATAATTAACAATCCAACTTAAAAAAATCAATATCAATATACAGTATGAATATACATATTGTTCATCTTTATTGTGTACATCTCAGGAATGTCTAGATATATGTCTAGATAGATAGATAGATGTCTAGATATATGGCTAGATAGATAGATAGATAGATAGATAGATAGATAGATAGATAGATAGATAGATAGATAGATAGATAGATAGATAGATAGATAGATAGATAGATAGATAGATAGATAGATAGGTCAAATGTGAAGTTGTGGCCAATTCAATTCAAATTCCAATTCAGAATTGAAAAGGAGCCAGTTCTCTAATTCTGAATATTGCGCAACCATGGCAAATGATGGCCTTTAACAAAAACAGGATTGTTTATAAGGTTGACTACCGCTTCAGAGAGTAAGGGGGTGTTTTATTTCACAGGATCACATAGGTTACAGTTTCCTTCCAATAAAATCAGTCATAAGGAAGCTAAGCCAAGTATGGTGTTGACCATTGGGCCACTCAGACAATAGAACCAAGCAGGACAGAAGGCTGTTTAGGGGCGATAAGGACCATGTTGTCTCCTACCCGCAGCGGAGCTCAATACCCTGTGATAGGTCCTGTACAGAAGCACTTCTCCATCAGAGACTACCCAGGCATGGTGTGATGAACGAGCTGCTATAGGGGACAACTGAGCTTACTATGATAATAAAGAAAAACGGTTGAAGAAGAACCTTTAGTGGCAGAGTTAATTCCAGAAAATTAATACCAAAACAGGGTCCGGTTCCAGTAGGATGGCATGAATGGAGTATGCGCCTTTCCCTTGAAACATATTTAGCCCTGAAGCCAAACTGACGAATATTTATTGAAAAAGTTCTCATAAAATTCCTTCATAAATCAAGATAGTAAAAAAATAAATTGTAATGAGAGTCAAATTATGGCTGTTTATGCAAAACGTGGCAGGCGGTCTGCCACTGGAATTATTTGAGGAGTCTGACAGCTAGGTCACTCGTATGTTTAATTCATGAAAATGTAAATTGTAGTATTATGTGCACAATTAGCTTTACACATCACTGCTCAAGCCTTTTCTCACCATGGAATTGGTTGTAAAATACACACTGATAGTACAGAACACAACATGCATGAGTAAACAGGAGTTTCTTTCAAAGAACTTGAAAAGTAGTTCATAAGACCGAAGTTTAAGTATTCACTGATAATATTCACCTCCACCGTGGCTCTCAAATCGAATATGGCACCCATGCCGCAGGTTGGACGTCAATAACATCAAACATCATTGGTTCTCAAGTGTCTCATAACTAAGAGCCATGACATCAAACACGCCATAGGCACTGTATTTGATTTGCGAGTCACAGCGGTGGTGAAGATTATCAGTGAAAAATGAAAAGAGAACTATACAAGCTGCTGACTGTCATCACTGCTGGTTGCAGCTCTGTGAAAAGTCAAACTAAATATATGAAAACAATTCAGACACCTTTCACTTTTGACCAGTCTGAGCTTTGACAGATGGACGACTTTTCAACAACAACAAAAAGACTCAAACATCTTATGCTGCAACATGGACAGGCCTGTGTTTTATTTAAAACACACACACACACACACACGTGACTTATATGCTGATGCAAATGGATTCACACTCTACACTGAATATTCTAATTTCTGTTTGCAATCATTAGCACTCAATATGCAAAAAAGTTATAATAAATTTAGCAGCAAGTGGCAGTTAGCAGGGTCCGAGCAGATGGGATAACGGGGAGATGGGTGATTGCTCTCAAATATCAGAACCTTGCCAAATTTGTTTTACGTTGTTTTACGAGTACAGTCCTGCATATGTGTCCTGTTTCACCAAGTACTTTTCAGTTGCCTGGGAAGCCATGTCGAATTCAAAATTAATCAGTTTTTAAGAAGAGGAATCTTCTAAATTGATTTAATCTTGTTAAAAAAAAAAAAAAAAAGACATAGCCAAAATTTGATAATCCTGACTGGTATTTTTTGACTTGTTAGTATTTTTAGATATGTTAGGATCAATGAAAAAATAAAAAATAAAAATCAATCAAATGTTTGCACTGATGAGATTAGGTTAAGTTAAGTTAAGGTTAAATTAAGCTAGAGGCTAATTTTAACTAAACAGTTGAATAATATAGGACTAGTTATTGTTAGACATTAGTGTTAACAAAAAGCAAATGTGGGATAAAATGCATTCGCTGAAGCAGCCATGCCACTTTTTGAGCACTTTGCAGTGCTGTACCAGGTGAGCTACCGAGCAAGTTTACTACATCAGAAAAGCCATATATTTGGAGCAGGTTATGTGATGCAAATCACAATGTATGAGTTTACAAATCTAAAACAAAGTAAAAGTGTTTTTGTCAAAACATAGAACCGCACGAAAACATGTTTTTATTAATCGATAATCTGTGCCGGAATCAAAATCTGTGTGAATAAAAGTTGATGTTTTACTGCCACTAGTGGTCATTTCAGTTGGAAACTGCAGTAAGTTTTTGGATATTTGCAAAAAAAAAAAAAAAAAATGGTGGTAGAGGCACATTTTCTCAATGAGTCTAGGTTGAACTTCAAACATTTTCCAAATGGAAATAGTAAACCATGTGACCATTTGATTTGATCTCTCAAAGATTCAGGTGAAAAAAAACCTTTCTAAGAGTTTATATATCAAAATATAAACAGACTTGCTAATGCCTTTTTTAATAGTAATATAAACAGCATTCTAACCAAAATAGCACCTAAAAAATAACTGATCAGGGGTTAACTGCATTAATATCCACTCAGGCTAACAAAACAAAAATACAACCCTCAATTTAACCGAACAAAACACTCACACAAAAACTCACAGTTGATTCCAACGTTAGCATCTGACTAGGCTAAAGTCTCAATATTCTAATAAGCACAACAAATATGTATCACACACAAATACTGGACGGTATGCATAGATCAAGTAACTCTGCAGGATTGTATTTTTCTCCATCAAAAATGTTTATACAGCACCTTAGATGGTGGGTGAGGTCCACCAGTAATCCTGGGTTTTGAAAACGGCCTGGAGTCGAGCATTCAATCACCTCCTCCATTCATCCCCTGACCAAAAGGACTGAATCACTGCCCAATTGATCAGTCCAACTGCCAGAATGATAAATAGTTATCTGTCAAGAAGAGCCACCTCTTAGATATGAAGCCATGGTGGAGGCAGACTACAGCACAACCTTCACCAAACCGCAATGAATCAGTGACTTATGGGGAATAAAGGAGACCTTCTTGACCAATCAGCTCCACCAGAGGTTAGGGGCTAAACGGTCAGACAGTCTTACCTCTAATCCATCAGGCAGAACATTCTGGAACAAGCATTTACTCTGAGAAATTTCATCCATTTCTTCTCTCTCTGATCTCCACTCCTGCCATGCATTCCTTACGAATTTGAAAATCCATAAATGCACACTAGATCAACCAATGATTTTCTGCCATGGTGGACTTGGACTGCCAGTCCTATAAGGACAACAGGATGCACCCCCTGCCCATGACCCTCTCTGTCATCAGTACCCTTGAGTTTTTCTGGAAAGATGATTATTTGGCATGTATCCCAGTAGTTCTTCATAGAATTTTTATTGGATGACTATCTGCCCATCCTTTCTTGGATCATTCCTTTTATACAGTACATTTTCATGTCTCTACCATATATCATATCATATTGATAATCAGTATATATGTTTGTGTGTGTGTGTGTGTGTGTGTGTGTGCGTGTGTGTGTGTGTGTGTGCCCAATTTCACTTTCTATCCTTTAAGTCTTTGCAATATCCGTTTAACTAAGAAAAGCTAGGTCTTCAATGACATCATCATAGAAATGACATCATTGTTGGAGGGCAAACAACAAACATCAATAAGAATTAGCAATAGATTGGATGAATTCTGTGATGTTTTGGTTTGTCATATTCAAAAACATTCCGTCATATTTAATAAAATCAATGACAGAAATCAGAAATACGATGGTATCAAAAAAAAAAATATATATATATATACAGGTGCATCTCAATAAATTAGAATGTCGTGGAAAAGTTCATTTATTTCAGTAATTCAACTTAAATTGTGGAACTCATGTATTAAATAAATTCAATGCACACAGACTGAAGTAGTTTAAGTCTTTGGTTCTTTTAATTGTGAGTATTTTGGCTCACATTTAACAAAAACCCACCAATTCACTATCTCAACAAATTAGAATATGGTGACATGCCAATCAACTAATCAACTCAAAACACCTGCAAAGGTTTCCTGAGCCTTCAAAATGGTCTCTCAGTTTGGTTCACTAGGCTACACAATCATGGGGAAGACTGCTGATCTGACAGTTGTCCAGAAGACAATCATTGACACCCTTCACAAGGAGGGTAAGCCACAAACATTCATTGCCAAAGAAGCTGGCTGTTCACAGAGTGCTGTATCCAAGCATTTTAACAGAAAGTTGAGTGGAAGTGTGGAAGAAAAAGATGCACAACCAACCAAGAGAACCGCAGCCTTATGAGAATTGTCAAGCAAAATCAATTCAAGAATTTGGGTGAACTTCACAAGGAATGGACTGAGGCTGGGGTCAAGGCATCAAGAGCCACCACACACAGACATGTCAAGGAATTTGGCTACAGTTGTCGTATTCCTCTTGTGCATCTTACCTGGGCTAAGGAGAAGAAGAACTGGACTGTTGCCCAGTGGTCCAAAGTCCTCTTTTCAGATGAGAGCAAGTTTTGTATTTCATTTGGAAACCAAGGTCCTAGAGTCTGGAGGAAGGGTGGAGAAGCTAAAAGCCCAAGTTGCTTGAAGTCCAGTGTTAAGTTTCCACAGTCTGTGATGATTTGGGGTGCAATGTCTTCTGCTGGTGTTGATCCATTGTGTGTTTTGAAAACCAAAGTCACTGCACCCGTTTACCAAGAAATTTTGGAGCACTTAATGCTTCCTTCTGCTGACCAGCTTTTTAAAGATGCTGATTTCATTTTCCAGCAGGATTTGGCACCTGCCCACACTGCCAAAAGCACCAAAAGTTGGTTAAATGACCATGGTGTTGGTGTGCTTGACTGGCCAGCAAACTCACCAGACCTGAACCCCATAGAGAATCTGAAATGAGAAACAAGAGACCAAAAAATGCAGATGAGCTGAAGGCCACTGTCAAAGAAACCTGGGCTTCTATATCGCCTCAGCAGTGCCACAAACTGATCACCTCCATGCCACGCCGAATTGATGCAGTAATTAAAGCAAAAGGAGCCCCTACCAAGTATTGAGTACATATACAGTAAATGAACATACTTTCCAGAAGGCCAACAATTCACTAAAAATGTTTTTTTTTATTGGTCTTATGAAGTATTCTAATTTGTTGAGAAAGTGAATTGGTGGGTTTTTGTTAAATGTGTGCCAAGATCATCACAATTAAAAGAACCAAAGACTTAAACTACTTCAGTCTGTGTGCATTGAATTTATTTAATACACGAGTTTCACAATTTGAGTTAAATTACTGAAATAAATGAACTTTTCCACGACATTCTAATTTATTGAGATGCACCTGTATATATATATATCAAATATCAAAATATGAAGTAATGAGTAATGGCTCAAAATAGGACTTTGTTCCCATCCTGTTAATATTTCTGCCATTATTCAAATAATAATAATAATAATAATAATTAATAAAGTTTAAGTGTTTGAGACTGACCTCAGCAGTTTTCTGAAAGTCTGGTATAACCTTTAAAACCTTTTAATAGACTTAAAATTACAACAAAAGCATATTAATTTTTTTAATACTCAGTTCCAAGGAAATTATCATTTTGCTAACATGATGTGACATATTATAACTTGATCATAAAATGATACCATGTTCAGTTCTGTAAAATAATTAGTTTACTGTAAACCAGTTGAGACAGGAGTAGTAGTGTAGTAAAAAATCGTTCCATTACATACAGTACAAAATATTTAGTATAAATCATACACTCTTTTTCTGTTATACTTTATTTATGTAGGTTTATAAATCTGCACATGGCCATTATATGTGGAAGACAAAGTGCTCAAAAATAATTAACAAGATTTTCCCGCTTACCCCTCCTTGTCTTTCTCTTACACACTTACTCGCATCTCCTGCCTTTTAGTCATAAATGTTTCATCCTCATTTCAGAAAGTTGCAAATGTGCAGGTTTTTACTTTACACTCTGAGGTCAGTTTTTTTGTTTCTTTTTTTTTTTTTTTTTTTGGTGCTTATATACTATGAATTTAAGATTCCTTTTTACACAAAGCCCTCATGTACTGTACATACATGAGTATAGATAATAAATTGATCCCATAGACATTTCCTTGACTAATTTCACCTTTGAAATGTTCTTCTTATACTGTAAGCCCCTAAAAAGTAAATGTATTATTTACAGAAGTAAACAAAAATACTGTTAAATAAAATGCTTGTTTAGGTTTCTTTGTCTCAGTACTTGTAAACACAATGAAAGAGAGAGAGAGAAGTGCAACATGCTTATTACCCCTGACAGAAATGAAGAGAGATAGAGAAATGAGAAGTGGAGTGGCTGAAGATCGTGCACGGGTCTGGATATTTCTCCTAAACTCTTGTGCTTGTAAGCACTTAAAGTGCCAAGAAATGTTGGTTTGCGTGTGCTTTTTAAAGTTTCCCTCAACTCTCACTGCTCTCAGACTGAGAAAAGGCATTGTAAGCAACTAAGTGCACATAAAAAATAAAAAAAAATTGCCGTCGGGCACTAACCAATGACAAGCATCTTTGAACTTGCTGATCGTGCATATAGAAGTGTGTGTGATGAAATAGAGGGAAGTGAGCATTGCACCTGCAGTGGTCTCATGACTTAGGTCTTTGTCAGATATAACTGTATAGAAAGGAAACAATAGAACATTTTTGGCTAATCTATTCCTGTAGGTGTTCGTGTATATGTCACTGCTTCCCTTCAATGCCAAAGCCTTCAGTGTCCCAGAAGCTTTGATTGCATCTGATGCCTGATTGTAAAACGCCCAGTCATGATGAGTCAGGCTTTGAATGCACAGCCCACACAAGCTAAACTGCACTATACAGAATCAGGTTGGTCCTGTGGGGTATTCTTAAAGCTTGCTGGTATTTGCCATGGTATATATCCCTATATGGCATGACCACCAAAAAGACTTCTTTATATAAATACGGCTATATCTTTATTATTTTTTCATCAATCTGACTGGTGGGTGTTTTTCCTCCTCTAGCATTCCTTTGGGGACATCATTACGCATTCATGTGCTATATTTGGAAGTAACAGTCTGAGGAATTCCTCTGTATCCATTATCCTCCTGCAAACCCTCACTCAGTGTTAGATAGAATCATTAATACAGACATATTTCTTGCATTTCTGGATTGCATGCACACAGTGTTCACTTTTACACCTTTTTTGTTGTAATCATTTATTTTTAGATGTTTAATACTCACCCTTAGGTCATCCAAGATTCAGATCGGAACAGATTTGGAGAAATATAGCATTACATCACTTGCTCGCCAATGGATCCTCTGCAGTGAATGGGTGCCGTCAGAATGAGAGTTTAAACAACTGATAAAGCACTGGAGAAAGCTATATTATGGATAGAGGACTCATATTTTAGCCATATTTTAATGATGGGTTTGTTTATTAAAAACACACAGCTTTTTGCTTCACAGTCGTTAATTGATGGTCTGGAGTCGTGTGCATTACTGGTGGATTATTTTGATGTTTTTATCAGCTGTTTGGACTCTCATCCTGACGGCACCCATTCACTGCAGAGGATTCATTTTTGAGCAAGTGATGTAATGCTAAATTTCTCCATCTACATCTTGGATGAACCTGAGGGTGAGTAAATTTTAAGCAAATTTTTATTTTTGAGTGAACTGTTTCTTTATGTTGTTCTGACAAAGTCAAAATTGCAAGTTACACGTTAAATTTATCTAAAACTGTATCGAAATTTTAACAAATTGTAAACTTTTTTTTAGA
The DNA here is from genome assembly GCA_039654775.1 of Spinibarbus caldwelli. Taxonomy (NCBI): domain Eukaryota; kingdom Metazoa; phylum Chordata; class Actinopteri; order Cypriniformes; family Cyprinidae; genus Spinibarbus; species Spinibarbus caldwelli. The sequence goes on from CM077237.1 coordinate 22,691,746, forward strand.
ATTTTCAAATTCTAAAGACATCACCTATTCCCTCCACCCACTAGAGTGTTCATTATTATGTATTAAAAAGAAAGATACACAGAGAGAGAAAAGCGAATGTGCAGAACCAGGAGTGTTCAGATCTCTTTATTGTATCTGTGTATGTGGGCTGTATTCAGAAGTGGTAGCAGGAGGTGAAGTGCATGTGATTAGTCTTCTCCAATAACAAATAAGAGTGTGTGGAGTAAATTCTCATTTGCCATCTCCCACGACTGACCTCCACACCCACATACAAAAGACAGCACAATTAATCAAAGCCAAGCAAGGCAGGAAATCAGTTCTGTCAGTCGTAGGGCCCATCAATGACCACACCGCTGATATGCAGAAATCAAACGCTCCTAACAAGCTTTTATTAACAGATGTGCCACAGAACTAACCCTCTAATAAGGCAGTTCACTTCTCTGCCACCAGCGTCCTTTCACACGGAGACGAGACAAGTTTCAGGAAGGAACATCCTGGGTTAAATACAATTTAAGCACTTTTTGATAGAATGGTATGGCATGATGTTGATTATCACAGGAAATGATTTCAACTCATAAAACACATTTACAGTAATGCTATTATAATGGAAGTCTTTTAAGTATGATTTTTGAGTGATATTTATTAGGGGTTTAGTACAAATTAAGTTCAATTGGCAGAATACGTGAGATAATACTGATTACCACAAATATTAATTTGCTATTGTCCCTCTCAGCTTTATTTTAAACTTTAATTAGAATTATATTTAATTTGTATATTTTGCTGTTTTCTTTTAGATTTGATTTTATTTCAAATAATATTTTTTTATGGTTTTAGTTAATAATAATAACCTAAATAAAATTTTAAAAAATAAGTTAATATACTCACTATTTCAACAGTATAGAATTAAGATGTGAATGTGTTCAAATTATTTTAGTGTGAAAAAGTTGAAGTTATCAATTTTACAACTTTGTCACCATGACAACACAACACCATAAACCCTGAAATGACTGTAAAACTTATGACTTTAAACAACATTACACTTACTAATTCTTTGGTTAAAATTTCTGTATGTGCTTTTATAGAATTGTAAATACAAATTTTATAAAATGTGTAATCCTGCAATAACTGGCCCCATTCACTTACATTGTAAATGCCTGACTATAACTTTTATCTTTGCTTTTTTTAATAAAAGGGGAATGAGCTGCAGTTTTGTTTTGTTTGTTTTTTTTGTTTGTTTTTTTTTTTTTGTAATCTGTATTATGCTATAAATGCTGCTGACTGAGTTGGTATTGAGCCCAGAATATTCCTTTAAGCTTATGTTATATTTAACCTGAATTGGTATGAACATATTCATTTTTACAAAGTCTAGAGATCAAGACAACTGCATTATCTAAACGTGGAACACTAATGCAGTGTGGCCTGAGCACTACAGGAGTAAATTCATGAGTAAATGCATGAACTTTTACCATTGTATCACAAGGTTTTCAGAGCAGAGGGTAGAGGGAGCATCTACTATGGCTGCTATTACAGCAAGGCCTGCACCATCATTCAGGGTGTCAGTCACCTTGATTACAGTCTGTTCTCATCTCTGTAGCCTGGAGGAAAGTTCTGCAGGATAACAACCGACACAAGCAGATTCAGGAACTGTTTGTATCCCCAAACAGCGTGAATATTGAACTGTCAATCAAACATGTATTGACAAACAAATTGAACTGTCAGTAAACATTATGAGATGAGCATATTGCATACAAGCAATACTGGACAAATATTGAATATTTGTTTAATATTATTATTTAGATGATGTATTTAGAGTTCTTACTTTATGCACAGCCACTGTACTTTTGATATTTTGCATTTATGAAAAAGCATATGAAGTTTGGAATATCTTACACTGATGTGTAATATCTCTTCACTGTAAAAATATATATTGTCAATTGTATGCAACACTGCAATCGCACTGTAAAGAAAAAATGGAGACCTTGTTCACTTTGTATTAGTATTACATTAACTATTACATGTATTAGTATTAACTAATTAAAACCCTGATATTATTTCATTAAAGAAAGATTTTGAATTGATTTTGCATAAAAAATTATTTTGTTGGGAATCGATGTATATAGGTTGGTTCAGTGATGTTAAATAAAATTACTGACTTGAATAAAACCAGTTACCTTTTTTTCAGTGTAGTGAATGGTGAAAATGGACCACATTATACTTTGTATAGTGATTTTTTTCAAAGCATAAAATATTAAAATCACCATTCACTTTTGCTGCTTGGATATTCTTCTGACATCTCCATTTGTATTTCACAGCTGAAAGAAAACAATATGAGTTTGGAAAGACATGAGGGTGAGTAAACACACAGACACACATACATATACACATACATATACATACTGAAGCAATACACACAGGGTATATACAACTGCAAGCAAAGAATAAAGGGCAAAACGATGTTGAAACTTCCAGCTCCATTTCAACTGCATTCATCTGACCTCTCTTGTAATAACAGGTGGACTCCAATATCTCTAAATGTTCTGTTTTATCATAGTATTTTTGTCCTGGAAAGCCTGGTGTAATTCCCAGAAACCCCTCAGTATAATAGGGAACGCTTATACACGACCGGTCATTGTGTTTCTGTGCGTCTCCACACAATACACAGACCTTGAGCCTCCAATTCAAATCACACTAAACAACGACAAGAGCAATATACTGTAACACATGCCAACTCAAAGTACTTTCAAACCGGAGAGAGGCAAATGCTGTGTATGGTGTGCCTTCAGCAGTGTTCTATACATTTTAGCACGAATGTCAGCGAGCATTTCCAGACAGAGCGGGAGGAGATTTGTTGAAGAGGTATTAGAATAACAGGTTCTGAGCTACATGTTTTTGCTGCTGAGGGAGTTCTAAGGGAGTTTCTCTGCTCAGACAGATGCAAAAATCTGTTGTAACCACTAACAAAAAGTTATCAAAATGTACCATGGTATCATCTCAGAGAAAATCGTTATTCCGCAGAAGCTGGCTTGGGAGGCAGTTATCTCATTTATGTCTACACATGTTGAAACCTCTGGTAAAATCTGACTTTTGATTAGACATTAAGAACTTAACAACTTAACTTTTCAAAAGAAAAGTCTGACAAGGAGGAAACATTAGTAAAAGTCTCCACTGTTCTCCATTTAAACTCATTGCTTTCAAGGAGAAAAAGGCATGGTTAAATGCAAAGTGGTAATATTTTTAAATGATTTTGAAAGAGGGCTCTTATTTAATCAAATATACTGCAAAACATTAATATTGTGAAATACTAAGTAAGTAACATTTAATATTATTGTTGAAAATAGTTGTGCTGCTTACTATTTATACGAAAACCATGATTAACATTTTTTATTCTTTGATGAATAGAAAGTCCAGAAAAGCATTAATTTGAAATAGAAAATTTTGGTTACATTTTAATTGAAGATGACCATGTTACAGTGTAATTATACATTTGACTAACAGTAATTAGCAACGTGTACTTATATGGTTCGGGTTATGAATAAGGTTTGGTTTCAGGTTAGTTTCATGAAATTATGCATATACTATACCACTATATATTAAGTTCATGTAACCTGTAACAAGGAAACTATAAAATAAAGCATTACCAGATTTTTGCCACATTTTTTTCTCTTATAATATTTTAAATGTGTCACTTTTGATCAATTTAATATGTCCTTCCTGGATAAAGTATTATTATTATTATTATTATTATTATTATTATTATTATTATTATTATTATTATTATTATTATTATTATTATTATTATTATTAAATTGCACTTTTGAACAGGAGTTTATATGTTTTTCTATTAATCTTTGAAGTATGAAAAACAAATTAGGATGTTCTGGTACAGTATATGTCTTTGAATGTTCAGGACCAGATAAAGAAAGCATTAAAAAAAAAAGCCCAGACCTAGTGAAAACATTCCAGGACTGTAACTACCACATCAATCGTATTCAGAAAGTCTATGATGTAATCTCATATTTTAGGTCCCCATATATCTCTCCGTCATTGTGTGTGTGTTCGAGTGTGTACTTGTGGTGGTTCATGCCTCTGTGACTCACACTCTTCAGATGAAGGACTCCCTGAATAAAGCTGCATCCCCCAAGGCTGAAACACAACCTTTCTTCCCCTCACTGGCTGGGAATGTCAACAGAGTTAAAACATTCACTGGTGTCCACTGCTCATTCACACACAAACACAAACCTCCTATACATCCTATTTATTCCCAAGCCGAAAGGTATATTCACAGTTATTAGGCTATTGCATATTACACAGGAGCAATATATTTTCTGATTGCAAGCTCATGTGTAGAGGGTTTTTGGTCCCAGAGCCTGAAGGCAGAAAGTCTTGTCTGTTATGCACATCCCTGTCCATTCAGCTGTGCTTCATATAGGCTGCTCACCCATGAGAAACACAACAACGAGAGAATTATCACAGTCAGCATATTCCAAAGGATCTGATAGTATATTCAAATATAAAACGGATGTTTTAAATTGTAAAAATATTTCACAGTATTACTGTTTTTACTGTATTTTTTGATGAAATAATGTAAATGCTGCCTTGCTGAGCAATAGAGACTTCTTCCAAAAACATTTAAAAATCGAGATTATTCCAAACTTTTGGCCACCAGTGTATTTATGAAGTGAAAGAGCGTTACAGGGTTACAAGTCAAACAAGCCCTCAGTTCTTACAGATGGAGGAATCAAATGGACCATTAATCTGATAAATACATGACAGACTCTGATTTATTGCCTTTGTCACCCTGTAGCATCCATCTACTGACCTAAGATCAGCAAAGGTATTTTTTAATCATTAGTTACAGACACTGAGTAAGAACAAAATGCTTCTCTCAGCACTGCCATCGATCCTCATTATAACTAGGCACAGCCAATAAGCAGCCAATTGTGTACCATAAAACAATGCTACATTCCAATATTTCTTTGATGTAGATAATTCTACATATACTTTTATTTAGCAAGGATGCATTAAGTTGATCAAAAGTGACAGCAAATTATATTTATAATATTGTATTCATCAAAGAATGAATATTAAGCAGCACAACTGTTTTCAACATTGATAGTATGTTTCTAGGGCGCTAAATCAGCATAATAGAATGATTTCTGAAGGATCATGTGATAATGAAGGCTGAAGTAATGACTGCTAAAAATTCAGCATACCATCCCAGGAATAAATTGCATTTTAATATATATTAAAATAGAAAACTGTTATTTAAAATTGTAAAAATATTTCACAGTATTACTGTTTAAAAAATAATTTATACTGTTTGTATGTTCTTATATTTACAGTTAAATATTTGTATTAAATAAATGTAGCCTTGGCAAGCATAAGAGGCATATTTAAAAAATGTTAATAAATGTTATAAGATATTATGATATCATTAGACTGTTATTTCATTAACTTAGTAACATGCTAATATCAAATAGAATTTGAATTAATTGTAAATCATGTTTCTCAATGCAGAGCACTGTGTATGCATGGTGATGCTGCCTATAGAGCGCACTAAATTGGTCACTTGTGAGGTTTCATGACAGAATGGTCACTAAGTTTTGGAACAGATTTATGGTGCTCTGAGTCTTAAGAGAGCTGCCACTGGTTTTCAGAATGGAATCCATGGCGTGCATATGAAATAGAGATGCACAACTTCAAAAATCGGCACAGAATAAATTCCCTGTGATTTCTCGTGCCAGATTGACACAGTTTATCTCAGTTCAAGAGTGGCTGTGTGAGGAAGTGAGGAAGTGAGAAAGAGAGAAAGAGAGAGAGAGAGAGAGAGAGAGAGAGAGAGAGAGAGAGAGAGAGAGAGAGAGATGGAGCAGTCGGCCAGCTCATTAAAGTCTCTCTTTGTGACACAGGGAATAGATTTTTTACTCCAGTGTGCTTTTGATGCAGTTTCTCTTTTCAAAGAAATGAAGGAAAAAACACTGCATTTGGTTTCAGGCCCAATCTTGCCTTCAATCAACCTCCACATGATGTTGCGTTATTTTTGAGACTAGAATAGCCCAATATCCTACATCAGACCTCAGCATCTTGTTTCTGAAGTATTTTTGGGCTGATTTCTACCCAGGTTACGTTCTGGACCGTAACAGATATTTCAAAGTAAATTACCTCTAACAGCTTCATTTCATCCAGGATTAGACTACATTGGACTCAGAGATGAAAAAAAAATGGATGATAGAATAATGGACCGTACCAAAATAAAACAAAACAAGTAACTGACAAAATATGAGATAAAAAGTGTGCAAAACAGAGATCCTAAGAATGCCAAGTGCAGAATTTACGGACAAAATATACTGCTTAGATTTTAATTAATAATAAAATAATAATAAAACAAATCATTAAAAAAAATAATAATAAAAAATATAAAGTGCCACATTAAGAGGAACTCATCCTCAAAAGTAGGTCAGGATGAGACATATTCCTCTGAATATTCTTCTGGATGTTGAACTGGGTCATGAGGGAACCCCTATTAAAGTCCTGACTGAGAGAACCTGGCGTTTGTTGAAAAGCATGATGGTCAAACCTTAGGTGAGGCAGCATTGGTATGTGCAGATCGATGATCGATCACTATTTTAAGGGTATGTGCTGTGAAACTGGGGGATTCCTTGAATCAATCCCTTGAGTCTCATGTTGCTGCATTGGCATAATGGTGAGAAATCAATACTTTCCTGCTTGATTTTTCATATGTAGGGTATTTGTGTAAGTGTGCTTACAGTATACGCCTTTGAAACTCTTAATTCACACAATATTAGCAAATAGCCCAACAAAAAATGCAAAACAAGAAATATTACTGATGTGAGCTTGTCTTGGGAACACATGCAAACAGATTAATTGAAAGTAAGTAACATGCTACTTGTTAAATTTACACCACAATATAACAAGTTACTTTTTCAAATAAATAACACACCTAAAATCTATATTTAATCTACTTACTGAAAAAGATTAAACAATCATCATTTACTCACCCTCAAGTTGTTCCTAACCTATTTCTTTCTTCTGTTGAGCACAAAGAAGATATTTTGATGAATGTTGGTAACCAAACAGTTGACGGTAGCCACTGTACAGGAGAAAAAAATACTGTGGAATTCAATGGCTACTGTCAACTGTTTGGTATATATTTAAAGTGTAGGAGGTCTAAGCATTATGTTTCCTTTCAGCTCAGGTAAAGATTTATGTTTTAAAAAATGCAGCACATAAAAAATTCTGAGGTTTCAGTGGAAACCTGTATACTTGTTATATGTAGTAGACACAATAACAGAATTTGGGTGTGACCCCAGCTGTGGTAGATTTGATCAGGAGAATAAACACTTATAAATATAGCACTGTAAGTCTGAAAAAAATGCCTTAAAACCAAGCATAGTGTTTCCACTCTGGAAGCGAGAGTATCAGTCAGCTGGTAATGAGAAAATGTAATACAAAATAAAAATATTCAAATAATACTTTACCCAACACTGATTAAGTTCTAATAAAGTTTTATAGAGTCTTTATTTAAAGTCCAGCCAGCTTATCAATTGAGCATGTGACTGGCTCTTTAAAAGTTCAATAATGGCATGACTGAATGCCAGGTGGGAGCATGGAAGTGACCATTTATCATTCAGTCTAGGAGTGTAAAGACAGAGAGAAAGTGTAAAAGAGTAGAAAGAAACAGAGCAGGGAGATAAGTAGGGAGGCAGGGAGGCAAAGTAATGGTTATCCTAAATATTTACCCAAAATTCATCACGGCAAACATCCCTCAGTAGGTAGAACAGCAACTCACAGTCCCTGCAGCATCTCTGGCTGGTCCCAATCAATGATCAATCAGCAGCAGTTCAGTGGATTATTCTTCATCATATATGTATATTAGTTTCTGCAGCACTCTTTCCTAGTCGTTTCAATGTTTTCATTTAGGTCATTGTAAAGCTTTCTCCCTGAAGAGCTTTTTGATCTGTTTTAATTGATTGGTCTATATTAATACCTAGCTCAGATAATTAGTCAATCTCATTAAATTCTGTGAAAATCTTGCTGATTGCACTGATTCATTCGGCTCACGTAATTTGCTTGTTTTCCTTGCGCTCCACAAACAGCCCTGTTGAGAAAAAAAATAAATAAATAAAAAATAAAAAAGCATATGCTGGCTAAGTATGTTTTGAAGCATGGCAGCTGGTTTAAGATGGTCCTGATCTGGTTTAATCTGGTCTTAAGCAACTACTGTAGCTCCTGCTCAGGACCAGCTCATAACCAGCTCAGGACCAGCTTAAACCAGCTCAAACCAGCTGCCATGCTTTAAAACATACCTAACCAGCATATACTGATTTTTTTTTTTTTTTTTCAACAGGGAAATCAATTGTTTCAAATGAGTAAACTTAAAGAGATCTTGCAAGAGTTCATGGAAAAATAAAAAATACATCTTGTTCCAAACCTGTACAGTTGATGTCATTGACTCCCACAGTATTTTTTTTTTCTCCTATACAATGGAAGTCAGTGGCTACTGTCAACTGTTTGGTTACCAACATTCTTCAAAATATCTTCTTTTGTGCTCAACAGAAGAAAGAAATTCATACAGATTTGAGAGTGAGTGAATGGTGACAGATTTTTCATTTTTGGGTGAACTATCACTTCAAATGAGAGACTTGATGTTTTTCTCTCTGACAAATATCCTACAAAACCAATGGCAGGTTTTTCTACTCTTCTGAAGTAAATCGAATGCTCTGGAGAGCCAGCGCAGCATGCAAAAACACGCACAACCTGACATCTGAATATGGATGCATTGTTCTGTGCACACTATATGTAGTTAAGAGTAAATTTCCCATGTCACCAACATTTATAGATCTCCTTGGAATTCTGCTGTGGTTCATGCATTGAAGCACCTAAAGCAAGAATAATACATCTTTTGTTATAAGCCACTTGTGTAGAGGGTTGATTTTGTAACATGTAAAGCAAAGCATTCAGACATAGCAGGGAAATGAAAGCTCCATTACAATGTTCAGGACTTCTAGTTGAAATAAAATTGCATTGCATGCTCCCTTTATACAGTTAAGAGAACCGTTTTATGCCGTGTAATCCATTCTTGGTGGATACTATTATCTGATACCGTCAAGCTCATCAGGCCAGCGTTTAGAGTTGCAGCCAGCAGTCAGTAAAGCAATACGACAGCAAAGCCTTGTTTTCAATGAATTCAGACAAAATCAACACAGTGGCATGGGTTTATCATTGTTTCAAAAGCATTTGTTTTTGAATTACCATTGCTGCCCTGGCAGTTGCAACTATTGCAGATGGCACTTTTTGATATTGTGCTCCTGCAGGGCTGCTATTAAACAACAACAAAAGGCCTCTGTGCTAATATTTTTCTTTGTTTAAAAGCAGTCTTCCATACTAAGAACCCTCAAATTCTCTGTCAAAAAAATAAAAAATAAATAAAATAATTAATTAATTTTCAAAAAATAATAAAAATTATTGTTAGATCAATTATAATATATTATTAATGGTTTTACCATTAAGTTTTAATCAAATAAGTGCAGTACTGGTAAGAGAATTTTTTCAAAATCATTAAAAATTCTTACCGACCCTAAACTTTTGAACGGTTTTATATATAACTAGTTTTTTCTTCATTAATTTAGTTTTACTCCAAAATAAATAAAACTTTTGAGAAATAAACTTACTATACTCACACCAGCCCATTTTCAGTTTCATTTATTTTAATTTCAGCATATAGCAAAGGAATATTATAATGGCTCTTCTCAACTCTTTTCATTTACCAAAAAATAAATAATAAATATTAACAAAAAATTACATTGTCAATGTTCTGCTGTTCAAAATTCAACAAGCCTTCAAATTTCATATTAAGGACATTAGACAGTAAGAACAGCAGTTGAGTAAACACACACACTGAATGCTATTGAGAAGCAAGCCGAGAGGGAATGTTATTTTTCAGTGTGTCTCAAGAGAGTGGGATTGTCTGAACTGCAGTGCTGTGTGAAAAGTGGCTAGTAATCTGTAGCATGTGCTCATGGGAATGGGCCTGCAGTCAGTGAATTTGGGGTCACACCTCCACAACTGATCAGAATCTGAATTGACAGAAACAGAAAACAAACATACACTCAATACACACTGCTACAAATGTTCAGGTGAAGGTTGGTATAGACAGTCTCTCACAAAAAAAGATTTTCTGACTCTATATTATTGTCTTGTTTTCCAGCACAAATATCTAAACATTCTTTATCAAGATACATTTACTTAAGATGCAAAATGACTAAAATATTAAGTCTTGTTTTCTAAAAAAAAAAAAAAAAAAAAAAACAAAAAAAAAAAAAAAAAAATTAATATTTAGATATTTTACTGAAAAACAAGACAAAAATATTTTTTCCAGTATTGATCTTTCCTTCTCTACCTTTTATTACTACATTTCTTGATCTTGTTTCAATACAGTATTCTGACCAGATTGGTTTTTTAATTAGTTTTCAGTTTCTATTCATCTAAAACACACTTACCGTATAGTCTTATTTCTTGATTTTCCATTTTTGGTTGAATTTTGACTCTCAGATCCAGTCCACTTTTGCTGGTCTGATGAAGGGGTTGCAGACAGCTCACAGCTCCTCTGTGATGTAATTAAAGAGCTACTTTCCCCCTGGCCAAACTGTTTATGCGCTCAACCTTTGCCTCATGCTCCTGAGCTCTGCCTCCATCCCTTCCTGCAAACCTTAAAAAACCCTCTCTGTTATGAGCATGAAAAATAATGAAATCAATTACAGAGTTAATGAATTTGATTTATTTGGGGTTTCTGCTTCGGGAACTCCAGAATTGTATTATACCTTCGGAAACACAAGGTGAGCGAACTCCTTTTTAATAAACAGATCATGCGTGAATCCACCGACTGGTTGGTGCTTTTCAATTGCTATGGATCAACAGTTATAACAAAACAGGAGCATATGAATAATGTAAAAGTACAGAGATTTTAATGAGGGGCGCAAACCGTCAACCCACATCCACTTCTGTAACATGCATTCGTTGTATCGTGATTTATTGTTTGATATGCATTTTCTCTTTGCCTCCAGCAAGAACAAAGGTGGTTTGGTTAATTAAACAAAAACAAAATCCTCCACAGCATTAAGTAAATGCTTTAATTGTAATGAGAGAAAACATCCATGAGACCTTAGAGTGAGATAAATGCGAGAGAAAAAAAATGTAATTAGGAAAAGATTATTGCTAGGGAGACTGCCACTATACAATTAGCCACTTATAAAATCATATTATAATATCATATTATATGTAATATTATGGACTAATCCATCCCTTGAAGAATATATAGCAATATTGTATCATTGCCTTTGCTCCTCACTTCCTCCTTTTGGGAGAAGACTGTTCTTTGATTTAGCCATCCATCAAGAGCAGCATATCAGTGTCCTGACACTCAGTTCAGCACTCATGTACACCCTTCATGTTATCACTTTATGTCTAAAACAGGAACAGGGGCCGACATTTAACAGCAGGAAGGTAAACAACAAGGAGATGAGATAAGAGAACAAGCTGCCTTTGAGGGTTCAGATCGTCGTTGTCCAGTGGTTAATGATGTTTCGCCGTTACCGGTAAATATCTTAAAGGTTTCTCTTAAAATGTTTGGCATCCTTTACTCAACCTCTTGTCAATTTTCTGCTTTTATGTGAAACAAAGCAAAAAAAAAAAAAAAGTGAGATATCATGCAGAATGTCTAAGCTTTTGTTTTCAATGTACATGGATGGTGATTTGTCCTGCCAAGATTTAAAGAGGACAAATAAGCACCAAAAAAAGTACAATAAGTCTATACAATTTGTGTGCTTCTGAAGCATATGCTAGATAGCTGTGAGGCAGGATTGTTATCATTAACTAAAACTGAAACCATAAAAAAAAAAATATATATATATATATATATATATATATATATATATATAAAAACACATTCTCATTACTTGAAATAAAATAAAATAAAACAAAATAAAAACTCAATTTTTATTGCGTTCAAGTTGAAGTATACCAAATACCAAAATAACTAAAACTATACAGACATATTAAAAAAAAAAAAAAAATGACAAAAACAAAACAAAATTACTAAAACGTTTACTTAAAAATTAAAATGAAACTAAAATTTTAATGAAAACATAAAATAAAAATAAAAAAATTAACTCAAAATATGAACAGAAACTGGTTACATTTTATTTTAAGGTGTCCTTACAGTGTAATTATACATTTAAGTACTGAGTAATATTAATTAACTACATGTACTTACTATATGGGTAGGGTTAGGATTAGGGTTTGTTTTAGGATTACTTGCATGTAATTATGCATAATTTATTGTTATTATAATAGTAAGTGCATGCAACGTGTAACACGGACACCTTAAAATAAAGTGTTACCCAAAAACTATAATAGTATGATACTAAAATAACACTGGTGAGAGGAAAATGCAAAAGTTAAGTAATGTTTTCACTGATAATCCTTGCTGCCAAACTTGGTGTTATGAATGTAGAGGTGTCTTATTTTATTGTCATTATTATTATTTCTTTGTTAAAATTTATTTTATTGATTTTAATTATTTTATAGTCAAGTCAAGTCAAGTCACTATTATTTGTATTGGGCTTTTAACAATCCAAATTGTGTCAAAGCAGCTTTACATCAGCTTGATATAAAGCTGGGTGGCTTTACATCAGCTTTACAGTATTTAGACGGGGAAATAGAGTGTCGAAATAGTGTCATTCTCCTCTGGCCAGATAAAATCAGCAGTTTAAATCTAGGCTGCAGCAGAGTCAGATTGTGCGAAGGACTCATCTGGTTCCTGTGGTCTTGTCCCGATGGCCGTCTAGGAGACAGGGTCTTCACTGGAGATCAGTCTCTGGGGCTCATCTAGTTGTCCTCTCTGCTGACGTTCAGGGCTGTAGAGGTCATCTTTAGGTGCTGATCCACCATCTGATCTGGATACAGTCTGGATCCAGGTGGCTGAAGTGACCATCTGATCTGGATACAGTCTGGATCTGGGTGGCTACGGTGACCTCGGAATAAGAAAGAAACAGACTAATATTAGCGTAGATGCCATTCTTCTAACAATGTAACAAGTACATTGGGCGTTTTGGGAAGTGTTCCCGGTTCCGGTTGACCTAATTAAAACAATCCTTTAACGAATTTGAATTATAGAAATGCGATAGTGTATAATGTGTAAGCCAGGTTAAAGAGATGGGTCTTTAATCTAGATTTAAACTGACAGAGTGTGTCTGCTTCCCGAACAGTGTTAGGTAGATTGTTCCAGAGTTTGGGCGCTAAATAGGAAAATGATCTCCCGCCCGCAGTTGATTTTTGATATTCTAGGTATTATCAAATGACCAGAGTTTTGAGATCGCAGCGGACGTGAAGGACTATAATGTGATAAGAGCTCACTCAAATACTGAGGTGCCAAACCATTCAGGGCCTTATAGGTAATTAGCAAGATCTTAAAATGTATACGATGTTTAATAGGAAGCCGGTGCAGAGTTGACAGAACCGGGCTAATGTGGTCATACTTCCTGGTTCTAGTAAGAACTCTAGCTGCTGCATTTTCAACCAGCTGGAGTTTGTTTATTAAATGCATAGAGCAACCACCCAATAAAGCATTACAATAATCTAGCCTCGAGGTCAAGAACGCATGAATTAATATTTCTGCATTTGACATTGAGAGCATAGGTCGTAATTTAGACATATTTTTAAGATGAAAAAATGCAGTTTTACAAATGCTAGAAACATGTTTTTCGAAGGAAAGATTGCTGTAAAAAAGTACACCTAGGTTCCTAACTGATGACGAAGAAGCAGCCATCAAGTATTAGACAGTGATCTAGGTTATTACATGCAAAAGTTTTTGGTCCAATAATTAACACCTCTGTTTTTTTCAGAATTTAGCAGTAAGAAATTGCTAGTCATCCAGTTTTTGATATCAACTATACATTCCGTTAGTTTTGCAAATTGGTATGTTTCATTGGGTCGCGAATAAATATAGAGCTGAGTATCATCAGCATAACAGTGAAAGCTAACACCATGTTTCCTAATGATATCTCCCAAGGGTAACATGTAAAGCGTGAAAAGTAAGGGGCCTAGTACTGAGCCTTGAGGTACTCCATACTTGTGACTGGTATGATACCTCTTCATTTACTGCCACGAATTGATGGCGGTCAGATAAGCACAATTTGAACCATGCCAGTGCACTTCCTCTAATGCCAACATAATTTTCTAGTCTATTTAAAAGAATGTTGTGGTCGACAGTGTCAAATGCGGCGCTAAGATCCAGTAGCACTAATAGAGAGATACAACCACGATCAGATGATAAGAGCAGGTCGTTTGTAACTCTAATGAGAGCAGTCTCAGTACTATGATATGGTCTAAAACCTGACTGGAAATCCTCACATATAGCATTTTTCTCTAAGAAGGAACATAGTTGTAAGGATACTAACTTTTCTAATATCTTTGACATAAAAGGGAGATTCGAGATCGGTCTGTAATTAATTGATTCTTTGGGGTCAAGTTGTGGTTTTTTAATGAGAGGCTTAATAACAGCCAGTTTGAAGGTTTTTGGGACATATCCTAATGACAATGATGAGTTAATAATATATAATAATAATAATATTCAGAAGAGGATCTATTACTTCTGGAAGCACCTCTTTTAGGAGCTTAGATGGAACAGGGTCTAACATACAGGTTGTTGGTTTAGATGATTTAACAAGTTTATACAATTCTTCATTTCCAATAGAAGAGAATGAGTGGAATTGTTCCTCAGGGGATCTATAGCGTACTATCTGATGCGATACTGAGGCTGACAGCTGCATGGTTACAATTTTATCTCTAATAGTTTCGATCTGGGAAGTAAAATAGTTCATAAAGTCATTACTACTGTGCTGCTGGGTAATGTCTGCACCTGCTGATGTTATATTTTTTGTTAATTTAGTCACTGTATTGAATAAATACTTGGGGTTGTGCTTGTTTTCTTCTAAAAGAAACGTAAAGTAAGCAGATCTAGCAGTTTTTAAGGCTTTCCTGTAGGAGAGAGTATTTTCCCGCCAAGCAATACGAAATACCTCTAATTCTGTTTTTCTCCAGCTGCACTCCATTTTTCGGGCTGCTCTCTTTAGGGCCCGATTGTGCTCATTATACCACGGTGTTGGACACTTTTCCTTAATCTTCCTTAAGCATAAAGGAGCAACCATATCTAAAGTGCTAGAAAAGAGAGAGTTCATAGTTTCTGTTATATCATCAAGTTGTTCTGAGCTATTGGATATGCTGAGGAACTGAGATAAGTCAGGAAGATTATTTATAAAGCAGTCTTTTGTGGTCGATGTGATGGTTCTACCATATTTGTAACAAGGAGTTGGCTTTACAGCTTTAGTTATATGGAATATACACAAAACTAAATAATGATCTGAGATATCATCGCTCTTCTGCAAAATTTCAACGCCACTGACATCAATTCCATGGGACAGTATTAAATCTAGAGTATGATTTCGACAATGAGCAGGTCCTGACACGTGTTGTTTAACACCAATAGAGTTTAGAATGTCTATAAATGCTGATCCCAATGAATCTTTTTCTTTATCAACATGGATATTAAAATCACCAACAATTAGGACTTTATCTGCAGCCAGCACTAACTCAGATAAAAAAATCAGCAAATTCTTTAATAAAGTCTGTATGGTGCCCTGGTGGCCTGTATACAGTAGCCAGTACAAACATCACATTGGATTTATCATTAGCACTTGTTTCTTTGGATAACGTTATATGAAGCATAATTACTTCAAACGAATTATACCTGAAACCCGACCTCTGAGAAATAGCCCTTATTCCAGTATAATATTATGGTATTTATTCATATTTTGAAATTGGCTTTTATTTTTATATATTCAGTTTTGATTTTAATTTCGGTTTATACTCATTTTGTTATGTGCCTTTTTGTTGTTTTGATTAGTTTTTTATATATTTCTATTTAGTTTAATTAATTTTTATTTTAGTTTTAGAAAGTTTATTTTTTTTTATTACTTATTTTATTTCAGTTAGTTGCAGGGAAACATTTCTAAGCCTCTCCCTTTTTAATAGTTTTAGCTTTAGCTAACAAGAACAACACTGCTGTGGGCCATTATTTTTGCAATTCCAATTGGTGCTAAGAGGTGCAAAAATACAAACTTCACCTTTAACCTTTATAAACACATATTGACTTTTTTTAACGAAGTAGTATATAATCCAAGGTTTTAAAAAATATTTTCAAGCAACAAACTACAGATGTCTTCAGAACATAGTAATCCCTCCAGTGCTGTGTGAGCATTGGGCTAGTAGGCGCCTGGGAAGCTGAAAAATGTGAGCAAGAGGGGTCTTAGGAGAAAATAATGAGCTGATCAAATGAGGCACTTTTATATCCAAGCAGCAGGCCATGTCAAACTGAGATGTATTTGTGTTGTGTGGGTAATGTGAGCTTGTAATGGATTAAAGAAACAAGATTGTATCTCGGTGATGTTGAGCCACACTACCGTGCGCAGAAGTGATGAAGAGACTGTTAGACAGCACTGCCTCACTGCTGGTACCGCCGTCGTGACTGTGATACACAACACCATCCTAATGTCACCTAAACGCACTGCAATCTCCAACGCACCCTGCAGAGTACACAAACACACTCCCTCCTTGCTCATTTTTTTGCTGTTCCTTTCTCTCCTCTCTCTCTCTCTCTCTCTCTCGGTTGATGCCGATGTATCATCCACTGCTACTTTCTGGAACGGCTTGGAAAAAATGCACTTGAGTTTCTGAACCAGAGCCTATGATAATTTTGCAACTCTTCTAAATCTAAGTGGGCTGATAGTTCTTTAATTAAGCGGACCAGTGGTTACTTCATAAACTCTTGGGTGGCTGAAGTGATCAGCCGATGTGCTTTCTCATTAAATACCAATTTAACTTTCAGGCTTCAGCATTGCTCTTGTTTTAGAGGGGTTCAAAGCACAAGGCCATGGAGGGCAGTTTTGCAGCTGTTGACCTCTGCTGGAAGACATTGGCTTTATCAAGTCGGCATAACATATTCAATCAAATTACTCTTCACCTCACTTCCTCTCGCTTTCTTTCTGTATCTCCCCCCTCTCGCTTTCTCCCTCTTCATTCCCATAAATCAGCTCCTGCACTTGCCATCTAATCAAATGTTGTTTTAGGGTTTTATTTATGGTATACTCTGTTCGAGAGACTCTACAATGGTTTCCATAAAGAATCTGATTCAAATGATCAATTTCTTGTGAAGTTAGTTGATTTTCACACCCAAAACTACTGGGTATTTTATGGTTTTCATCTCATTATATTAGGTTGTACAGCACTAAAAATATAAAAAAGTACCATGGTGTTTCCCAAAGAGCTCTAATTATAACACTTGGAGATACATATACGTTAGCTTTTCCATTCATCATGCACAGCCCTTCATTAGCAACTATCCTGAACCGTGACATCAAAGGCATAAAGGGAAAGGTAAAAAAATATATTAATATAAAATAATTTACCAAAAAAAATAAATATAATACATCAGTGTTTTTGCTACTTCATGTTTTTGAGAATACCATGACACAAGTTTGGGGTTAAAAAAAAAAGGATCCAATGCATTAACCAAAATGTGACAGTAAAATCATTTACAGTATGTTACAAAAGATTTCTATTTCAAATAAATGCTGTTCTTTTAAACTTTGTATTCAGCAAAGAATCCTGAAAAATCATGATATCCACAAAAATATTAAGCAGCAAAAACTTTTTTAAACACTGATGTATTATGTTTTTGTCAATTATTTATTTATTTATTTATTTATTTATTTATTCGTTCGTTCGTTCGTTCGTTCATTCATTCATTCATTCCTTTTGTTTTGCCATTATTAATTCTAATTCCATTATTAATTCCAAATGAATGCAGCCTTGGTGAACATAAGAAACTTCTTTTAAAATAAATAAATAAATAACACTTTTAAACTGGGAACTGGTAAAACACTGGTAAAATATTTTTTATGATACATCTGCTAACAATAAAATATTGGCAATTTATGTTACTTGGAGAAAAAATGTATTTTGCCAGGAAACACAACTTTTGAATGGCTGCCAATGGAGAAAGATGCTCTTTGGGCCTGTTTGGGGCTATTTGGTCCAAGCTAGCCAGCTAAACCAGTTTTTTGGACATGTACTATGATAGTGCTATGGTTATTGGACATAGTTTCATGGTATACTTTGAAATACCCCACAGTGCCATATAAATACCACGGTATATGTATATGGTAGTACCATAGTAAATATAAAAACGCACTCTCCTATACTATTAGTAACTTTGTGAGGTTATATGTGCTACATAATTCCAGTAATTTGAATGATCCAATAAAAAAAATCACCGGAGAGGCATTAAGAATGTCTTTAAGGTTATGTTAAAGTCAAATCTTTAACATGGCTTCTAAAAGACACAAATCCATGCATTGATAGCTGTCTCTCCAGGCTGCATTTGATAAACACTGGCCATAAATCAGGGCCGAATTAATCTAGATTACCCTGACAGTGGCTGGAATACACTCAATAGCAATGATAACACAGATAGCTTCTCATGTTTCTCTCTATATAAGAGCCAGCCCTGCTCACTTGGAGAAAGTGCGGAGGTGGGCGGAGCGGCTCTCACAGATGGATCTGTCTGAGAGAGTGAGTGAAGGGATGGACACTGAGAAAGAAAGCTGGAAAAGAGAGAGCAGATGTATTACCGCATGTCTGAGCACTTGCTTGGGGGGAAAAAATCACCTGTATTGATTGATCTGCTCTTTGCCGGTATGCCTCTTCCACCATATTGTTCTAATCTAATAATGCTCTTAACAGATGTGGCTGATACGGTCTCTCCATTCTGGATTCGGATCGTTTAATGTCTAGTTCGTTCCTCCCATCGGTTCTGCTTTAATGGACTCTGAAATTCCATCAGTAAGGCTGTCCTTTCCCATATTACAATCTAATCTGAAGTGGAGGCATTGTGATCTCACAGACAGCTGAATACCCCACTTAATGCTTTGAATTATATGTAGTGTCCTATTCATTATGTCTTAATAGTTGCTGTTGTTTCTAAGTCCAGCTTTTACATTATTTACAACTAATTGGGACATCAGTGGAAAAAAAAAGCCTAAATTAAAATACTACTGACTTAAAATTAAGCTTAATATTGCCACAAACTATGCATTTATTTTAGTTAATTGTTACTTATTTAAATGGTTATTTATTTATTTATTTATTTATTCATTTATTTATTTCACTGTCATGAAAGCTTGGAAGTGTTATACAATTTTAAAATGGTTATTTCAGGCCAAGAAAAGTTATGGAATAACATCTAAAAAAGTCAGTATGATATTTCATCAGCTAGAAATTGTTCTTTGTGAGTGCAATCTCTATAAAAGTTTTTTTAAAATAGTCACGAATGGCTGCAAGTCATGGAAATTCATTGGTCAAAAGTTGTGCAAACCCCAAACTATGTTGTCATAGGCCTACTATGTACTCTCTGCACATATGACGGCGCTTCTAGCTGTGCAAGCTTGATTTCATACTGTATGTTGTTTCATTCAAAATGTATCAAAATGCAATTTTTACGCAACTCTGTGCATATAACCAACTTGAATATTAGCATAAACCATCTTCTTTTCCACCCAGTCTTCTCTCATAAGTGTCAACTACTCGGAAACCAAGCAAATTAGTTAAAGTTGTTAAACAGCTGGCATGTTTATCCACCGTATTTTTACCGTAAGAACTGACGCAGCCATTTTTTTTATTTAATTTAATTTATTTATTTTTTACCTAGAATGTGCTTCCAGTGTCAGCTGCTTTTAGTTATTTTAGCTGAACAAAAATAATCTGTTATTCTGCTTGATATTTCAATCTGGTATTTGTTGTCATATTATTATACATTGGTTTGTAGCACAAATACTTTTAACGTTTACTGCACTTTGTTATTATTCTAGATATTTACATATAACGCCAAATGAATCGAAAGTCTAACAAGTTCACCGGAAATAGCTTACTTTTGCTATGAAAAATAAGGATAACTAGTTACTTGAATAATAATACATTGTTTGAAATGACATTTAACTATAATTTTAACTCTATCGCCCCCTGGAGTACTGGAGTTGTTATAACAGACTTGCAATATGTTTGCTAACTTCACATACTCATTTCTGACTTTACCAATAAAATCTTGCAGTATAAAGGAGACCAAATTCTGAAAAGTTTCAGGAACAACAAGCCAATTTCCAGACAACGCTGATGACCTACATGTACTTGTCATCTGATGACCAGCTCATTTGAACCCCACTGCTCATGGCTCACCTCACCCACCACATCCCTCTTCCTGAATGATTACCCTCCTCTGGATGGAGTTTATTGGTAGGAGTGTAATTAGCATGAGCGCGAGTGCAACTGCTGTGCTAATCGGTCTCAGAGCTGTTGTCCCGTTTCTAAGATGTTCTCTCTGGTCGGTTAGAGCGCGTTTGTTTTAATATTTGTGGCAGTGTGGTGCCTCAGATTCCCACACACAGGCAATCATCTGCTGAAGCCCACTCTCCTCAGTTTCTGGGGGTCTAAGATTGTGTTTCTCTTACTCACTCTCTCTCTCTCTCTCTCTCTCTCTCTCTCTCTCTCTCTCTCTCTCTCTCTCATTTATTTTCTGTTTTCTTAAAGGTGCACAGTAATTTTTTAACTTTAAGTCCTCTTAGGCCTCTTTCACACCAAACAGTGACTACAAACAGCTTAAATCTGGACTCAGTCAGGTTTAATTAATATGAAGTACTGTTTGTGTGCTTGTCTCTGCATGTGGAACTTGCCTCAAGCCTGACAGACTTGTCTTTTTTCAAATAATGGGTGAGTAGTTCACTCCAGTTTTTTATGTTACTTCATAAAAGCTTATAGTGGAAATTATTGGGTGGATAAACAGGTTTATAATGATTTTTCAATGCGTTTTCTACTGAGTTCAGTAGGCCTACGCTTCTGGTAGGTCCCAGCTATCGCTTTGCCAATGCAGGCAATGTGAAACTGTAACCTGTTATTTATTTCCTTCTTTCTCTGCCGCTCTGCCTCTCCGACTTTGAGCACCTATCTTTGTGACAGCAAGCTCAGATGTGTCGACGTGGGAGGTTTCGCATATGTCAGGGTACAACAGTGGACTCTTCCTCATACTTTACACTCTACCTGAGATTCTGTAGTTATGCCTAAGTTTGTACTGTGGCAGTCTGCTTTCTAATATGACAGTGGCTCTGTTTCAAAACAGTGAGCTGCCTGTCGGCCGTCTACATAGGCGCATACTTTCTTGAGGCGGCATCTGAAATGGTACTTTATAAATGACTTGAAAATGCTCTACATTGGCAGTTATGCTGGTACATGTTCAGCTAATGTCTACAATTGATTTCAAATCAATTAGAAAAAAATCACAATTATTTTCGCTGTAGAGAAAGACTTTTTACAGTAACAAATAAATGACATTATAATTGATTTAACATGTTTCCAATCAGATTTTAACTATGAACTTTAAATGAAGTAATAAACTTCATTAAAAATAAATAAATGATTAAACAAAAATAACTATCACTGTAAAAAATTATTTTTCAAAATCAGAAATAAAAGATTATTGGAGTACGTTTTACAAGAAAAAAAAACTATTTCAGACTTTCTACTTCAAATTTCATGTTTAATTTTTTGTGTTACTTGCAGATTATTTCTGAAATTTACTAGCAATTTCTAAGTGTTTCTACACCAAATGTTGTTTAGTGTACCTATAAAATCCAATGCAATATATCAGTGTTGTTGTGCTTAACTACAACTATTAAAATTATTTTCAGTAATTGAAATAAAGCTGAAATAAAATGTAAAAAAAAAAAAAAATCAATATTGAATGAAAAAGGTGCGATCACATTAGCAAAATGTCGCTTTGGCAACTAACTGAAATAAGTTTAGATTGAAGTACTATACTAAAACTAAAACTAAAAGAAATCGAAGAAATATTTAAAGAAAAAAAAGCACATAAAATTACTAAACTTACACTAAAATTAAAATGAAAACTGAAAATACAAAAATGAAGCTAATTCAAAATACTAATAAATACTATAATAGTATAAAAATAATACTAAAATAGTGCTAATAATTAAATATATGGGTCCCACTTTATATTAAGTGGACTTAACTACTATGTACTTACTTGAAAAAATAAGTAAAATGTACTTATTGTGTTCATATTGTATTTCAAAACACATTTGCTGCTGTTGAGGTGGGATACTGGTAGGTTAGGGACAGGTTTGCTGTGGTATGGGTAGGTTTAAGGGTGGGTTAAGATGTAAGGGATGGGTCAACAGTGTAATTATAAATGTAATTACAGAAATTAATTACAGATCTAATTACATGCCGGTATTTTTAAAATATAAATACAATGTAAAGACATGTATGTACACAATAAGTGCCTTGTAACAAATGATTAATTTAAATGTAAGTACATAGTAGTTAAGTCCACCTAATATAAACTGGGACCATATGCTGTATGTCAAACATTCTGGGTTGTTTTTTGCCCAAAAGAGTCAGCTAGGTTTAGAAACATAACTAGTCATGTCTATTAGCCATTCTCAATTAATTTTTATAAAGAAAGCATGGCTAGTATCTGACTCGAAGATTGCTGAGTACCCATCTGTCAGTAGCCGCTGAGCGCGTGTTAACCACGTCGATGTGTTCCATGCTTAGAACATATGACCAGATGGGAAGTCACTATAGCAGTTGATAACATGAAGATCGCCCACTGTTTGGATTAAAATAGACACCACGTTCGCCCAATGTGTCCACACAACACCTTCCAGTGGGTGGCACATGTCATATACAGGGCTTATGTCATTCTCATTTCCGATGAGCCTTCCTTACCAAGAAAAGGAAAAGAAGAAAATCAATTTACCATGCACTGTTCTGAGCGTCAGAGATTGTAGTAGTCATTTTAACACACAACCATATGGTTAAATCCTAGTGAAAAGAGGAAGAGAGACAAGTGGCAGCTAGAGAACTGCAAATCAGTGACCTTTAATGACAGAGAGGACAAAGGTCATAGGTCAAGGGATAGTGCAGCTGCTTTTATGATTGAATTTAAAATTGCTTGTAGTTAAAGAAACCCCTAAATGTACCCTCACCCTCATGTAATTTATATTCTTTTGATCAAAGAAAATAAATATGAATTCAGAAAAAAAGTAAATACAGCAAACAAGACTTACAACGCACTTATATCATTTATGGTGCTTTTGCATCCCAGGGTTCTGCAGGTTTGATGAAGGTAAATTTAAGACCTTTTTAAGACTGAATAAAGAAAATTTAAGGAACACAGTTAAAGAATACAATATGTCAAATATGTTTTCTTAATGTGAATTTCCAGGGAACACAATGAGTTGTTTTAGCAACACTTCAACTTTTGAAAATACAACTTCTAACCGATTTCTGTTACATTTTAATTAATTTTTCAGAAAAAAAAGCTTAAGGTTTGAACAGCTCTGCTCCTACAACCGCTTGAATATGAGAATAACTTTACTGTACCTTCTGATAACACTGCAAAAATGTTCTTCAGAATTTATGTCTTGTTCTCCAGTACAAATGTCAAAGATTCTTCAATCAATATATAC
Organism: Spinibarbus caldwelli; assembly: GCA_039654775.1. Classification (NCBI taxonomy): domain Eukaryota; kingdom Metazoa; phylum Chordata; class Actinopteri; order Cypriniformes; family Cyprinidae; genus Spinibarbus; species Spinibarbus caldwelli. Next base: position 22,715,424 of record CM077237.1, read on the forward strand.
TTGAGATTGAGAAGCACAGTGACACAAGATTTACGGTCAAAATGGATCAAAATTTGAGTTAATGATTAAAATAATCAACTGAATTTAAATGGAAAACAAGTTTTTATACCCCATTCATACCACTCAGATATTAGTTCTTGTTTTAAGCAAAAACTCACTTAATTTTGAGTGAGTTTTTCAAGACATGTAACATGCAAATATATCTTGTTTTAAGGAAGTTCAGATATTTGTATTGGAAAACGAGACAAAAATACTGAGCAAGGTATACATTTTTGTAATGTATGGTATACATTTTTGTAATGTATTCAAGATTTAATGGCATGACTTTATGAGGACTTTTTAAGGCCTTAAATTGTGGAAGGGTGAATTAAGACTTTTTAAAATCTTTTTATGAACCTCATAAACCCTGCATTTGAATCTCGACAGCTTCGATCCTCATTCATTTGTAATGGCATGGAACAAAACAATTAGTACAATTCTTTAAAATATGGTGTGCATAGGAGAACAAAAATAATTTTTTAGAAAAATCTAAAAAGGAATTTTATTATATTTGGGAGGGTGAGCTATCCCTTTCATGCCCCTTACTCCAGTATATGTTAAAGTACTGGGGGGTTAGGACCCCATCAATCGTCTAATTGAATTATATTTCTCATTTCTCTATCATGATTGATGCATAGTGCTCAATCTCATCAACAGCTTTTTAGAAATGGAAATCAGCACAATTGATCAGATGCAGAGAGATGGTCACAAGAAAGTCATTAGCAAGCACCCTGCAGAGTGATGTATGAAAAAATATGAACTGCTTTTCCCCGGTGCAAAACTCTTCCTGACATTACTTCCAACTGGCTTTGGATGATGTTAATTGCATTTGGTGCCGAAATGCTCTGGGTGAGTCTTGTGAAACCATCAAATGTCTGCAGATGGCTGTGTGGGCTGATCGGTGGAGAGCGTTGTAAAGATGATTTTATTTTTATTTGACTCTTTATCATTCTCTGAAACAAAATGTTACATGGTTAGGCACCAGAGTAATGGTTAAATTTAAATCAGCGCCATGTAGTTTGTCTCTTTTAAAGCACTGCTGTCAGTTAACCTGTTCTTCTGTGCGCCGTGTTGAGTTGTTTGACATCTCCTTACAATCAGAGTGAAAATAGATGTATGCTTGATATTTACAAGGGGAAGAAATAGCAGTGTAATTTTCCCATGCCATTAGTCAATTTTATTATTTCATTAGTTTAAAGGGCATTTTCGAGTACCCTCAGATGATATTAGAGCTTCTCCATGCAGGCAGAGAGTGGCACTTTGTCTCCCATATCAACACCATCCAAATCATACTCCTGTCTCCAGGCAACCAGGACCAGATTTAGGAGGATGTTATCTAACTGTTCAGAGCCGTTGTAAGGTGTCTGACAGGACCATCGCCCGATTGTGAACTTTCTGTTCCTCCTAGATCTTCTTCTCCACCAGATTAGTCCAATATCATAAGAGCTTGTCTCATTGCTGGCTATTACAGTTGGCTTTTACCTAGCATTGATTGTCTCAGTAATACTCCCACAACAGCTTGTTGATCGTGGAAGCAGGAAAAGGAATGAGTGGTAGGGATTTTTGAAATGCGATGCCCCTCGCGGTGTAACACTTATGGTGCCGATGGGTTCAAAATAACCTTGTTTCCCTCACTGCACCAAAATGGTCTGCAGCGAATGAGTGAGACAACATAGAATTGAATCTCGCTAAAGAGGTTAACACTTTAAGGTTGTATATTGCTCTGCGTCTCAAAGCACTCACACATGTATGGCACTAACTCGCTTCTTTTCTCTTGCATACATGCAAGGGCTTTTTGGAATAGCATGCTAGCATACTAACCTTACTATTTCTGCAGTATATAGTATGTATACTGTGCATAGCATATTAAAACCTGGAGTACATACAGTAGGTGTATTATCCAACAGAAAAGATCTGCATGGAATATACTGTAATATACTATAGTATACTGTATATACTATAAGTTACATCGACCACAGTCTGTTTTTTTCATTATTTATCATCATTAATTATGAATAATCTTTTTATCATTAGTATTTAGTATCAAGAGTTAAAATGTTTTACACAAAATTTGATTAGAAATTAAATAAAAATTAAAAAAATAATAAATACAAACTTTATATTAAACTTTATTTTATAATTTTAAAAAAATTATTTATTTTTAAAATACTATTTTAAAGGAATGTAATGTAAAACTATAGTTTATGTAATATGTTTGTTGCATAATGCATATGACAGTAATTTTAAGAAATACTGCACAACATTCAATATATACTGTGCAGTATGCAGTACGCTAGTATTCTAGTCTGAATACAGGTCTGAATACAGCCAAACACTATTGAGAAAGTGTTGTGAGTGTACTAGATGGAGTCTAGCTCCCTCTGCTGACTAGTCTTATATCTGTGTGCGTAATATACTTGTCATTTCTACTAGACTGCAGCACAACTGAAGTCAGCAATACATCACTTCACCAAGCTAGAAAGTAAAATACAGAAAACCTGGGACAAAAAAGACTAAAAGAAAAAACAATGTATGAAAAGTAAACATTTAGATTTTTTTTTTTTTAAGTTTGAATACACTCGAAATGCATTATCTTGAGTTATTTGCATTGTTTTTCAAGTAATTTATCTGATATAGATATGATGATATATATTATTATATTTCAAGCTTTTTTTAGTGTAATCATGGGCATCCTGTTTTTTACTCTAGATCAAACCTCAGCGTGTTTCTCTCTCCTGCTATTTCTGTTCTTGTCACCTGACCACTCTCCGATAACTCATCTTTAACAGATACTGCTGCATCCTCTTGAGAATGGCTCAGAAAGCACATCCCAATGTTTCAGAGCTCTTCTTGTAAAAGAACAGTAGTGATTGGGATGTGAATGTGCTACTATCAACACCGCCTGCCCTCTGTTACTCATTACAGCACAGCCACAGACAAATGATGAAAACAAAATATGCTCTCATGACACAAAAAAAGTATTGAATTTGTAGGATCGTTTATCAAAAGAGCACTTCTGCAGCACTGCGCATGATACGCAGACTGAGCTAGAGAAGACTATGATGAACCATGTTGAACTGTTGACCTTGTTGTCAGTGTGGAAAAACAAATGTGCTTGATTTTGCGGATATCTATTTTATAAAGTTTTTCTCGTTTTCACATTGTCAGCTGAATAAAAATGGCATTTATCATCTCTTAAGGGACAAATGTTTGCTTTTTGCGTGTGTGTGGTTCAGGTTTTTGCTCATACCAATGTCCCCATACCGCAAAACCTGAAATCACCTACCTATTTTTCCTTGTACCTGTGAAATGTATTTTTGTAAAGCGACCTTGAGCTGCAGAAAGGTTCTATATAAATAAAACTACTTCTTCTACATTGTGAGGACAGACAATAGTCCTCACAAAGAAAACACCACAGTAAGCATAAATAATGTCTTTATAAAAACGTAAAAACGTGAGGTAAAGGTTTAAGGTTAGATGATATAAAGTATAAGTAGCCCAGTATGCATACAAGTTGACAGAAAGTCCACGATAGGAAAATATTATTGGACACACTCACTTGCAGAATGTGAATGTAACATTTCTACTGGCATTGGTGAATAAAAATATGGAAAGTGTAAACTAGATGATATTTTTTTTTACCATTTTTTCTCCACATGAGTGATCAATCACATGAAAAATGTTCATAAAAACCTAGCACCAGTTAACCAATTTCCGGGAGTCCCTGCACCAGCCAAGAAGCTGCCATTGAGACGAATGGGAATGCTAAAGCTTCTCTTAGTAATACAGACATTTATTGAGTGCATCTGGATTTCAAAAATGAAAATTCTTTACTTTACCAACCCTCATGTACTTTTAATCTGTTTTAGGAGAATTTTTATCCTGCTCTATACAATGAAAGTGACAAAAATGACAAAAAGCACTCTTAAACGATGACAGAATTTTCATTTTTGGATGGCCTACCCCTTTAATTTAACAAAGAGTTGGTAGTTAGAGGTTTGAGGGGTGTGCGCATTGTTTTATTTGCTGAAAGGACAAAATCTCACATGCAGGACAAAAAAAAAAAGAAAAATGAAAACCACTGTCTATACTGCAGATTCATTACTTGTGCTTAGATCGTGAGCTGCACGAAAGACCAAAATAGAGATGAATAATATGTGCAAAGCAGTTTTTTTGAAGTTGTGCTATATGCGCAATAAGGTGCCAGAGGACGAGACCTTTGTCTTGCCAGCACTTCTGTGTTTAGGACTCATGACAATGTCATCTGCACAAAACAGAAAGAGACCCGAATATCCCAGTAGGATAGTAAAACCTGAAATTACCTGCACTGTGACTTGAGAAATAGCTTAATAAACATACTAAATGCCTTAATGTACATCATTTCTGCTCTGATCTAGGCATATTAAAGTTCAACTAACTCGTTGATATCTTTCCTGCAAAACATTGCAAAGTATCAAATGCATTCTGGTGTGAAATGTGGAGATATTCGCACCTCTTACATAAATTTCATGGCTCACTGGTTCATTGCAATGGCTGATAATAATATTAAAAATCAAATTATGATGGAAAAAAAATATCAGATGTGAATGACAGTATGTGTTGACAGGTTGCCTGGAGAATTGCCAAACTATAATGGTGGTTAATTTGGAGGAAAATTGTATTCTTAGTAAATCGGGTGTGAATGAACAAATCTGCAGTACACCTAGACATTTTTTTCTCACTTAGATAATTTTAAAAGAACGCCGGTGATTTCCAAACTGTTAAATTGTTCTCTAATGAATAAGATTGAGCGTAAATAATGTGAATCATCTTAAAAGTTTATGTTTTGTCTTTAAGATTAAACCATGTTACCTTTAGTGTCAGTCATCATGGTTATGGAGATAAATTAAGTTAAGATTAGCTGTGATTAGATGACTCAAATGAATCATACAGCTTTCATTTTAATTAGCCTGTGCTCATACGATTCACGAATGATGTTATAATTTGTTAACACTGGTGATGTGTAAAACGATGAAATCATTGATAAGTGATACAAATGTTTTCAACTGAAGACACCACAATCTCCAAAATTTACCAGCATGTATAAAACAGGCTGTAAAAAAAAATGAGAACAGCTGTACCACAAGGGGGCAGCTTCTTCTGACAGAGCCCATACACCATCAATGGCTAAATGTTCTAATTCAAGATTCATTCGATCTGCTAAATGACAATACTTAATCCACTTGCTAAGCACAATGATGTAGAGCAGCAAAACAGTGGCAAATGCTGAATCAGGTTTCAAAGGCAGCCGCCAGGCATGGACACTCTCCAGGTTTATTGGAAGTGGAGGCTGCATCTATCCAAAGCTCCAGATCTCAGCAGATTTGCGAGTGCTGGGTCATTTAGCCCTGAGCGCATGGGGCAGGGGGAGATCAATCAGGGCCCTATCCGGCCCACTGTCCTCCTTGATTTGCAGTACCAGCGTCCAGCTGTTGGGTTTGGGAAAAAATAATGGCTGATTGGACTCTGTGGCATCTTGGCATTGGGGAACAATTCAATTTCCCTGTGATGGATGGTCAAAGAGTGCCGGTCCTAAGACACTGCAGCATGCTGCTACAGACCCAACGCAGACCTGAAAAACAGTAGCGAGACAAGGGAGCGTTTCCAAGCATTCGAGCTGACTGCCAGAAAGCCACTGCAATGATGCGCTTGTCCCAGATGAGAGAAAGCCATGTGCTGTTTTGACCCCAAAAGCCTGGTGAAAGGCTGATCGTGATTCATCTCATTGCATTTTCTCAACCTCTAAAAAAGCTTTCCCAAAAATGATGACATAATTGACTGTGTTGCGACAAAAAACTCTGTCACATAGACTAAAGAATCTCCATCCAAAGCCAATTTCACATGACTGTTTTGAATGAAGCATCATGTTGATGGAGCTGACCTTGCAATTCCTGCAATGTGAATGAAGTATTAAATATTACTGCTTGCGTGTTTATTCAAACAAGAAAAATTCATGTATTCAGACAAATTCAAGAAATTCAAATTGCAACGATAATTAAATTAATCAAAGACAGCCATGCAAGCTTTAACTGAACTGGTGTTGAACTAGATTCCAAACTCCTGTCCAAAGTAAAAACCAGATCCAGTCCATTACCAGCCAACTATACATTTACAAGAAGTTTCAGAGTTATTCTAAACGCAATGCTGCTTTTTATTTACACCCAAGAGAGTATATAAAACACCCCGAGCTCAGTTTAAAAAGGCAAAGCATAGTACACTGAAATACCCTTAAGATAAATAGAAGTTTAAAATCTCTGACTTTGCAGGCAGACACATAAATCACCATGTAGCACAATCCCTGCAGAAATATCCTTCATTTACACCAGCAGGTATTAAATAGAAGAAAGTATGGGAAAAAACAATGACCTATGCTCAGCATTTTCATAAAAGAACAAAGAGACACACAGTTACTAATGTATTTGCCTTTGTTGATGTCAAAATGTATTTTTTCCACCTGATCAATAGCAATAGCAACAGGTTTATCTATTTAAAACTAGAACTTACCTCATGATTTATCGCTTAGATTTTATAGATAACTAAAAATTCAACAGCTGGTGTATGCCGCAGACAGATGTCAGAGCACAGGGACAACTTGCTTTGTTCCCTTCTCTGCTCAAGGGTACATCAGTAGAAAAAAAAAAGACGAAATATCCTGAATGGAATTTGAACCAGTTCTTCCCGTTCGTAGTGCAGAGCTTGTACCTTTATTAACCTGCCTGTTCCTGTAATCTAATTTTGCCAGTCTGCTTACGCAGTTGCAACCAAAGCAGTCTTATATCCACTCATATTTAACAGCTGTAATAATCCTCAGTTTGTCTGTTATGCAATGGACGGAGAACTTTTTTAAATTCAGGCCTAAACTTCACATACAGAGTTATTGCAAAGTTGTTTTTCTGCATTCTTAAGAAAGATGGTTTTATTCAATCAGAAGATAACAAGGGATAAACAGATCAGAGAGTTTATTAAACTGCACTGGGCGGCACGTTTGCTTTCGGCTCACTGCAGGCTCCTGAGTCACAGCAAAGCTGATTAACTTGTTTGTGGCAGTAATATAAACAAGAATCGTTAATACTTTCATGGCTACAGGAATCTCCACCAAACAAGGGCGTAGATTTGGTGTGATCACTATGTCATGAAACGTTCATGTGCTATTTTTAATTGTACTGAAATATCCACATTTTTGGTGTGGTCTGTTTAATAGTTCTGTGGGGAGGCAACCATCATAAAAACTTACTCTACTACTACCAAGAATTTACAATAGTAAACAATATATAAATCTCTCTATTTTGAGCTTTTTTATTTCTATAAGTACATTTTTCAACCACATAAACAAATGTTGCCCATTTGTTTTTAGAAATACTTTGAAAAATATTCATTTGAACAATTATGGCTCTTTAGAAAATAAATGGGAGTAAGAAGTAACTGTAACTACAAGAGTAACTGTAAATAGTGCACAAGATATCATGCAGTTACACAAACAGAACACACTACAACTAATTTTGTCTGGTCTCTGTGTTTATGAGGTTCCATTGGTGCTTTGTACTATACATTTGTCCTTATCTCAGAAATTAGTCAATGTGTATGCTCTTTCTTTATATCATCATGTTCTGTCATTTATGGAAGGCTTTTTCAAAAAATGATGGCATTCAGTTTGTGCCAAAAAAGTCTTGACTGCTTTGTACAATACATTTGTCTTTGTCTACTGTTTGTGTTATCTATGCCGTCCTCCCTGTCATGCATTCAGCTCGATTTTATGCTTTACAAGTTAATGTTCTCAGTGAACTTTCTGCAATGCATTTTACAGATATCAGGACAGGTAAACAAATAAAACGTTTAGATTTTTTCTCAGTAATGAGTTTTCTTAAACTTTTAGATGCATTTATCTTTAAGTTCTATAAAGTTAAATGAAGCTGTAGGCCTTAGGTTTTATCTTTGAGCTTTGTCATATTTAGAGTTTTAGGAAGATGAGAATTCATTAAAAAATAAATAAATAAACAGGGATGACAACACAATGCAGAAATCAGACTACAGGTCACTTACAGTATCTGCAGATACATCAGATTCTGGTTCATTTCTGACCCTTCTGCTGTTTATCCAGATGTCTGAGTAAAGAAAATAGTGGTGTGCCTTATTGAAAAGGAGATGTTAGGCAAACTTATCATAAGGGCTTACTAACTGAGTGAATGAGAGCATCTTTTTATCAGTACAATGAAAGTAGTGACTGACGCTATCATTCTTTTACAGGTTTTTATAAAATTACAAGGGTAACACTTCTCTCAATGGTAACGCGTGGCACTTCCAGTTAAGACGTTTCATTGGGTGGGCGGAGCTTTATTGCGTCGGCGGTGACGTTCTTTTTGTATCTCCCGTGATTGGCTTGCTTTTTTCACCACGGTTTACGTAAAACACCGCGTGTGCAATTATGCGGATGGACTTTAAACAACGACTACTTGTCTACAGGTTTATCCTACTGACTTATATAGCTAAGATGTGTAACAGCGCGTATGTATAATCGCTCGGCCCTGCCTTAAAGCATCTTCATCTACTGAGGGAAAAAAAAAGATGCCGCTGTAAAACTTTTCAGTGCTAACGAGAGAAAGGGAGAGAATTGACGCGATGGTTGAGGACGATAAACCAGAGTCAAGAACTTTTCTTGCGGCCCTTCGTCAGCAAGGAGGATCAGCATGATTACATAGATACCATCTTTTATTGGTTCAAGGAAAAGAGAAAAGTTTTGGGCGAAGTATGGCGCGAGAGACCGGAGAGTCTGGAGAAACGAAAAGTACCAAAGTGAAAAAGCATAAAAGAAGGAAAACCAAAAAGGAGAACAAAACCAGGACTGTACACGCCAATATTTTGTATGACCATACCAAAGGAGGGGATAACCCCAACAGACACTATGCAAACAATAAGATCAAAACCACAAAATACACTCTGCTTTCTTTCCTACCGAAGAACCTCTTCGAGCAATTCCACCGGTTTGCCAACGTGTATTTTGTTTTCATAGCCTTACTGAATTTCGTGCCTGTGGTCAATGCTTTTCAACCGGAGTTGGCTCTTGCCCCTGTGGTTTTTATTTTGTCTGTTACCGCTATTAAGGATTTATGGGAAGATTACAGACGACACCGCTCGGATAAAGAAATAAATCATATGGACTGTCTCGTTTACTGCAGGTAAGCACGTGCTTGAAAACCGACTCGGTACAAAGTGTCATAAACCCGTGTGTTAGTTTTCCTCGTCGAGAATGGACATAATGAACCTCTATGGCATGATTTCGCCTGCCTGCTAAGAACCTGTGGGCCTGCCTACCTGTTGATCGAGGAGTCTCAGGATGTGTCTTATATCTCTAATGTTTTGCTTACCTAAGCAACAACATTTTGAACAGGCATCTGTTGGGATTATTTTCACACTTTAAAATTGTAATCCTGGGTTATTTTGTCCATTTTCACATTTGGTAATCAGGATCTGAGATTTAATTCTGAAAGGCCGGTTTAGCGTTCTTATTTGCATATTTAGGAGGTTAGCAATATGGATTGGACAAATACAGCATGGGACCACCTGTTTAATACCTGCTTGTCCATTTGAGGAAGTGTTGCCACGTGAATCTGCTGTTTGACGTGTAATGTTTCCCTTCAGACTTTGATTTAAGTAACATGAAACTTTCCACGATTATACAAAGTGTGTAACGGTATTTAATGAATGAAGCGTTGAGTGAGTTTCTTATTAGTTGTCTGTTGCTAAGCAACTGCCAGTTACATTGTAGCCTACTGTTTGTATGCCCTTGGCCCCTTAATTCTGGAGCCGGGTTTAATTAACCCAGAGTTAAAAGTTATGTTTAACTGTTTACCTAGGAGTGAGTTTAGCCCAGGATTTATGCAGTATGAAAAACCCTTGAGTCCAAAAATGCTGTCTAGGTTGGCAACTCACTAGATATATGATATATTCAGGTTGGGGAGCTTGGTTTGTGGTATTAGTGTGTTGCCTTTATTTTACATTTTGGTATATTTTGTTGTGTGAAATCCCTCACACCACATGACACCAGATAGTAGCCTACTGATAAGCAAAAGAGAAGGAACAGTGATTGAAGTTTGTAAACGAGTGCTGTCAGAGTGGTTGATATGGTTGTGCATTTCAGGCCTCAGTGTCACTCAAGTATGCCATCACTGAATTCCAGCGTGTTTGTTTGTTTTTGTCTCTGGACATAAGTATAGGCTTATTGGTGTTAGGCATGTTATTTCATTGTAGCTGATCACCTCAGATAATGTCTTTTATTCTCTTGTGTTGAGTGGAGAGTTCATGTAGTAAGCGAAAATTTGAAAATAAAACCTATAAATCAAATTAGAAAAAGGACTTGTTTTATTTTCAATCAAAATGAAAATGGAAAAAATTCTAATTCAAAATATGAATAAAATCTGTAATAGTATCTCAATTATAATACTAAAATAACACTGAGTGAGGGTTTTTTTTTTTATTTGCTCAATTAAGTCAAGGATCTCCTTTCAAACTGAGTGAATGGAGTTGAGTCCTTTCACCTTGTTGGCGTTATGTGGCAAAAACATTACCCCAAGTTGTGTAAGTGTGTCAGTTTATCTAGCCCTGAAGATTAGCTTAGTTTCTGATCTAGTTAGACACTTTTTGCATGCTTTTTAACTTCAGTTTTGTCCTTGGTGATAAACACAGTGTGCTCATGGTGTGATCTTGCTGGAACATACTATTCACCTCCATCCACTTGAACTACACCTCCTTTAGCAGATAAAACTTGTCAGGAAATTTCATTTTGTACAGAAATGAAGGGCATTGTCATACTTTCTCCTATATTGTAAGTTAAAAAAAAAAAAAAAAAAAAGGCCTTGTTTGGAGATCAGCCTGTCTCTCATCTGCCTTTTTGAGGGCTTCCACTTGTTTGTTTTTTGGAGTCGGAGAGTCAGACTGGAGACTGTATTTCTTGATGAAAAGCGTCTCTGTCAGCCATGTTAAGGCCATGTATCAGCTCTGTCAAAAGCCATAGTGTTTCTCAGACTCCACAATCTGAGCTTGTGCTGTATCAAAGTTGCTCTCAAGGCTGGACTTGATTGAATTTTCTCAAGCAAATGACTCTACATTGAAAACTGTTCCTGTTGCTAACAAAGCCACACTGAATTACAGCAGATTGAATTTGCGATATGATGTCATCCCAGCTGAACCTGATTTGATCTTTAATGTGATTGCAAAGTTTGTCACTGGAATTCACTCTTGAATTACTAGTCACTGGTTGGACTGTAAAGGACACATTTCCATTTAGTGCTAATGAGTCTTAATCATTCCAAGTGTGATTTGTACAACGTGACCAGACACTTTTCTTTAGCAACTCCTCTGGGTTGACAGGATGTTTTTGTATCTGAACAATGTTTTCCACGTGTGCATGGCATCCAGGCACTACCCTCTAACTACAGACATCTGGTGCAAGTGTCATGTTGCCTGATGTTATGGAAAATAACCATGTGATTTAATGGCTTGGTATAGGAGAGATTTTCTATACTTTCTGAGTATAAAATAGTTTGTTGTTGAACACTAGCGTTGTGTGTGGCAGTGATGCCTGTGGAAATATTTGGTCAACATTTTTCCATTTTGTATTGTGTTATTGCACAATGATGTGAAAGTGGATAAAATTATAAAGGAATGTGGATATTGCAGAATTTCTTCTGTCTTTCATCATGCCTTGCATCTTGCCTCATCCATGGATTAAATGTTTGACTGCACACAAACTTCAAAACAGCTGAGAAATTATAGAAGTCATTTATTTTAAGTCATGTGGATAATATTATGGATCGTTTTAAAAAGATTTCTCAAGCTTTCTAATTGCAGTTGATTTATCATTGTCTTTGACCTATCAGCTGTGTGTTTGTGTACATAGATGTACTACTGTTCAAAAGTCGAGGTCTGTAATATTAGTTAATGTTGTTTTAAATTAGTCACTTATGCTTGCAAATAGGGCTGCCACAAACGTTTATTTTGATAATCGATTAATCTAACAATTATTAGAACTATTAATCGAGTAATCATTGATTATTTTAATCAATAGACTTTGATTATTCAACTTTTGCAATTAGTTAAAATATTGAGTTATACATATTCTAACAAATAAATAAAAGGTAATCACTTCAGCTTTTGAAAATCATATGTGACCCTGGACCACAAAACCAGTCTTAAGTGTCAGTTTTTTTATACATCAAAAAATCGCCTTTAAAGTAGTCCAAATGAAGTTCTTAGCAATGCGTATTACTAATCAAAAATTAAGCTTCAGTGGAACATGATATTTACTAGCCATGGAAATATTTCCATTTTGCTGTCAGAAGTGCATGAGCTTTTGCTTTGCGATTCTCTGCTAAACTTCACAGACTTCATTCAGAACGAGCGCCGCCGCGCACATGCAATGAAATAGGAACACAATAACTCTGACTAAAATATAGATTTTGCTGAAATATTTGTAGTTAAACAGTAAATGTGATTATATGTAGAATTTTAAACCTACAAGGAGGCTGTGTATTTGTATGATAGCACTAACTGTAAAGTGACTGTAATGGGGTAACCTAATCAAAATAGCCTTTTTATTTAATCAGTCTGTGCTTTTTTATTATTTTAATTTTTAGTTTAGTAAATTTAACTTCTGCTTTAAAAGCATTGTTTTTGTTTTTAGATTGCAATGTTACAGTGTTAGAATGTAATGTGATTTTAACCTTTTTTGCACATAATATATGCCTACATGGTTACATTCTCTTTATTTGTTTTTGTTTAATCTAAACACAAAATACCGAGATATGAATTTTTGCTCATATCGCCCAGCCCTAATGGGATCAAATGACTACTTGACAACAGAAATATTTGTCGACAATTTTTTATTGTCGATAATGTCGACTAATTGTTTCAGCCCTACTCACAAAGACTGCATTTATTTGATCAAAAATACAGTAAAAACAGCAATATTGTGTGTATTATTACAATTCAAAATAGCTGTTTTCTATTTAAATATATTTTAAAATGTAATTTATTTTTGTGATAGCAAAGCTGTATTTTCAGCAACCATTACTGCAGTCTTCAGTGTCACATGATCCTTCAGAAATCATAATATAATGATTTTAAGGATAGCATTTATTTGAAACAAATCTTTTTAGTAATGTGAAAGTCTTTACTGTGACTTGTGATCAATTTAATGCATCCTTGTTCAATAAAAATATTAATTTCTTAAGAAAATAGATAAACCTTAAAATGTAAACCTACTACCTAATAGTTGTGTGTGCAGTGTGTTTTTATGGTTATTATAATGTCAGTTTGATTCTAGTTTCAATTCTCCCTTGCAGTGTGATTTCGAAATCCGTCAAACTTAGAAGAAAATCATAAGTGGCCTATAGTAAAAGTTTTTTGTTCTGCTTATGGTCTCCTTTCATGCTCTTCTCCATGTTGAGATTACATGACCAGGCATCTGCTACTCTCTTTATCTTTTTCCAATAATCAGACACTTTGTTTTGTAGATTAAATTAGTAGCTAGATAGTAGCTAGACAACTGCAAACAGGCCATTTCTACAATGTCTTCTGGTGTAATATTGTATCAGCAGCAACATCATAAAAGGCCTTGGTTTCATTTTTCAAAGGTGTCTGTTCTTTAGAAAGGCCAAATGTCACTGAATATGATCCCTGATTGCTCATTTTTATAAGTTCATGCTCTAGGTTTAGACTAGTCTCTGAGGGCCTTGACATTTTACTGTAGAATGAGACTCACAGAAGGCTGTTTAAACAGTTGGACTGAATGAATCCTGCAAGGTCAGCAAAAACCCTTCTGTATATGGTAGGATATGTATTGTATGCTAGTACAATCAATATGCCTAACATTGTGTGTGTGTGTGTGTGTGTGTGTGTGTGTGTGTGTGTGTGTGTGTGTGTGTGAGTGTGAGTCTGTGTGTGTAGGAAAACCACCTTTGGCCTTAGACATATTTATAATGTGCAGAGGATGCAGGCACTGTCTGTGACTTCTTGTTATGAGTTGCTCTTCTGTTTTGAAGTGTTTATGTTCATATTTTCACCATCTTAAATATAAATTAGAGCCTTGTCTGCCAAGCCATAACATTTCTGTTTTTGCTGATTGGCCGTGCACATGAAGGAACGTGCATTTCATTCTGACGGTCATCCTGTTCAGACAGAAAGAGCTATTTTGGGGGAGACCTGCACAAATGGAGTTCCTGTTGAGCTTGAGGATAAACACAACTTGGAGACATATCGATGATTTGTTAACATTGCAGGGTCTCTGAGATGTCAGCACTCAAGGTAGATGCTCATGTTGGACGACAGGAGAAAGGGTTATGTAAGATCAGGATACACACTGTGTGGATGATGATCTGAAATGCCTGAAAATGTTTTTTTATGTAGCAGCAAAGACCGATTGTGAGCATTGTGATGGGGACATCTTGAGTCAGTGCTGTTTTCTTTTCTTTTTATTCAGGAAAATTACCAAAACCTTCATAACCTGCCTCACCGACAGTTTGACATGGCCTATTGTGTGTTTGAGAGCACTATCAAGTGTAACTCGTAAAATAATGCGAGTAATTTTTCAAGAGAGACCGAGGGATCAGGAAAACAATAGAAATGTCTAGAAAGCGAGTGCGTCGCCTCCTTTCCTGTGTTCGGTAGGCAGCAGCGGGATTAAAAGACTTTCTATTGTGTTTCTTGCTGCTCTTTTCATATGCTTACAACAAAAATAATCGCACTGTTTTTACGAAAATCTGTTTACAACGTGACTTGGTTTCCTGGGGGATTTTGATATCAACACTTGTTTTTTTCGGCAAGAGTTGTGAGAGGACAGGAGGCAGGAATTCAAGGAATTTTGGGATTTTGCAGGGTGAGATAGTTCACGCTCTCTCAAATGGCTCAGGTTCACCTTGAATACTTGTAAATATGGTACAGGTTTAACATGGATATCTGTATCATAGAAGACCTCAACAGAGACCTTGAATGTAGTATGAAGTTTGTAGTTTTTGTTTCATTTCCCGAGATTAAGGGTTATTAGTCATAATCAATTAATGATATAAAAAACAGGTTTATAAAGTGATTATTTGCCATAATTATATCTTAACGTATGTAAACAAATGCAGTTTTTTTTGCTGTATTCATCAAGGACACATTAAATGTATAATGTTGCAAAAAATTTCTATTTCAATTAAATGCTTGTTATTTTGACTTTCTGTATATCAGAGAATCCTAAACAAAATGCTCACAGTTTCCACAAAAATGGTAAGCAGCACAACTGTTTCTTGAGCGCGAAATCAGCAAATTAAAATAATTTCTGAAAGATCATATAACACTAAAGACTGGAGTAATGGCTGTTGATAATTCAGCTTTGCCAATTCAAGAATAATAAATTTAATATTAATTACTTCTGAACTGTGCATGTTAACTATGATATGATACATGAATTTTTTTATACATTTATATTTACATGTTTGATAATTTGGTTAATGTTTGGTTTTTCTACAGCTTGACACACTTTAGCATTGACTAAAATGAATAAATATGATATGAAGAAATATTGACAACATTTAAAGAACATTTTTGACTGAAACATAACACTGTGTAAAAATGAAAACCTGTGTCAAATAATCATTGCTTTTATTACAGCATCATTTTGGCAACCAAAATTTTCCTTTTTTTTTTTTGTTTTTTTTTTTGTTTTTTTTTCCAACAGCTCCCGTGAGACTTCTGTCCCACTCAGTTTGTCCATGCACACTAGTTTCTGTCAGTGGTTTGAAGGCTTGCTTTGAGTGGTCTGACTCTGTTCCGTAATTGTTTTTCTTTGATCTCGGATCTTCAGCTTTGGCTGTGATGCATTATTGGCCTGTATGCATGGGACAATTTGGATTTGTAGGATCCAAAGATCAACAAAAATCTGATCTGCCTTTCAGAGACCGACCTCTGCATTCTGTTGACTAGATACACCCATAGAAGCCTTTATTCTGGTGAGCAGTTTGTTTTCTCTCGGAAGTCTTGTTGGTGGACCATTTCCACATTGTGTCTCTAGAGGAAATGACCTTAAAGTTCAGTTCCAGTGGCCTTTTCTCTAGGACTGTGCTAGAATATCAATCCATCTCCAATCCCAATTGTGTTTCTTTGCACTTTTCTTTAATAAATTAGTTGAGATATATATCCTTTATTTTTATTTTTATTTTATTTTATTTTTTTATATATAAAAACTATAGGTGACAGATAAGGGCTTCTAGAGTGTGATCTTAACCTCCAGAGGTGAAAAAAAAAAACCAATCACTGACATCACGTGTGTTGTGACACATGACTGCGCTCAGCATAGAACCCAACTCTTAAATCTAGAACACTTGGTAATTATCTTTGAGTGAGAGTATGCCAAAAACAACATATAAGGAAGTACACTTTGTATTGCATTTGGTGAATGCTTGTATGGAGATTTAGCTGTGCTACAATGCTCTGTGTATGGACTAATATGAATAGTATGAATTCATTATAAATGCAGAACGTTATTGAAGTGGGGCTGGACTTTTTTCTAGCATTATTTTTAAATGCATTACTTAGTAGTTATTGATGTTAATAAAAATTATTATTAGTTGACCTCTACTCTAAATGACTAGGGTATAAGAGTTAAATAATGTTCTTTATTGTAGCTTTGTTACAGGTTTATAAATAACCTGAAGCCATGTTTTCCTCTAACCTCCACTCATTATGCTCATCTTTATGCCTAAAGCAGCCATAATTCAGTTTAGCTTTTGTTTTCGTCCTCTCTCTCTCTCAGATATAATTCACTTGTATCCAAAATGTGAGCTAGGACCCATGTATTCAATGATACAAATTCTCAAAATTACAGATCTGGATGTGATACACACTCTCCTCCTAAAAGAGCACATGGTAGAGTTCATCCTCAGGGCTGTATGTGCTGTAACTGCCTGGACATGAAGCAAAGCGTTTCCCAGCATCAGAGTCACTATAAAGGCCATATTCTCCAGAATGCTCAAATTAAACTATGCAGCCAAGTGTCGTGTAAATAATGTCGGTTTAATGGTTACAGAAAGAATTTTAATTTCATTAAAGACCTTTTACATTTCTGTCTATTTTGTAAATGCATGTTACAAATTTGATTGTGATCAGTACATTGTATATGTTTTTTTTTTTTCTTTTTCTTTTATGAGCATTATATTTAAACAAAATGTCGTCTTCTAGTGAAAATCACCCTGATCACCACCTTTTTTCTTTCTCTCAATGACCTGAACGTACATCTGAACCTACATCACAATACAGAAAAGATCTGTTACTACTTCTGTTTTATTGTGACTTTAAAACCAGATTTGTCATTACGTTTATGAAGGGCTTGATAAAATTATGCAGCTGCAAGTCACCTATATTATTTGAATGCTTAAGGTTTTGTAAAGTGACATTAAAATTTGAGTTTGGTGACTTTTAGTCCATGTACCTGTAGCTTTGATGACTAAGATCTGACCTGAAGCTGAATTGGTGAGCTGTGTGCTCATGGTCATCCTTGTTTACAAATTTATTATCTCACTAAACTTAATTTTCTCTCTCTCTCCGACTGCTCTTTTTCATCCATGTATCATTATGTGAGCAATGTGTGTTTACAAGCCTCCTCCTCCAAATCCTTAACTTTCAACAGTTTCTACAGTAACCAGAATTATTTTTAAAATTAGCTAGATTGTGAATTGCATTATCAGTGTAACATCCTCATGACCACCCTGGTCTGTTCCTGCTTCCTTTCAATGACATGTTTATATACTTACAGCTGGATGTTGTCCGACCCACCTGGCCTTCAAAGTCATGTGCCTGTAATCAGCAGTACAGTTAAACGTAGATTCAGAGTTGATTTTAAGGTGAAGTGTGTAATTCACATGCCTCCAAACCGCATTGCAAAAATAACAGGTGAAAATATGAGTGGTTTTGGCAGTTTTTGTTATTTTGCCATATCTTGAGCTTGTGTTAACCACAGACCTTATTTCAGACATTTAACCCAAAACCCATTCAAAAGACGCATTGACTTTGTGAAGATGAAACCGGCTTACAAAAATACATTCCTGCAGGACTCTATTGTCTGCCAAGAGTCTCAAAGAAACCTCCTGGTGGCCATCTTTCCACCTTTCCTCCTTTGCCATCAGGTGACTCCTTCTCCTTCCTCTTAGAGGTCACCCTACTTTCTCGCGTGGCAGTAAAAGAGTGCTCTTATGTGTGGAAGGGCGGGAAAAGAAACAGAAGGAAGGTTTGTTTAGCAACGGTGCTTGGAGAGTCGGAGTCCCTGCAGCCATGTTTGCCAAAGCCCTGTAATATTATTTTTGTCCTCCTGAAATAGGCGTCATGTTGCCCATCATGTTAGGCCAACACCATGAACACTAACCTCCCAGTTTTGAACACGGCACAGATGTGGTTTGTTTATTGTTCAGTCCTGTGTGGAGTTTGTTTGGTCTTGTTGTTTTTCACTTTTACTGCTTACGGATCCATTCACTCCTAATGCAGAAAATAACACAAGCAGCAGAGGCAAGTGTCAAAATACATTTATGGTAAATAAAGCAAATTGAGAAAATTTAACATTTTCTAGACAGTTATTTTTAGAGCAGAGTTCTCTAATGGGAAAGAAAGTTTGATTCATGTATATTGTTTGGTCTGTCCTGATGAAGTTCTGAATTGTTGTCACCAATGTCTGGGTCTGTTTTGTTTTTGTGCTATTATCTCAATCAATGAATCTGAGGCTTTCTAGATTTCTAGAAAATTTCTATCCATCTTTCAGTTCCACAAATACACAATGGCAACATGATTATCTTTACTTGGCAACATGATTATGGGTAAATTAAATTTGTTTTCTTTTTCCCTTTGTAGGAGTGAGAAACGGTATGTGGAGAAATACTGGAAGGAGGTGCGGGTCGGGGACTTCATTCGTCTGCGCTGCAACGAGATTCTGCCGGCGGATGTTCTGCTGCTCAGCAGCAGTGACCCGGACCGCCTGTGTCACATTGAGACAGCTACACTGGATGGTGAAACCAACCTCAAGCAGAGGCAGGTGGTGCGCAGCTTTATCGACCTGGTGAGTGTTCAGGATTGTGGTGTGTTTGTTGTGAAATCCCATAAGTTGAGTAAAGAACTGAACAGAAGCATCCTGGTGTCAAGAACAGTTACAGTGATGGTATGTGTATTCAGATGGTCTGTGCTCGCCCACTGAGATAGTCATTTCACACCACTCACCAAAGTCAAATATTCATTTCCCTCGCCGCTGCTCACCTTGTATGTGTTACGTCTTAAGATGTCAATAAGAGAGTTGGTCTGAACAGAGTTTGACAACAGAAACAGAATGTTAAAGAGTGGTTTACCCAAAAATGATTACCTTAATCTCGGAAAAATGTTCCTGCTGCTATTGTTTCATACAAAAAAATGTACATTAAAAGTAGTTAATCTTGTACCCTATATATTCAAAGTCTTCTAAAATCATAAGATTTGTATGAGGAATAGACTGAAATTTTGCAACATGATTAGATGATGACAGGCTTTTCATTTCTTGGTGAACTGTCCAATAATCATTCAGTTTTAAATATTTATATGTTCAGAACCCAAATTGCAAATCTGTTTTTCGTTTGCAGGACTGTGAGTTTGACCCATTGAAATACAACAGTGTTATTGAATGTGAGAAGCCCAACAATGACCTCAACAGATTTCGCGGATACATGTAAGTATAATGTGTTTATGTATTATAATTTACATTATTGCTTAATTTATGGCCCAAGCTAATCATGTGAAGAAAATTGTATTTGTGATTTACCCCAGCGTTATTAATGAAATTAAAATTTCATAGTTCTTCACTCTAAAATCTTCACTTTATTAAATCTGTGTATTGTGAATTAGTTTGACCCTGTATGTGTAGCTAATAATGTAATAACCCATCTGGAAATTTGTACTCCTTCATTATATTCATGATTATCTTTTCCATAAACCATTTAGACAAAACAGATCATTCCACTGTTTTGTTTTGCCGGCAGTGATTAAAATTCCATTAGCTGCCGAGATTCAAATAACTGGATGAATGATTATTTTGTGACCCACATAGAGCCAGTTTAATATAGTTATAATGGAGAGGCAGTGTGTATTTCTCTTACTCTAGCATTATTATGATGACTTTTCAACCCTGTTATTGTACCTAATTATTCTACTGTACCTTATACCACCTCTCACCAGCAGCGTTCTCTGTTGGAGTACTATAGGAATGAGTCTATTTGTTTGTTAGTGTTAGGTTTGGGAGATGGAAGGAGGCTATAAATAATGTTGCCATGCTACTGCTGAAGTATGTGAAATGTTTTTCCACCTTTGTTGTAAGCTGGTGTGTTTAGATGTAAAATTTATTTTCTAAGGGCCAGAGGGCAAAAATGTGTGATCCTTGCTTATATTTTAATTCATATATATTGGCTGTAACAAGACACTTTTCTAAATATATCAACAAAAATACAGTAATTTTTTATTTATTTTTTTATTTGTCCAACATAACAATTTCCCCTCACCATGTTTCTAACATCTCCTTGCTATATCTGTAAATATACGCATTTTTATGACAATAAAATTCTTCCTGTATATGCTTTTATATTTTTGTAGATGTGTGTTATTAAAAAGACTTGAAGTTATATCCCTAGGTTATGCAGTTATATTTCTTCCCTATTTAAAGCACTATTTTAATGTACTATTCTGTAAATTAAAAAAAAAAAGTACTGAAGGATAAATCATTATTTTTTCAAGAAGTGAACTCTTCAAGGATAGGTTTTCTGTTGACTTTTTTTGTTGTTGTTGTTTCATCTATTTTACTTAAGTTGTGTTATGATTTAGAGTAGGGGACAGTCTTGATATTGGTCAGTTAGCAAGCAATGCTATATGCCATATGATAATTGAAAAGGGATATTTATAGAAATAGCATCATTAAATTCTAAGAAGCACCTTATAATTTCTTGACCTTTAAGGCTTGTAATGTCAAATTGCTTTCTAAAACTATCAATCATTTTACTGTCAAGCCTGTTATCTGACAGTATAGATACAGTAATCTAATGGGATGTTTAAAATCCTACAAAAATGTTCTTAAAATCACTTTATCAAACTGGAAAATGTAGTCATTTCATAAAATGATCCCAGGAATCCCTGTATTCTCACTTTTTAAAAAGGCTTGTTAATCAGGTATTTAGACTTGTGTGGATTAAGATTATTCTCTGTTTATCTTGCAGACTTAAAGTCTTAAATGGTGGCTAAAGCATACAGGTCAAAGACTTGAGATTAGCATGCATAATATATTTCAGCAGACTGCTGTAGCAGTAGTAAAACAAGAACTTTAGCCAAGCCAGGACTGTGTAGGTTGAAGTATATCTCCTGTGTTTAGATGAAAACCTGCTGCACATGGTATGGTAATGACAGCAGGGCCAGTGAGTCAGCTGACAGGAACCAGAAGGATTATGACATTTATTTCCCTGGATGATGGAGGGCAGATGCTTGTGGTGTGCTGCCAGCATTTTTTTGTCCATTTACAACAAAGTGGCTTACCGGAGCAAAAGGGGGAACATAATGCACGGTGGGCACCAAGGACTGTGTCTTGTTGGAGCGACAGCTTATTGCATTAAGATATCATCCCAGCTGGCGAATATGTGCAGTGCAAGCTAAGGAGATGATACCTGGAGGGCATGAGCATGTTGTGTTGAGCCAGTCACCTTAATGGTAAATATGTATCTAATGTGCCCTTCAAGTGGAGTCAAAAATATCGTGATTTTGAGCAAATGAGTAACTAAGCAAATTTGTATTCACGAGTGGGAAACTTGGAATGATTTTGCAAGTTAGTTTGATTTTTACATCCTGTATTTCATCATTTTGAATTTAGTTGCAGTTATTTGGGCTTATTGTTCACAATATAATTTTTTTGTTTAGTTTAGTCTACTTCTGTGTTATGTGTCTTGAATGCATGACTCTGAGGTACAAGTTTCCCGGGTTGCACTCGAAAGCAACTTATTTACTCTGGTGTGGCAGAAAAAATTACATTGCTTACTGACTGATGATACCACACAAACATGTACATTAGAAGCTACTCTGAACTGTGATGTGAAAGGCAGCAGACAATAAACATTTCAGTCAATTACACACTTACAAAACGTTCATTCATCCATAAATGAAAATTATTTACTCCCCTCCCATGTCGTTACAAGTCTGTATGATTTAGTCATACAGTAAAAACAGTAATATTGTGAAATGAAAACAACTGTTCTCCATTTTAATATATTTTAAATTAAACAGGAAAACTGGAGTAATGGCTGTTAAAAATTCAGGTTTGCCATCACAGGAACAAACCACATTTTAAAATCTACTAGAATAAAAAAGTTATTTTAAATTGTAATAATATTTCACAATATTAGCTGTTTTACTGCGTTTTTAAAGGGATAGTTCACCCAAAACTAAAATTTATGTAATTAATTATTCACCCTCGTGTCGTTCCAAACCCATAAGACCTTCGTTCATCTTCAGAATAAAGTCGTTATTTTTGTTTCCTTTGTAAACAAAAGTATTCTCGTAGCTTCATAAAATTAAGGTTGAACCGCTGATGTCACATGGACTATTTTAACAATGTCCTTACTTCCTTTCTGGGCCTTGAACATGTCAGTTGCATTGTTGTCTATGTAGGGTCAGAAAGCTCTCGGATTTCATCAAAAATATCTTAATTTGTGTTCGAAGATGAACGAATGGCTTACAGGTTTGGAACGACAAGAGGGTGAGTAATTAATGACAGAATTTTCATTTTTGGGTGAACTATCCCTTTAAGTATGATAAATATATAACAGAAGCCTTGGTGAGCATAAAATACTTTTTCTGAAGCATCTTCAAAAAAAAATACAAACTTCTGATCGGAAATTATGATATTTTCAATTTTGAGTGAACTATGTCTGTACAAGCACCCTAGAAAATTGAACACTGGTAAATCTTAACTGAAATACACTGACATATTTGTAGTTTATATCTTGATTACAAGATACATTTTATTTATTCCATCAGAATACATAAATTACATTAGAGGAAGATGCTTTTTGAAGGCATATGATATACATAGTTATTGCACTTACCGTCAATGGCTAACTGGACCATACTTGACTAGCTACATTTTGATCCCTTTGTCCAAGCTAACAAATAGGCAAATGACTCTAAACTAAACCAGAACTGTGATTGACAGCATGGGGTGTACAGACAGCTAATATATCAGGTCTGGGTACAAACCAGGGCAAAGCTCAAATATAAATGCACTACTGTGGGATAAAAAAAAAAAAAAAACTTGCCAGAGGCCTTGTCAGATAATTGACAAAGGAAAATTTCAGCAACAGCGAACAGCTTTTTAACTAACAGATGTAATCCTGAATTTAGCACTGGGATTAGTGCTTGCATTACAGCTAATTGAGCTCCCTCCACAGGTGTTTAGCATTCAGCGCTCATTCAGCATGAGTTAATTTGCATTTGACGCAATTTTTATCGGGAAGCTTAGCCATGGGGCCTTTTGAACTTTTTCCCGTTGTTGGAATCACATGCAACCTTCGGATCGAAGGTCTCGTTGGATTTAAGATCTCATTCCTCGCCACTCCTTCGCTCTCATTTATCCTGAGAATCTTTTTACTTTGCTCGGTTCTTTTATGACACGGCTTTGGGGTTTTACAAAAAGTGCTGCATTGACTGAACGTGAGATCCAGTTGGCCTCAGGGCTTTACCTGTGTACAGAGCCATTTTACTGAGGTCATGGCTTTACTATTGATTTTGTGCTGTGAGGGATCCTGAGGGAAACCCTGTGGACTGTCAAATATGATGGATCGATGTGGTCAACAACAAGGGATACAGAATTATGTGGATATCCCTTGGCAATATCCACATCATACGGTTGTAGGGCCCTATGAAATCCATTTTATTTTTTCCCAAATTCCGTTATTTTTTTTCTAAATCTTTTTTTTTTTTTTTTTTTTTTCATTTTAATTTTCCTGGATTCCGTTTTTTCCCATTTTAATTTTTCTGGACTCCTTTTTATTGGTCAAATTAAGTTTTATTAATCAAAAAGCATGTCTAATTAATTAAAATCATTAAACTTATACAATTTAACATTGATTTTTATTAAAAGTGTAACAAAAATGACATGTTTGGGGCCGTATGAGATGTTTTATTTTTTTCTCACCTTATGTTTTATTGCTACCAAATTCTGTTTTAGCATGTCTAATTATTTGAATGCATACAAACAATTTTTATTTATTCTTACAGTAGCCTTATGAAATGTTTTTTTCCCCCTCAGAAATTCTGTGTTTTGTATTTAAATTTTACTGGTTATCAGATGAAAGGCATAAAACATTGATTTAATTTATATTGTAATTAATGAAAATTAAACATTTAAATTTTTGGCAAATAAAGAGGATTTACAATTAAAATTAAAATATTTTGTGATAATTTCTTTAAAAAATAGTTTTATTTTTCAACAGTAGTAGTAATAGTAGTAGTAGTAGTATTACGTACATTCAACTAAATAATAGTAATATAGCCTATTTCTGGCACAATTTCTTAAGTTAAACCAAACTTTTATTTTGATGGGTTGCCGTGAATAACTTTAAAGTTCTGTGTGTAGCCTATATGATATGAAGCTAGTTTTACTCAAATGAAATGGTAAAATGCTCGTGAAATGACTCTCAGAGCGGTTTCGGAGATATTGTTCATGTATTTATGTACTCATTGAGACGGCAGTACTGAAATCACCGCGAGCGTCACGCGTGCTTCAGTGTGTGTAGTAAACAAAACCGTGCATCTGCTCCATTCATACAGAGACGCGCAGAACATGCAGGATTCATATTTAAATCGACTTTTGCAGCTTAATATTTACAGATACTAGTCCATATCACGATTTGATTTAAATGTAATGACCTACTTTTGATTAATTCATCCAAAATTTGACAAATTCCGTGACATTCCGCGTTAAACTGTAAATTCCGTTTTTATAACTGGATTCCGCGTTTTCTACATCGCGGAAATCATAGTGCCCTACGGTTGTTGTTAGCTTCCAGTCTAGAAAATGAGGACAGAGGAATTCAGATTGGAACTAGATTATGTATAATCCTCACAGATATGTTGTGTTACAAATGTGATGAATGAACCTGTATGGTGTGTATGACAGAATCCGTCGCAGTGGGAGGAGAGACGGCCTGTACAAAGACAATCTGCTGCTCAGAGGCTGCACCATCCGCAACACAGAGGAGGCTGTAGGAATCGTCATCTATGCAGGTACGCTGCCATCTCTCCAAACCAGGACTGGAGATGTCCACTACAGCAGTGGGTCCCAACCACGTTCCTGGAGGC
Organism: Spinibarbus caldwelli; assembly: GCA_039654775.1. NCBI lineage: Eukaryota > Metazoa > Chordata > Actinopteri > Cypriniformes > Cyprinidae > Spinibarbus > Spinibarbus caldwelli. Next base: position 22,740,876 of record CM077237.1, read on the forward strand.
CCCCCAACACTGCACATTTTGCATCTCTCCTTTCTCTGACACACCCAATTCAGGTCTTGGAGTCTCTACTAATGAGCTGATGATCTGAATCAGGTGTGTTTGATTAAGGTGACATGGAAAACATGCAGTGTTGTGGGAACCACATCTCAAATTATGTGTTATGTCTAACAGTGCTCTTTTATCTTAAGTAATTTCATCACCATCACAAAAATGTGCAATTATTATTTTTTTTTTTAATTTTAAATATATTTACAGTTTATGCATAATTTGCAAATGATGCTGTTTTATTAGAGAGTACATACTTTTAAATATTCTATTAAAAATTTAATTTACCTTGATTTTTTTTTTTTTTTTTTTTTCCTTTACACGCATGTAAATACTTTACAAGTATGCAGTTTACTAACAAATTTGTTACAAGTACACTAACTTTTAATTATTTTTTTTATGGATTGTGAAGGAAATCAAAACTGTTGGACAATTGTAATGTGTTAATAGTGTTAAATAATTTTCACACAATATATATCTAAATTAGATAATTAGTATATACGTGGTTTGAGGTTCAAAAAACACATTATTTTCCACATACTGTACATTATTGTTGCTCCTCTATGCTCCGCCTTTCTGAATAGCATCAATTTTTTACAAAGCTCATCGTTCTGAGAAGTGAGGCGTGCTCTGATTGGCCAGCTATCCAGTACGTTGTGATTGGCCAAATACCTCAAGCGTGTGAGGGAAATGTTATGCCCCTCACCGTATTGTGATGCTGTGTCCCGGCACGATGAGACCAAAACAATAAAACCCATGATAAGCGAGGCATTTGTTGCATTCAGTGAGGACATAATTACTGATTATAATGACTCATACGGTCTTTTACATTGCGCCACGCCGCGTAAACATAACACCATGTCAGCATTTGTGATCGTAGAAACGCCAAACGAGCATTACTCTACACTGCTCAAAACTCACATTTGAATGGTCAGTAGCAAATTCTTTAAATATCGAAACATACTTACAGGCTGTGATTTAGAAGCACCAGACTGTCCTTGCCCCCACTTTATAGTGTTCACAGCCATTCATAGTGTTCACATTGTAGGCTACTTTCTCCCAGGTAAATGCACTGCACACACTCGAATATGTGCATTGTACTGTTCTGGAACAGTGTTGTAAATATAACTTAACCACTGATTTCTAGTTGTGTACTCATTTGGAAGGCCAAACAAGTACTTTCGCTTTCACAATGAAACATATAGCGTCTCCACAACATGGCGACGGCAGCAACAATACTACAGTGAGAATAAAAGTTACGCCGCCTTTCATTGCGTATACATTTGGGCGGTGTTATGCAAATCTTCCCACGCCTTGACGTAGACATGTGGGGGCGTTTGAATGAGCCGTTTTAGGAGGGCGTGGCAGAGTCTTAACTTTTACAAAGAATATCTCTTTGGTTTTGAGACTTTAGTCTTTGCAACTTTACAGATCTTATATATGCACAAACAGCTTGTAACACTCCAAAGACAATGGAAAACATGAAATCGCATCGTATGACCCCTTTAAGACAAACAAAAAAAGCAAAATCACAAATTTTGTGTGATTTCTGATGTTTACATACAAATTGTTTGATGACTGGTCATCTGATTGGTGCAGCTCGTGTTATTTTTACAAAAAGTGAGTGTTTTGCTTTTTTACTGATTCTTAGGTCATGAAACAAAAGCAATGCTGAACAACAACGGCCCTCGTTATAAACGCAGCAAACTGGAGCGGCAGATGAACGTAGACGTGTTCTGGTGTGTCATCATCCTCCTGGTCATGTGCCTCTTTTCCGCCATTGGTACGTAAAACTTTGCATCATTACAGTTTTTCTTGTAAGTTATTAATGCTTTCATGACTGGAATTTTTGTGAGGTGTGCATATATTGGCTATTTTAATTTTTTTTTCATTTGTGGCTCGCCCTTCAGTCAGAGCTATACATATAATATTTGTTACTATTGTGTTAGTTACTGTTTTAAGTTTTTTGTTTTTAGCGAAAGTGTTACATATTGTGAAGCTCTTTTGCTGATTCATGTTATGAATAATCTTTTGCATCCATCAGGTCCCAAATAAAAACAAATTTAATTAAGCATATGTAAATGTTTATTTCAGATAATCTTGTTATTTTAATATATTGACCATTTTTAATTACCTTTTCAGCAAAAATATTTTTTTAATATTTTTATGCTTTTTACCACAGTAAAAATACTCCAGTGATTTCTAAATGTATCTGATTTTGAGGAAGCATTTTAGAGGAAGCAGTGATTTGACTGTTTTGGTTTCATTCAACATTTTTAGATTCCTTGAACATCTTTAGTGGAAAAAAAAAAACATTGTATTTTACCATGCCTTATACAGTCAAGTGTTTGTCTCTGAAACCTCCTCTAGGACATGGCCTGTGGATGTTTCAGTATGGAGATAAGAGGCCTGTCTTTGACGTCCTGAGCCCAGAAGGAACAGACTTATCTCCAGTGGTCTCAGCCATTTATCTCTTCCTGACCATGATTATGGTATTGCAGGTGAATAGCAAGTGGTGTAAGGGGAATGTTACCATGTGCTTTAGATTAACACTGATGCTCTGTATGTGGACAAATTCTAATTCTTTTAGATTTAAAGTAACCATTCAGTTAAATGATGACTCACTTTTAATTTTGGATGAACATTTCCTCTAATTCGCATCTGGTTGTAGGCTCAGCTGTAGTTGAAACGATGACCCTGCATGAACCTACAACAAACCTCTCTACTTCTCTTTTTCTCTGGTGCAGGTGCTGATCCCAATCTCGCTCTTTGTTTCCATTGAAATAGTGAAGATATGCCAGGTGTACTTTATCCATCAGGACATGGAGCTATACGATGAGGAAACAGACTCTCACCTCCAGTGCAGGGCTCTGAACATCACAGAAGACCTGGGCCAGATGCAGTACATTTTCTCTGATAAGACCGGCACGCTTACGGAAAACAAGATGGTGTTTCGCCGTTGTACCGTGGCAGGAGTCGAGTACTCGCATGATGCCAATGGTTAGGATTCTCAGCGTCTGCAGTGCTAAAACAAAGGCTAATGTAGTTCTTTGCACACCATTAATTCTCTGTAAATGAGCAATATGTTGTATAAATAATAGGTCTGTCAATCATTTAAAATATTAATAGTTAATTACATGATATGCCAATTAATATAATTAATCACAGTGATTACAATTAATGGCATATATCAAAAAGCCCCCAAATGAATATCATTCAAAGACATGTAGCAGAATTAGGTCACATTTTAGTTTAAGGACCAATTCGCACTATTAACTAACTATTACCTATGGCTTTTGTCTCAAACTCAGTTAGTAAGGTAGTTGTTAAGTTTAGATATGGGGTAAATTATGGTCATGCAGAATAAGGCATTAATATATGCTTTATAAGTACTTATAAACAGCCAATACACTAGTAATATGTATGCTAATAAGCAACCAATTAGTAGTGAGAATTGGTCCCTAAACTAAAGTGTTAACCACAATTATTTTTTGAAAGAAATTAATATTTTATTCAGCAAGGATGTGTTGTAAATTTATCAAAATTTACAAACACATTATAATGTTACAAATTGCTATTCCAATAAATGCTGTTATTTTAAACTTTACAATTGTCAAAGAGTTCTGGAAAAATAGATTGCAGTTTCCATAAAAATATTAAGAAACACAACTGTTTTTAACATTGATAATAATAAGAAATGTTTTTATGTTGTGTGTGTGTGTGTGTATATATATATATATATATATATATATATATATATATATATATATATATATATATATATATATATATATATTTTATTTATTTATATATTTATATATATATTTACAGGCCACATGTTTCATAGTGTCTAACTAAGTTTCTTTCCCACAGCGAGGAGGCTTGCTATGTACCAGGAAATGGATTCAGAGGAGGAGGACTGTACATCCCATGGTGGAACTCTCCCACGGCGGGACAGTGTCACCAGCCACCAGAGTGGAAAAGTGGTGTTGCGATCACAGAGCACCAAATCTCACCGTCGCACCGGAAGCAGAGCCGAAGCCAAACGGGCCAGCATTCTGTCCAAACACACTGCCTTCAGCAGCCCCATGGTTAGCAAACGCTTCCTCTCCACCTTAAGCTGTTCATGTATCACTCAGTAATCGAATGCTTAATGATATTTACACTTTTATTTTATTGGTTTGACAGGAAAAGGACATTACTCCAGATCCACAGCTCATGGATAAAGTCAATGAATGCAGCAGTCAGATGGAGTTCATGCGTTTTCACAGTCAGCCCCTGAACCAGATCCCCCCTGACCTGTGTGACGTCTTTGACTTTTTCATTGCACTCACTATCTGCAACACTGTGGTTGTGTCCTCACCCAATCAACCCCGGCAGAAGGTAGGCAGACCGACCACAAGGAATTAGCTGAAACTGACATTCGCGACCTATTTTACGTCAATAATGTGATGCAATTCAGGACATTCCGTTGAGAAGAAGTCAGTGCAGAAAATAAATAGTCAATTTTATAGTTATTTCAATCCAGGTGCCTTTTTGGTCAGGTATCATGCTTCACAAACTGTTGTTGAGGTCATGGATATCAGTTAAAACATAGGTTTAAGATTGAGATTTGTTTTAATCTCAAAACAACCGAAGTGTCTCATGTCAGATTTTGAATCACACACTTCTTAATGTCTTGTGTGTGGGCTGTGGTGTTTTTTTTGGCCGCAATTAACTTCCTTTGGTGGTTTTCTGCTGTGTAGAGCTGGAGCAACCTCCTGTTTCTGTGTAAAAGATGTTTATGGTCTATCCTCCAAATTTGTAATGTTGCCCTCTACTAATTTATGGCATGAGATGGCCTCAAAATCCTCCTTGTCTGGAGCTATTCCACCATTAGCGAATGACCTGCATACTTCTACAAGTGTGTATGTAAGATCAGGCAGATACTGTGATCAAAGACTTGTCTTCCCTTCATAATACAAGTCTGATCTTGAGCTGAGTGATTTGCTTTTAGTGTTTGATTAAATTGATGTCTGCTTAAAGTTCTGCCATAATTCATTCCCATTAACCTGCAGTTTCCCAATTTTTTTTTGTTTTAATTTTTTGATTAATCGTCTCTTTTGAGAGCGAGTCTTTGTGCTTATAAGGTGAATGTGACATGAGGCACACCATTATTTTGACTTGACCACTGTTGAAGTTTTGCTTCTGTTTCTATATATATGTATCTATGTATGTGTATATATATATATATATATATATATATATATATATATATATATATATATATATATATAATGTATATGTATGTATGTATGTATGTATGTATATATATATATATATATATGTGTGTGTGTGTATATATATATATATATATATGTGTATGTATATGTGTGTGTGTGTGTGTGTGTATATATATGTGTGTGTGTGTGTGTGTGTGTGTGTGTGTGTGTGGGGTATATATATTTAAAGATCTACACACATTTAAGCAGATGTTCTCGCCCAGGAGGCCCTAGCAAAGTCAAAAATTTATTTAATTTATTTAAATGTAAATTTATTTTTATTAAAATTCATTTAATTTAAATAAATTAATTTAAATTTGTTAAACACATACATATTACATATTTTATAAATAAATAAATAAATAAAAATAAATAAACACTTAAGCTTGACTTAAAAGGTAAAAAATGCATTTTTACATTAAGCGACATGTATTAGGAAACAAAATATCAAACCAAGAAGCATTTACAAACAAATTAATAGCTCTTATTAGAACTAATTTTACTTTACCTAAATCATTTTTGCAATTATTTTTAACCAAGTGGTCTCGAGGTGAATTTTAGTGGACTGGTTTACACCAGTGTTAGTTTCATTGAGATACTATTATAGTTTTTGGTCAAAACCCAACAGGAAGTACGTTATTTTGAATTTCCTGTACGATTTTTGTGCAGTTTTTGCAATTTCCAGGCCTCGTACTTTGACGAACTCCTTCTACAGTTTTAATTGGATCGTCTTCAGATTTGCTGAGTTTAATCATAAGGCCTTTGTGATGTTAAATTGCGAAGATCTTGAGTTTTCGTTAAGGGGCGTGACCCTGGCGTCCTGACAAATTTTGATGTTTCGCCATGAAACAAGAAATTGCTGTAACTCAGACAAGCAATGTCCGATCTGCCCCAAACTTCACACATTTGATAGGAGTTCAGTCCTGAACACATACCCATGCCCATATTCAGTTATAGTCATAGCGCCACCTGCTGGCAACAAGAAGTGACATGTTTAACGCTGTTATGGACTCCTAGGAGCAGATTAAAAAGTGTCAGCAAGTGTTAAATAGGCTGGCAACATGCTAGAAGCATACTAAAATATGCTAGCAACACTTAGCTAAGTGCTAAAGCATGCTATTAATGCAGTGAAAAAGGAAGTTGCTGTAACTCAGGCATGCAGTGTCCAATCTGCCCGAAACTTAACATGTTTGAGTCCTGGCCTGAACACTTCTACATGCCAAGATTCAGTTATAGTCATAGCATCACCTACTGTCAATAGGAAGTGACATGTTTAACACTGTGATGCACAATTAGCAACACAGTAATATATGCCATTGTGTGCTAATGTTAGAAACATGCTCAAACATGCAAGCAACACTTAGCTAAGTGCTAAAGCATTCTATTAACTCCATCAAACAGGAAGTTGTTGTACCTCATGCATACAATGTCCAATCTGCCTCAAACTTCACACATTTCATGAGAGTCCTGTCCTGAACACATCTACATGCTCATATTCAGTTATAGTCATAGCACCACCTACTGGCAACAGGAAGTGACATGTTTAACACTGTGTTGCTAATAGTGCAACACAGTGTTAAACATGTCACTTCCTAAAATATGCCATTTTGTCCTAAACATGCTAGAACTACAGGTGCATCTCAATAAATTAGAATGTCGTGGAAAAATTCATTTATTTCAGTAATTCAACTCAAATTGTGAAACTCGTGTATTAAATAAATTCAGTGCACACAGACTGAAGTAGTTTAAGTCTTTGGTTCTTTTAATTGTGATGATTTTGGCTCACATTTAACAAAAACCCACCAATTCACTATCTCAACAAATTAGAATATGGTGATATGCCAATCAGCTAATCAACTCAAACCATCTGCAAAGGTTGCCTGAGCCCTCAAAATGGTCTCTCAGTTTGGTTCACTAGGCTACACAATCATGGGGAAGACTGCTGATCTGACAGTTGTCCAGAAGACAATCATTGACACCCTTCACAAGGAGGATAAGCCACAAACATTCATTGCCAAAGAAGCTGGCTGTTCACAGAGTGCTGTATCCAAGCATGTTAACAGAAAGTTGAGTGGAAAGAAAAAGTGTGGAAGAAAAAGATGCACAACCAACCGAGAGAACCGCAGCCTTATGAGGATTGTCAAGCAAAATCGATTCAAGAATTTGGGTGAACTTCATATGGAACGGACTGAGGCTGGGGTCAAGGCATCAAGAGCCACCACACACAGACGTGTCAAGGAATTTGGCTACAGTTGTCGTATTCCTCTTGTTAAGCCACTCCTGAACCACAGACAACGTCAGAGGCGTCTTACCTGGGCTAAGGAGAAGAAGAACTGGACTGTTGCCCAGTGGTTCAAAGTCCTCTTTTCAGATGAGAGCAAGTTTTGTATTTCATTTGGAAACCAAGGTCCTAGAGTCTGGAGGAAGGGTGGAGAAGCTCATAGCCCAAGTTGCTTGAAGTCCAGTGTTAAGTTTCCACAGTCTGTGATGATTTGGGGTGCAATGTCATCTGCTGGTGTTGGTCCATTGTGTTTTTTTGAAAACCAAAGTCACTGCATCCGTTTACCAAGAAATTTTGGAACACTTCATGCTTCCTTCTGCTGACCAGCTTTTTAAAGATGCTGAATTCATTTTCCAGCAGGATTTGGCACCTGCCCACACTGCCAAAAGCACCAAAAGTTGGTTAAATGACCATGGTGTTGGTGTGCTTGACTGGCCAGCAAACTCACCAGACCTATAAGTAGCTAAAATAAGTTGTTTTGTATTTTATTTCAGTTCCCATTTATTTTATTTCAAGTGTTTTCTTATGGTTTTAGTTTGAGTTAACTATACAAATCCTGGTTCACACAGGTGCCCTCATATTCTTATAGTAAAAAAAAAAAAAACCCATAACGAATTAATAATTGAATAAATAATTTTCTTAGTCTTCTTGTGAAAAGTGCTATCTTTGATTTAAAATAAATGCCTCTTGGTTTGATATTTTATTTGAAGCAATTGAGTTCAGATTGCAGTATGCTTAAGTATTCAAAAACTTCTTGGGGTCACAAAAAAAAATTTGCCATCCCATCTATTATGGAATGATTTACAAATCATCCTCCCAGTTGGCTGCAATATTAAATACACACAAATATTTAAGGAGTTTTGTTTTAACAAATGTTTCTTGGGTCTTATCAAGGTGCGTCGCTACGAGTTGAAGTCTCCAGTGAAGACCATCGAGGACTTCATCAAGCGCTTCACTCCGAGCCGCCTGACCTCTGGCTCCAACAGCAGCAGCTCTTCCAGTCTGATCACCAACCGCTCGTCCTCCCATAAAGTGGGCTGCAGCATGCTGTCCTCCCCCTCGGCCGAGAGCACGCTTACAAAGCTGAATGAGGAGAAGCGTCCGAAGCATGACCTGCAGCATGCCTTCAGCCCTGTCCCACCCAACTTTGATAAAACAAAAGCTTTGGCTCAAGATGAATGCGAGCTCAGATATGAGGCAGAGTCACCGGACGAGGCAGCGCTGGTTTATGCAGCCCGGGCCTATAAGTGTGCTCTTGTTGGTCGTTTACCGGATCAGGTGACTGTGGAGCTTCCACACTTGGGCAAGCTGAGCTTCGAGCTTCTGCACACACTGGGGTTTGATTCCACAAGAAAGAGGATGTCGGTGGTGGTAAAACACCCGCTGACTGAGCAAATCACAGTCTACACCAAGGGTGCTGATTCAGTCATCATGGATTTGATCAGACCAGCCACAGGTATGCTAACATTGAGCACATTGGTCCCACACTTTATTTCTAGGGTTCAACATTTTGGCTGCTCTAATGCATTTAATACCAGTATAGTTCAATTCTGATATACTGATACACTGCAGTGTATTTTTAAAATAAGAAGCTCAGATTTGAGCAAAAGTTTACACGCTCACAGTGATGCAGGTTTGAGTCCGGCTCATGTCATGTCCCAATCCCAATGCCTCTTTCTCTCCCTCCATTTCATATACATGTATGTGTTTATATATGTGTATATACATCTATTATCATTCAAAAGACTGTGCTTCATGTGGTCAGTAAGATGCATTTATTTGATCAAAAATTTTGTGAAATATGTGACCCTGGACCACAAAACCAGTCATAAAGGTAATCTTTTTTTTTTTTAAATTGAGATTTATACAACATCTGAAAGCTGAATAAATAAGTTTGTTAGGATAGGACCGTATTTGGCCGAGATACAACTATTTGAAAATCTGGAGTCTGAGGGTGCAAAAAAATTTAAATATTAAGAAAATCGCTTTTAAAGTTGTCCAAATGAAGTTCTTAGCAATGCATATTACTAATCAAAAATTAAGTTTTGATCTATTTATGGTAGGAAATTTACAAAATATATTCAGGGAACATCTTTAATTAATGTCCTAATGATTTTTGGCATAAAAGAAAAATCAATAATTTTGACCCATACAATGTATTTTTGGCTATTGTTACAAATATACCCATGCTACTTAAGACTGTTTTTGTGGTCCAGGGTCACATATTATGTAAAAATGTAATTAAATATTATATAAATATAGTTCTATAATTTAGAATAACTGTTTTATGTTTTAATATATTTTTAAAAAGAATTTATTTCTGTGATGACAGCTGAATTTTTAACAGCCATTAAACTAGTCCTCAAGGTCACATGATCCTTCAGAAATCATTCTAATATGCTGATTTAGTGCTCAAGAATGATTTTTTTTTTTTATTATTAATATCAATATTAAACAGCTGTGCTGCTTGAAACCATGATACTTTTAAAAACAAATTAGGATTCTAAGATGAAAAGAATAACAATGTAAAAGCTTCAGTTGTCACGTTTGATCAATTTAATGCATCCTTTCCTGAATAAAAGTATACAGTATTTCTTTAAAAAGAAAAATAGTTTATAACCACCTTGAGTGGTGCAATTTTTTTTTTTTTTTTTTTTTCATTAATTCACATGGCCATTGTAAATTATTCCTTTTTCATTTTTACAGTCCGGTCATTATAACAAAATACATAGCTCATAACATCTAGTTGAAAAGTTCATTTTGTTCGTCTTATTAAAAGTTTGAAGCTGCATTTCTGGCAATTTTGCTCCCATCCATCTTGTAGCTTCTAAAAGACACTTTCTATGAATTTCACCATCTATGATTTCAAACATCTGTAACTTTTAGAATTATTCTTTTTTTTTTTTTTTTTTAATTGCTCTCCTCTTTTATATTTGGAATTCAGATTAACAAACGCCTGGCATGCTGTCAAACCTTCCCCCTTAAGAAATGAATCAAATATTCTGGGTTAGTTTATTTTGATGTTCAGTGTTGATTATGCTTTAGAACGCTTGTTGATCATACTAAAGTTTTAATGAAGTCTGTTTTTTTCCATGCCCCAGTTAGACGGCGCATGAGGCCTATTCCAGCAGAATTGATGAATAACGGCTCACGGCCAAATGGCCAAAAGTCATCTAATTTCTTCAGAACATTGAATGGATACATTTTTTCATGTCCCCAAGAAATTGAAAGAGAGGTAGCCACAATCTACTAAGAGCAGACAGTGAGACGGTCTGATTTTTCAAGGAAATGTTTTGAATTTTTCATATCTTTGGAGTGCTTAAAGTGGCCTCCGGATTTTAGTGTACACTGTTGATCTATGCTCATAGACATTTGATTCCCATATAGTCAGCATGGTAAGGGCAATATCTCCACTTCACCCAAACATCTTCTGGATGGCTTCCAGATTGTTCTTGGCTCTTGATGTAGCCAAGGGTTTTAGCGGTAATAAACTATCCTAATGGCATAGGTAGACTGGCTTGTTAGTATTCCAAGCACGAGAAGAGCTCCAGTGGCAGTTTTCTCTAATGCTGTGTACATAAATGACTGAACAGAAGTACTACATGCACAGCCCTGTGCTTTATATCTAAATGTCAAGACGACAGCCAAAAAAGAGAGAAAACTATGGCTTAGAATAGTTCACAAGCGGCCTGGTTGCTCATCTTTTTGGAGGAAAGAGCAGAATAAATTAGAACATGGATTTTTTTCAGTGTGTTTTTTTTTGTTTTGTTTTTTTTTTTTCATATAAAAGGTGCTATATAATATATAGCATATATAAGATGCTATATATAAGACAAACTTCTGGTTATGTGTTGCCAACGCCCCTCCTTAGGGTGGGATTTTTTACTTTCCTGGTGCATTTCAAAGATTGACTAATATTTTGCAGACCACATATAGTATAGAGTTTTTTTTTTTTTTCATGTTTTCCAGTTTAAATATCTAAATACACTTAAGAAGAATTTATTTGCAAAAGATTGCAAAAGATATTAATTGTATTTCATCTTACTGCACTGACAGATTTTGTCTCTTGTGTTTAATTTATTTATATTTAAAAATTTAATGTTATGTATTTGTTGTATTTTTAAAAAAACAACAACTGTGGAGTAAGACCTAACGCATATTCAGGCAACAGTATATAAATATAAGTTTTAATAAAATACATTGTTGCTTCTCAAGTACATTTATTTTCTTTCAAGGATATTCAGAGTTTTAAATGGAAATCTGTAAAAATAAATAAATAAATAAATGAATTATTTAAAACTTCAAAGTCTGCACAAAACAAAAAATCCTTTCTGTTCTTTCTACTATGTAAAGCATATTATAGATCTTACTGTGAGCGATTCATCCTTGTATGTTTTTTTGGGTGCAATGCTCACATCTCAAAATTCAATCAACAAACAATGGATAAAAATTGCTAGTCTACTTTTTCAGAAAAAAGTCACGAATCAGAAATTTTTAATTATTACTTTTTTATTTACACGGAAAAGTTTAGCAAGTTATTATCACGCTAGTCTAATTGTTAACATGTTTAAGAGTGACTATACATTTTAAACTGTGTTTTTAAAGTTTATAGCAATGTAATATCTTGCCTCATAGACTTTCATTGAAAGTGCATTAAAGATTTGTGCAACTGAGATTTTGAGACTTTTTCCAGCTATATGGACCATAAGTATTTCTAATGCCATTGCAAGTATTTGGGAAGTATTTGTCAATTCCTCTTTCTGCCATGTGTTTAGCTGGCAGTCTAGAAATATGTTTAGAGACCCCAGGTTTATTAGTGTCCAGCCTGTGCTGGGGTTAGTTAGCATAAGACTGCAAACACACACCCAGACTGTGCCTCACTACAGAGTATGAATTGTTTCATGCACATAGACACACATATGCTCTGTGTATATTCCTGTACTTTTGGATCTAGAGCCACTGTTCATCTCTTGGTGTGGGCTTCCAATTAGCACAGCGGACCAACAGAAGGTAAAATTGCTCCAAAAAATGCACAAAAAACAGACTACAGGTGCCAGCCTGAGCCACACAGCTTTGGAGTCTTTGACAAGTAAATTGTTGTAACTTTGAAGTTGTAACTTCACTGACACAAAGCTGTCTTGACCAGGCAACCATAAAGATTTGGAAAAACTTACCAAATCTTTGTGTTTCCAGTGATTATGTAACGTTTTAAAATTAAGGACATAGACAAAAATGTTCCAAAGTGTGCTCTGTTACAAATGTTGGAAAGGACATCATGTTTTGCTAGGGGAATGGCATTTATTTCCGTCTTTCAGTAATAAGAAATTGGTGCATAATTTTTGTTTCTGTGAGTAGCCACCTCTCTGGTTAAATTCCAAGTTGCTAGTTATTATATAATACATCATAACTGCCATGTCTAGCCCTTTTGTTGTTTTGTCTTTTTTGTCTTTTGTTTTATGTTTTGTTTGGGTTTGTTTTCTTGTTTTGTTTTTTTTGTTTGTTTTCGTTTTTGTTTTTTTGGGGGGGGGGGAGGGTTCAGTTGTGTTTGTTTTGTTTGGTGTTTGGTTTTTTTTTTAAGGCAAGCTTTAAAGGTGAAGTAGTAGTTTGTTGTGTTTTTGTTTTTTATTTGAACATTTTTATTTGACTTTGTTTGCTTGCTTGTTTGTTTATTTTTTATGGCTCAGTAAAGCTTTCAACATTCTCTGCACATACTTTTACTTATTTTTGTACATACTGAAGCATTAAACTTCAGTTCATAGGTCGTCCCACACAGAGTGAGCTGTGGACATGAATGATACCACTCCATTTGTGTTGCTAGTGGTTAAAAAAATTCCCCACTTAACCTTTTAAATACTGTTGCTTATGTTATTAAAGACTTTAATACAGTTTCCTTTTCACTTTTTGAAGGGTCATGTTAGGGCATGATATGGGGATTTACGTTATCTATAGCTTTATTAAGAACATTTAATACCTGAGTCAATGCATCAGTCTCTGGAAAAATGCGTCCAGTCGTCCCACAGTTGCAGAGGTGGTGATGAATCATTCGGTGAAAAAGTGAGGTTTGGCACTCTCGCCCCCTCGTCTTGGCTGACGGTTGTCCATGTTGGGAAGTGATCATCCCAAACAGTTTGTTCTGCTCTTCCTGCCAGGAAGCAATGCACTGAGCAATAACACAGGAGCGATAAACCTCAAAATGCTCCGTAGCCAGCTTATCCAGTCAACCTGTCAAAACACTCTGCCATCTTGATTAAATCTAATGGCCTTGTTGAGGAAGCCAATGGCAACATAGAGAACCATCCTTGAAGAGTGCTGAAGTGATTAGTTTAGCTGTCTTCTTACAGTATGTGTTTTTCACACTGTGTGTGTGTTTAATATTAGTTTAGTAAATGTTAGAATATTTTGATGGATTGTCTAATTTTCTTTTTGGTTTTCTGTGTGTTTTTGTATTGCAGATGATTGCAAAGGAAAGCGACAAAGGAAAATCTTGTATAAAACTCAAAACTACTTAAATCTTTATGCTGCAGATGGACTCAGAACACTCTGTATCGCCAAAAAGGTAACAAGGACTCTCAGTAACAATTAGATAATTATATTTTTTAGGACTAACAATTTAATGAGTAAATATTATATTAATATAATATACACTTACACAAATAATGTTTTTGAATTACCTTCGTTTGGGTTATTTTGATATATAATTAATTTAATCTTTGATATGAATCTTTAATCAATTGACATCCCTAATTTTTATTTTGTCATTTACTTTTTTGGGTCATCTTTGCTGGATAAAAACAAAGTGTTTGCATTGAAAATGTAAAAGTGTTTTTGCACTGATGGTTTACAAGTCTGTGAGATTTTTCCCAGAGTGCTGATCTGTGTGACAGATCTCTCACTCTCTGTCCATCTTTCTCTCATCTCTCTTTCTCCATATCTCATGGATAGTAATATATGCTCTCACTCTTTTCTGACTTGTTAACTCAGTGTCTTGAGCTCCTTGTGGGAGTCCAGTTGCCAAATGATGTGATAAGATGTTGTTCTTGTTTTTTCTCTAATTTTTCAACAAACTTTCACATGCTCCCTTGGACCTACTGATGCAGATTTCTGCTGTCATTGACAGTCAGATTTTTAACCAACAAAACATGTTACTTTATTCTCCTTTTTCTCACTAAAGCCCAGCTATGATCTAACACTTCCTATATATTTTTATAAAAGTATGAATTCTATCTTTTCTTCTTTTTGGCATGCTTCATTACCACTGTTGCTAAATAGTCACCTTAACAGACGGGAAGCCTTGAACAGCTTGCATACAATTATTTTTCACACGGTTAAGTGTGAATTCATACATAAATGGAGCTGCTTAAAGTTTAACAAGCCTCTTATTGTGTTAGTTTTATTTTCTCCACCTGTTTATTTTTTAAGCCAGCAACCAGAATACCTTATTGCATTCTTCTTTCTTTTTCCTTTTTCACACATCCCTTTGAAGCTAGAAAAACTTTGAAACAGTGTGACAACCATTGCTTTATTAAAACTCATTTATTGCAAATAATATTTATTGAACTTCTTGAACTTGTGATTGTATTTGTTTGGTCCAGGTTCTCAGTAAGGAGGAGTATGCTAGTTGGCTACAACGCCACCTGGAAGCCGAAACAGCCATACAGATGAGAGAAGAGCTGCTTTTTGAGTCTGCATTACGACTAGAGACCAACCTCCAACTTCTGGGTAATAATGGTTCCTGAAGTCCATCAAGGACTTGTTTACACCTGGTGTTAAAGGGATAGTTCACCCAAGAATAAAAAATGTTATCATTTACTCATCCTCATGTCATTCCAATCCTATATAAGTTTCTTTCTTCTGCTGAACACAAAAGAAGAATGTAGGTAACCAAACAGTTGCTAGTCCCCATTGGCTTTCATAGTATATTTTCTGTGTAAGTCAATGGGGACCAACAACTGTTTGGTTACCAGCATTCTTCAAGATATTTTCTTTTTATGTTCAGCAAAAGAAAGTAGGTCATGCAGGCTTGCAACAACTTGTTGAGTAAACAATGACAGAATTTTCATTTTTGGGTGGGTATGTGCTTAAAATCTTTCTGTATGTCTTTTTAAAAAGGAGCAACAGGTATTGAGGACAGACTACAGGATGGGGTTCCCGAGACCATCGCCTCTCTGAGGAAAGCGGGCCTTCAGATCTGGGTGCTGACAGGAGATAAACAAGAGACTGCCATCAACATTGCCTACGCCTGCAAACTGCTGGACCCAGAGGAGGAGATAATCACTCTTAATGCTGACTCACAGGTACACCCAGCATGCACTGCTGCAGTCTCTCCTCATGGGCTGTGCTCTTTCTCCTCACTTCCTTCTCCCTCTGAATGCTGACTGAGGCTACATCTAATAACTCTTTTGATAACCAATTGATCTGTTGATTACTTCTGCAGTTAATCATTTAATCAGATTCCTTGTCTCCAAATAATATGAAATTAAAGGCCACAAATAATCACTAAACTGAATTTGAGAACAAATGTTTGAAAGAATTGATTTTATTGAAGTGTCTCAGAATTCCCAACACTATGGGGAACTGTGTTTCACATATCCCTTATTTAAAATAATAACTATTGCTTTCAGACTGCCCACTCCAGCTGAAAACTACAGAGTTTGGAAAATGTTTAAATCAGTTCTCACAAGGGTTTGAAAGCCTTTTTATAATTCTATTATATCTTTGGAGTACATTGTGTTTGATCTTGTATTTAATTATTTATTCTCTGATTTGATTATTGTTCTTATTTTGCTTTTTGCTACCAGGAATGACAGAATTGTCTGAAGGTATTGCCCATAACTTGTAGGCCTGATTTGTTCCAGTTGAAAACACAAACTGTAGTTCCATTTCTCCCACTATTGTACCTTTTTTTCCCCTCACCCATCTACCATATGAGTGTTTTTTCCACTATGGCACTTTAATCTTCCAAGGGCTGATTACATTTTTTTTTTTTCTTTTTTTTTTTTTTAAATATGTTATTATTTTACAACTACCTGATCTCAACACTTTTGCTCCTTTGTTATTTGTCAACTGTGTTCTCTGGGTGGACTTTTTTTAAGCTTTAATTTTGACAAAAAAAAAAAAATAGTGGTTAAGTTTAATTATCGGTAACTGCTGTTAGTATTTTCTGTTTTTACATTGACAATACTGAGACCAAAAGCAGCTAAGCACACGCACACAATAAATTATGTAAAAATTAATGTTGATTCATTTTCAGGTTATAATTAAGTAAATATTAATATCAATTCATATTAATTCAATTGTAGCATGTGTTATCTTTAAATTAAAGTCAATAATGACCATTTTTATATTTATGGGATATTGCAGTATTTATTATAATACTTTAAATAATTTGCCCGTGCACAGAGTTTTTTAGATTTGTGTGCCCTCATAATTTTTAATCATAACTTTAAATAGAGTGATATCACATATATTGCCTTTATATCAGCTAACCTTCTCTCTGAGATATCAGCCATCAAAAAGTCTGTATCAGGCCACCACAAATATTTTGTAAGGTAATTTATTTAGACCTAAAGAGCCAAAAGTGTCTATAGTTGAAAAAACACCCATATATCAAACTATATGCATATTCTCCTGCATGTCCACTATTAGACTGTAGGTGTTTCCCCCACAGAACAGCTGAACTGGCTTGAATGATGTTCCATTTTGTCTCCTTAGAGAACACGTGAAGCATCCACATGAGTTTTGTTTTGAAAAACCACACAGGCAAAGAGCTGTCATACAGGAATGTCTTAATCACTGACTCGCTGCATTAGTCAGAACTTTTTCCTTGTTTAAAGGGATAGTTCACCCAAAAATGAAAATGTACTTGCCCTCATATCATTACAAAGCTGTATGGCTTTCTTCTGTGGAAGAAAAGAAGATATTTTAAAGAATGTTGGGAACCAAGCTGTTTGGATTACAACTGAACAAAAAAAAAGACATTCTGAGAATGTCAGTCTCAGTGATTTTTGTGTTTCACTGAAGAAAGAAAGTCATAGAGGTTTGGAATCACATGAAGGTGACTAAACAATGACAAAATTTTCATTTTTGGGTGGAGTGTCCCTTTAATAAAACAGATTTGGTACATTAAATTTGTTATATAATTTATACCATAATTGTGATCTGTCTTGTTGCATTTCTAAACTGAGTCACCTTATTTTTATAATTTTATTTTATTTTTTATTTTTTATTTTTTTCTCTGTTTGCCAGATGTTGTCTAACCCTCTTGATATCTCTAGAGATCTTTGTGTCCTTTTATGACCTTCCTGATTTTGTGTGTGTGTTGTGTGTGTGTTTGAATGTGAACTCTTACTAGGAGGCCTGTGCTGTATTGCTCGAGAACAGTCTGCACTACATACAAGCCAAGTTCCTTTGCAACCCTCGACCAGATCCTCAAGCAGCTAGAGACTATGCTGGCATCCACTTCTCTTCTCCAGTGTGTTCCCCAGCCTCTTCTGGCCACTCCAGCCCCTTCCTGGTGCACCGGCTAGGGCTGGTGATCGATGGCCGGACCTTGGCCTACGCACTGGACAAGAGTTTGGAGGACAAGTTCCTGGCTGTGGCTCGAAGTTGCAGGTCCGTTCTATGCTGTCGCTCAACTCCCCTGCAGAAGAGCATGGTGGTCAAGTTAGTGCGTAACAAGCTCAAGGTCATGACGTTGGCAATAGGTAAGTGATGGATGTGTTTGGTCTTTTTTTTAATATAGTGTTTGTTGCAAATGTGGGTTTTTAACACTGTTTCATTTAGTTGAAAAATAAGTTTTTAAAGCCTGATCTGCAAGTGGTGAGCCCATAGTGGCCATAAACATCACACAACTGCAGCTAAGACTACAAACACAAATGAACTTCCCTGTGTTCCACGGTACTAATGCTGGCTACTGTATTTAAAGGAATTGGTTGCCCAAAATTGAAGATGGCATCCTTTACTCACCCACACGTTATTCCAAGCTCGGAAGAGTTTTCCATGCTCTTTTCTATGCAATTGCATAAACAAAGACTGAAGCCTTGAACACTCCAGCAAGGATACCAATAAGCACCATTAAAATAGTCTATGTGAGGAAAAATTGTCAACCCAACTAAGTCTGTCCTTATAAATGAAGGATTTTTCATTTATTTCCCTCTTTCAAAAGAAAACATGAACATATTTGGACATTGCCTTTCAAAAGCTTATTTATTCAGAAATTATCTGTTAAACTGATCAAAAGTGACTGTAAAGACATTTATATCACTAGGCAAATATTTTATTCAGAAAGTTCATTCATATGTGTTTTTAAAAAGGACTAAGAATTTTGTTAGAACAAAATGCAGTTTGCATTTTAATTATTGCATGTTCTAAAATTGATAAATAGCTTCTTTTGAAAAGACATGAACATAAAACATAGTGAAATGAAAAGTGTTTTACATTTTTATATTAATCTTTAAATGGGTTTTATTTGATGTTACATTTGAAGTGAAATGGTGAAAAAGTTATCATAAAGTTGTCTTTTTAGAAATCACACAGCCAAGTGGTTTAAGGTCAGAAAAATAATTAAACAAAATTTAAATAATATTTTAAAATAAAATTAAAAAGAATATTTTGCTTAAAATCTTTAAATATGCCTGAGTTGTCCTTGACTGGTTTTTAAACGATTCACAAAGCTCATCTGAATGATTCTTTTCTGAATCTAGCACTGGAGTTCAGCTAGATTCTTGTGCTTTTTGCTTGGCAAGTTGAATTTAGAGATTAATGGTCCCCGTTGTTGCCAAGTAAACATTTCAGCGGTGACTGGACAGCACATGTCTGTCCTTTCCCCAGCGCAGAATGCCACATTTACAAGCCTACGCAGCACTCTGGTTAATTATCCAGATGGCTTTAGGGAGAAAGAGAGAGATGCAAGGTGCATCAAGACTGAGCCACCTGCCTGCAGAAAGAGCGGGTTACCTCAGGTCATTTCCCCCCGCCTTAATAAAGATTTTGTAATTCATTTACGTCTCATGGAAAGACAGAAGCAGGTTTTTTTTAACCATTAACACTGTCATTTTGCTTGGGAATGAGAGAGGGAGTGCTCAAACGACCCTCAGCGGTGCTGTAAGTAGGGATATGCCGGTATTAATTTTTCATGTTGCGATTAATTGCTAATGTTTTTATCATGGTATTGAAATTTAGTTGCAAAAAAAGTGTTGTCATATTACAGTATAACAGGTTTAATAACTTTTTTCTTATAACAAAAATATCTGAACATTCAAATACAATAAAGCAATACACACACACACACACACATATATATATATATATATATATGTATGTATGTATGTATATGTATATGTGTATATAAGTTAAACATTTTACACCGATTAAAGTGCAAAAGAATTAAAAGACCAATAGGTATCACTTTACAGTAAGATCTCATTAGTTAACCTTAGTTAATGCATTAACATTATCAATGAGCAAAAGCTACATTTGCTACAGAAGTTATTCATCTTTGTTAAAAATAATACAACTCTTCATGTTAGCTCGGGTTCATTTAAAAAAAAAAATAAATAAAAAAATAAAAAGTTTATAACACAGTTTATAATTTAAAGCCCACAGTTTAAAGCCCTAATGTAAAGTATGACCAAACAATAAAGAATCAAAACACTTTCAAACAATATCTCTAGGGCATATTGTAGTCCAGATTAAAATGTAAAAATGTTTTAAAATAAATTGCCTATTTAGTCTAAATATTAAAGTATGTGGCGCTGTGCTGAACACCACTGCGAATACAAAAATCTGAATGGCTATTTAAATCATTTAAATACGTTTTAGAAGTAGAGCAGCTGGTTTGTTTAAGGGGTTTCTGGGGTAATAACGCTGCACCTGCTGTTCAGCGCCCTCTGCTGTCAGAGAGAGAATATGCGCTTTCATCCAGAGTGTCTCTCACGCGTTCCACCATGTGCTTCTCATCCGTGCTTGTTTACATCAGAGTGCACACGCGCCTTGATTCAACATGCAGCGGTGTTGTGCATTTAACCAGTTAATGGGAAAAGTATTCTTAAAATGCATTCAGAATTCAGAATAATTTTTAATAAATAATTATTTTCGGTATTTTGAAGTCCCCACGATAACAATACCGTGCATATTCATTATCGTGATATATCGCATTACCGAATACCGGCACACGTCTAGCTGCAAGTAAACTCCTTTGCCTCGAAATTGACAGACTTCATTACAGAATGAATCAGAGGCTTGTCGTCTTCACCGCATGACTCTAATGAACGGACATTTATGGTGTACAGACACGTTCACAGCAGATGTTACCGGTTCTCACGCTAAGCATATTTGCTTTGTTGGTGTACTTCAAATAAAGGTGGTCTTGTTGAATTTGGCTGCCATGTTTGTTTGTTTCAGTTTGGACAAAGTCAAGTCACCTTTATTTATATAGCGCTTTTAACAATACAGATTGTGTCAAATCAACTTTCCAATATCAAAATAGAAAATAGTGTGTCAATGTAAAATGACAAGATTAAACACTCAATTTTCAGTTAAGGCATTTCATTATTGAATTGAGTGATGTCATCGTCCAGCTCAGTTTCAGTTTAAATAGTATCTGTGCAATCAAGTCGATGATATCGCTGGAAATTAAGTGTCCCCAACTAAGCAAGCCAGAGGCGACAGCGGCAAGGAACCAAAGCTCCATCAGTGACAGAATGGAGAAAAAAACCTTGGGAGAAACCAGGCTCAGTCGGGGGGCCAGTTCTCCTCTGGCCAGACGAAAGCAGCAGTTCAATTCCAACTGCAGCAAAGACAGATTGTGTAAAGGACTCATCTGGTTCCCGAGGTCTTGCCCCAATGGCCGTCTAGGTGACGAGTTCTTCATTGGGGATCTGTCTCTGGGGCTCATCTAGGTGTCCTGATCTCCGCTGACGTTCAGGGCTGTAGAGGTCATCTCTAGGTGCTGATCCATCATCTGATCTGGATACGACCTGGATCCGGGTGACTGCAGTGACCATCTGATCTGGATACAGACTGGATCGGGTGGCTACGATGATCTCGGAATAAGAAAGAAACAGACTAATATTAGCATAGATGCCATTCTTCTTACGATGTAACAAGTACATCAGGTGTTATGGGAAGTGTTCCTGGTTCTGGTTGACCTAATTAATGCAGCCTAACAATCCTTTAATGGATTTGAATATTAGAAGCGTATTAGTTTGTTATGGGTACGCCAGGTTAAAGAGATGTGTCTTTAATCTAGATTTAAGCTGACAGAGTGTGTCTGCCTTCCGAACAGTATTAGGTTGATTGTTCCAGAGTTTGGGCGCTAAATAGGAAAAGGATCTGCTAGTTGACTTTGATAAGAGCTCGCTCAAGTACTGAGGAGCTAAACCATTCAGGGCTGTATAAGTTATTAACAAGATTTTAAAATCTATACGATGTTTAATAGGGAGCCAGTTCAGTGTTGACAGAACCGGGCTAATGTGGTCATACTTCCTGGTTCTAGTAAGGACTCTTGCTGCTGCATTTTGGACCATCTGGAGTATGTTTATTAAGTGTGCAGAACAACCACCCAATAAAGCATTACAATAATCTAACCTTGAGGTCATAAATGCATGAATTAACATTTCTGCATTTGACTTTGAGAGCATAGGTCACAATTTAGATATATTTTTAAGATGAAAAAATGCAGTTTTACAAATGCTAGAAATGTGGCTGTCAAAGGAAAGATTGCTATCAAATAGCACACCTAGATTCCTAACTGATGATGAAGAATTCACAGAGCAGCCATAAAGTGTTAGACAGTGTTCTAAGTTATTACATGTGGGGGTTTTAGGTCCGATAATTAACACCTCTGTTTTTTTTCAGAATTTAGCAGTAAGAAATTACTCTTCATCCAGTGTTTTATATTGACTATGCATTCCGTTAGCTTCTCAATTTGATGTGTTTCACTGGGCCGCAAAGAAATATAGAGCTGAGTATCATCAGCATAAGAGTGAAAGCTAACACCGTGTTTCCTGATGATATTTCCCAAGGGTAACATGTAAAGCGTGAAAAGTAACGGCCCTAGTACTGAGCCTTGAGGTACTCCATTCTGCACTTGTGATTGATATAATACCTCTTCATTCACTGCTACGAATTGATGGCGGTCAGATAAGTACGATTTGAACCATGCTAATGCACTTCCACTAATGCCAACAAAGTTTTCTAGTCTATTCAAAAGAATGTTGTGGTCGATAGTGTCGAACGCAGCACTAAGATCCAGTAGCACTAATAGAGAGATACAACCACGATCAGATGATAAGAGCAGGTCATTTGTAACTCTAATGAGAGCAGTCTCAGTACTATGAAACGGTCTAAATCCTGACTGGAAATCCTCACGGATACCATTTTTCTCTAAGAAGGAATATAATTGTGATGATACTACCTTTTCTAGTATCTTTGACAGAAAAGGGAGATTCAAGATCGGTCTGTAATTAACTAGATCTTTGGGGTCAAGTTGTGTTTTTTTTTTTTTAATGAGAGGCTTAATAACAGCCAATTTGAAGGTTTTGGGGACATATCCTAATGACAATGACGAATTAATAATAGCCAAAAGAGGATCTATGACTTCTGGAAGCACCTCTTTTAGTAGTTTAGATAGAAAAGGGTCTAACATACATGTCGTTGGTTTAGATGATTTAACAAGTTTAAATAATCCTTCCTCACCTATAATAGAGGATGAGTGGAATTGTTCCTCAGTGGATCTATAGTGCACTATCTGATGCGATACTGTAGCTGACGGCTGCGTGGTTACAATTTTATCTCTTATAGTATCAATCTTGGAAGTAAAATAGATCATAAAGTCATTACTGCTGTGCTGTTGAGAAATGTCAACACCTGCTTATTCTTTATTTTTTGTTAATTTAGCCACTGTAGTGAATAAATACCTGGGGTTATGTTTGTTTTCTTCAAAAAGAGACGAAAAGTAAGCAGATCTAGCTGTTTTTAATGCTTTCCTGTAGGATAGGGTACTTTCCTGCCAAGCAATACGAAATACCTCTAGTTTTGTTTTTCTCCAGCTGCACTCCATTTTCCAGGCTGCTCTCTTTAGGGCACGAGTGTGCTCATTATACCACGGCGTTGGACTCTTTTCCTTAATCTTCCTTAACCGTAAAGGAGCAACCATATCTAAAGTGCTAGAAAAGAGAGAGTCCATAGTTTCTGTTACATCATCAACTTTTTCTGCACTGTTGGATATGCTGAGGAATTGAGAGAAATCAGGAAGATTACTTACAAAGGCAACTGACGGTCTCAGCGGGCTATTACTTTTCTGTATACTTCAAAGCCTACTAGCTTTTTAGCTTGAAAGTCAGCTTTTGATGATAGCTTGGGGTCAACTCAACACTGCGCCTTATGCCTCAGGCAACAGAGGATGATTTTAAAAACCACCTCCAGGCAAATTCAAAGGTCTAAGATAAACATTTTTGAACACATATTATGTTATCTGAAGTACACTCTCCCTCTCACCATACAGAAGTTTCAGACAGAATGTTGTCAATTTACAGTTCATAATCCTGTAATTGTGTTGTCATTTTTTCTTCTGTCAAGATGACCACACTTTTTATTCTTATGTTTATATATAAGGGTGGTCAGACTAGATTGTAATTATTAAAAAAAAAAAAAAATCAGTTTGTACCTATTTTATTTTTTATTATTTGATTTTATTTAGTTTAGTTTTGTTTTGTTTAGCTCTAACTTCCCCAGGGGCATTATTTAATGTCTAACTCGACCAAGTTTTCTCGTATATTCTGATTATACAGTATATTCTGAAATATTATGTCTCTGTTCTGACTTGATGTGCTTATTTCTTCTAACTGTTTGGACTGAGGTTTTTCATGCAGCAGACAATCAAAAATATTCTAGAGTTATGAATGTTTAGAATCTGTTTCATAATGTTAATGATTTCACACTCCAGCAATCAAGCACAAATAACCTTTTATCCCACTCTAACTATTTGTCTGCTTACTGCTCTATAACCATTAAAATAACCATTACATTGCCTATTTGTAAATTATTCTTTTATTATCTGTGCCCTGTCCTGTTGCTGTCTTTC
Organism: Spinibarbus caldwelli; assembly: GCA_039654775.1. Taxonomy (NCBI): domain Eukaryota; kingdom Metazoa; phylum Chordata; class Actinopteri; order Cypriniformes; family Cyprinidae; genus Spinibarbus; species Spinibarbus caldwelli. The sequence continues at coordinate 22,765,546 of CM077237.1, forward strand.
TGTTGCACTGTAGAGCTTCTGTCACAAAAACAAATTCCTCGTATGTGTAAGCATACCTGGCCAATAAAGCTCATTCTGATTCTGATTCTGAAAACTGAAGGCTTTTAAAAGCGTTTTCTTTTTTACTTTCAGCCAACATTGTCTTTGTACCCTTTTCTGGTTGAGATTTCAGTTTAATAGTTTTCTGTATGCCTCATTTAGTTTAAGTAGGGCTTAATTGAAGTTTAAAACTTCTATTATATAGAACATGACGAAACAAAGCCCAAATATTTGATTTTCAGTCAAGAAGTTGATTTAAAATATTTAGTTCCTTTGCTAGCTAAACATTCCTTTACTAATTTGCAGCTCAGACTACAACTTGAACTGATGAATGGAATGCAAAATTTAGCATGACTGCCCCCTGTTTGGTTCCTGTGTGATTCGACTTTGTAGTAAGCATTTTTCAGATGTGTAAAAGGTGACATTGATGTAAAGTCATGTCACCCTGCTAATGCACTGTCATTCCAGTTAATTTCAGAAACTGCAGCTTGTTTCTGGGCTCTTTTGCATTTAATTTATGTTGTTTATTTTTGCCAGCAGAGCACTTTGCTGCTGATGCAATGTTTGTATTAATGCAGGCTGACATTGTGCAAAGTGAAACGGAATTGATAACTCACTTACCCTTCTTTCTCACCCTCTTTTTGTCTGTTTTTCTCATTCATCCTAGGTGACGGAGCTAATGATGTTAGTATGATCCAAGTGGCTGATGTAGGGGTGGGGATCTCTGGACAGGAGGGCATGCAGGTAAGGAGAAACTGAAAAAATCAAGGGGAAGTAATGCTGACAAAGGTGTTTGAAAGAGGATGGTGGAGCCATACATTTTGGCCCCACTTTATATTCTGCTTTAAATGTAAAGTACAAGAGGAATGAACATTACAAAGCAGGACTGCAGAGTTAATGCACCAAGGTTCTGGATATACATAATTCATGTTTTATGAAGATGTTTTGGCCAAGATAGAGAGACAGCCTGTACTTAGACAGTTAAAAAATGGTACCTTACACCAGTGGTTCTCAACTGGTGGTTCACGACCCAATTATGAGTTGCAGTCTCTTCTGAAGAAAACAACCCTAAATACTTTGTCACCTTTTTTACCCATGATGAGTTTGCATCCCTGCCTTATATAGGTTTTTGGATGACTAGTCAACCATTGAGATCCAGGATAGTATAGCAAAATGCACTGAAGTTTGGGGTCGGTATAAATAAAGAAATATAACCAGTCAAAAGGTTTTGAATAGTAAGATTTTTATTGTTTTTTTTTAAAGAAGTCTCTTCTGCTCACCAAGCCTGCATTTATTTGATCAAAAGTACAGCAAAAACAGTAAAATTTTGAAATATTTTTACTATTTTAAATAGCTGTTTTCTTTTTGAAAATATTTTTTAAATGTATTTTATTCCTGTTATTTCAAAGCTGATTTTTTTAGCATATTTATTTATTTATAGCTGTTTTCTATTTTAATATATTTTAAAATGTAATTTATTCTTGCTCGAAACGTTTGTTATCAGTGTTGAAGACAGTTAACTATTTTTAACTGCTAACTATTTTTATGGAAATTGATACATTTTTTTCAGTATTTTTTGATAAATTGAATGTTCAAAAGAACAGAAGAATGTTACTTTTGTAACATTATAATTGTCTTTTCTATCACTTTAGATCAGTTTAATGTATCCTTTTTGAATAAAAGTATTATCTTCCTTTAAAAAAAAAAATCTTATTGACCCCAAAATTAGTATGGTAGTGTACATGTTCAGTATAAATTGCACTCAGTTATAACTTGGATATGAATTTTGAAACCGCTGTGTTTAAAAAAAAAAGCTAGAAAGTTGCTTGATTTTAGGACATTTTTTGCAATAAAAAATTTTGGTACTGTATTAATTTGCCACTTGACTTAAAATCTGGGTCCTAAAGCAGAACCAGCTGAAAAAATGACTTTTCCCCTGGCCCATGCCTTTTCTTAAAGTCAGTTAACCTAATCTCAGTTAACCAGTTTTGCTTTGTTTGGGTGATTATGCAGGATATGGTTGCTTCAGTGGATCATTTATAAAGCACCCTCCACTTGTTCGTCTCTCGGAACAGCCTATCTCATTCTGGTTTCTCAGAAAATCTCCTCTTTGCCTGCAAATGGCTTACCCACCCCCCTCAGCTCTGTTCTCAGTGGCAGGCCTATATAATATACATCCTGTTAAGGTGTGAAGAAAGACAGGAAGCGCCATGAGCTCATCTGTTTAACGCTCTGTCTCATGCGTCATGCAGATTAATTAATTCAGCGAAAGATCTGGACGTAATGAGGCACCACTCTTCGCTGTGTGCCAAAGTGCTCGTCTTATCCGAGGTCTCGTTGAGGTTAGCGTTCAGTATAAACAACCCTAATTAGAATCTGTTTATGACTCTGTCCCATGGACCATAATGTACCAAGCATAGGGTAATAACTGATCTCACCTGCTTTCCTTGATGTGGAGAGAATGACAACGAGGGTGGAGAACATAGCTGATGCCACTGTCAGGCCAATTGTAACTGATTAAAATCCCAAACGCCATTAGAGGCGACAAGGCAGTATCTGTCATGCTGATAGATGACGTGTTAACTGCCTGACTTGTGCAGCTGTCGAAAACATATGATAAAGAATAGATGGGTGATGGACGGGGGATCACTTTCACCAGATTCCAGTCAGGAAGGCTTTTCATAATTCTTTTATGCAAAAATGTCCTCACAAGTGTTTTGTCACCAGGCTGATGTTAATCTTTTGTCTTATGAATGTATTTGGATGCCGTGCCACCATGTTTGTATGTGTCTCACTTGATAGATCTTGGGTCTCAAGGCAGATGTCGTCAAAATCCAGTTTATATGAATGTGGTTGAACGCTTTAACTCAATGGACCAACATGTAACAGTATAGGAAAGGAGTGCTTTTTTTCACTTTTTAATAATGTTAAAAATATGCTGTTCAATTTTTAAAAGCTCTTTTACCTTTTTGAGAATTTAACATATATACTTTTGCACAAGCGTAAAATAAAACCTATTTTTGTATCTTTGAGCTTTGCTTATTCATGCACTAGTGCAGTCCATTGCTTTGCGAAAATGGTTTTATTTGCACAGAAATTGTGGGAACATTTTAGTATAGGGACTAATTCTCACTATTAACTAGTTCCTTATTAGCATGCCTATTATTAACATATTGGCTGTATATTAGTACTTAAGAAGCACATATTCTGCATGACCATATTCTACTTCACTAATCCTACCCAATACCTAAACTTAACAACTACCTTACTATTAATAAGCAGCAAATCAGGAGTTTGAGGCAAATGTTGTAGTAAATGGTTTGTTAATAGCGAGAATTGGACTTTAAAAAAAAAGTGTGACTGAAATTGTTATAAAACTTGTATTAACATTTACTGTCTTCACTCTTCTGTTCACATTGTTTTCACAGGCGGTAATGGCCAGTGATTTCGCCCTGCCACGGTTTCGATACCTGCAGAAGCTGCTCTTGGTTCACGGCCATTGGTGTTACTCTCGTCTCGCCAACATGATCCTCTACTTCTTCTACAAAAACGCTGTGAGACCCTGAAATTTGCTCATTTCCTTATTATAGTTATTATTATAATATAATAATAATAATAATAATTATTATTATTATTATTATTATTATTATTATTATTATTATATAGGTTGAACTACTGTAAAGGGGCTTTGAAAAACATTATGGCAAGAACAATGCATATGTAGCTGGTCATTACTCCAAAAATAAACTCTTAGATGGTCATGTCATACTGAATGAAGTTAATTTTGTAATAATGACAGGCTTGCTGTATATTATCCTGCTTATTGCTTGACTAAAAAATACATAAATATGGATGAAATATTGATTTTGATTTGGAAATATTTGATTATTTGAGAAAGAAAATAAGTGCTACAAGTTAAATTCACTTTTTTGAATATCTTTAATCTTTGTCCTCTATATCATCCAGCACTAATCACAATTAAAGTTCAAATGAACATTCTGATGTGTTAAAATATTGTTTAACGTTTAATTGTTTAACAATACTTTTATACTGTTTAATCATTAAACATTAAATTACACAATTAAACATATTTACACCATCTGTGAACAGCATAAATTGAATTATAATCGGGACCGAAAAGGCTACTGAAAGTGTAATGTAAATGGTAAATAAAAAACCATGAACAGCATTTAATCATTAAATGAGAATTTGTATATTTGGTTTGTTAAAGAACTGGTCTCATGTTCTTTAAAACATAACATGTTCTTTTTTTTTTGCACAAAGTATTAATGCTCTAAACATTCAGATACCCTGTAAAAAAATGTTCTGCTCAATCTTCAGTCAGATAGTGTATTCGAGAGAGCTGTGTAATAATGCATCCAGTTTAACAGTTTGAAGTTTCATGATGTGAGCTAGAAGCTCTTAAACGTTGTTGTCTGTTCTTCATATAGTCTTTGATTAATGAAGATCTATTCTTGGGGAGGTCCTAGAAATGTCTTAGACGTAATGAAGATGCATGACTTATAATGAGAGAACAGCTGCAGACCTCATTGTAGAATTTTTTTTTTTTTTTTTTGCCTTTCTCTCACCCTTTCCTCTATTGTGCTCTTTCTCACCCTAGATGTTTGTTGCCCTCATCTTCTGGTATCAGTTCTACTGTGGGTTCTCTGGGTCAGCCATGGTTGATCAGTGGTACCTGATCTTCTTCAACCTGATGTTCTCCGCATTCCCTCAGCTCATCACCGGCACCCTGGACAAAGATGTGTCAGCAGAAACCCTGCAGGAGTTGCCGCAGCTCTACATGAATGGACAAAACTCAGAGGTACATGCTGATTGGACAGAACATAATTACACCATCCGTGAACTGCGCAAATTGAATTATAATTGGGAGCGAAAAGATTATTGAAAGTGTAATGTAAATGGTAAATAAAAACCCACGAACAGCGTTTTGCCACATGTATTCACACGAGTCGCCCGCGGTTTGCAGCGTCAGCGGTTCCTCTATAAGCAGATGAAGTATATTACCCGTGCAGCGGTTGCCACAGTTATTGCTTTGATTGTTTTTTACTGACCCGTTTCAAAATGGGTCTTTTATTCTGTGCTGAGTTTCATGAGGGAGAAAACAGCACGAGCAAGAGCAAACATTTTATAAAAACCACTAATCATCTTGAGAGTGCTGAAATTTTGCAACCTGGGATAATTAAACTGCAGTGGTTGCCTCGGCTTTGCCTCTGCAGAGGTCTTCCTTTGTTTTGATTTATTCACAACCCATTTATTTACGTTCTGTGACTCCATTAGTGGAACATCTAATGTCATTATAATAAAACATGGTCGTCTGGAATCGTGGAATGGTTCGTGCCTGGATCTGATTGTTTGAATTTCTTTTACAGGAATATAAACCCTACATGTTCTGGATGAACATGATTGATGCCTTCTACCAAAGCCTCATCTGTTTCTTCATCCCTTACTTTGTAAGTTTGATTAGAATGTTTTGAGTATTAGCTGAATTTTCCATGCAAGTTCCATGGCTGTTCAAGTATGTCTCCCTTAAGATGAAGGCCATCTGAACTTAATTCAACTTTTTAGTACAGTATTTAAAGTTTGAGTGCACTGCAGAAATGTTTTTACTTGTTTTCCAGTAAATATACTGAAAAATCCTTCAAATGAGAGAAATTTAGGTAACACTTTAAAATAAGGAACACACATTCACTATTAAGAGTTTTCCCTGAACAAACTCCTAATTTGATGCTAATTAATAGTTAGTTAGTTGATAAGTTGAGTTTTGGGGAAGGATTAAGGGATCTAAAATACTGTCATGCGGAATAAGGCATTAATATGTGCTTAATAAGTACTGATAAGCAATATGCATGCTAATAAGCAACTAGTTATTAGTGAGAATTGGTCTTTAAAACAAAGTGTTACCGAAATTTACTTCAAGCAAGACTTTGTAGAATTAAGACTGATTTGCATAGATTGTGTCTTCACTATTAGTGTATTTTGTCTATTGCACTGGCAGATTTTAAAAATTTTTTTTATTTTAACTAGTTTATAATGAATGCTTTAAAGTAAACTTTTTGTTTCAAGAATTTTCTGATATTTTAACTGCACTTTTTGCAGTGTGCTGTGCATGTAAAGTAAAATACTTAAAGTAGGGTGTGTAAGTAAGCAAAGTGTTGTGTGAATGTCATATATTTGCAGGCTTACGTTGACTCTGATGTGGATTTGTTTACATGGGGCACTCCCATCACCACCTTGGCACTCTTCACCATTTTGCTGCACTTGGGCATCGAAACCAAAACCTGGGTGAGTCTTGCTTTACAATATGCAAAATGTAATAAGATGGTGTGATGTAGTGACTAAAACTCGGTCAAACTCACTCCAAAACTCACTCTTCATGGTTCTTTTGTACTGCTTTTGCAATGTAAAGATGGTTGTACGCCTGTTATGATTGTTGAGGGTCTCTGGTTAAACCTGTTTATTCGGTTTCTTATCCTAAACACAATTTCCAAAGATGCTGATAAGAGTAGTGAAGTCTGATTTCAGTCTGATTAATGTTCATTTCAATAAATCGATTGAGTAATTTGTCTACACCATCAGTTAGAAATGTTCAAGGACGTCCCTACATGGCATTTTACATGTGTATAGTTAAATGTTTATTATATTCATATTTATATGGTACTTGGAATGGTTTTAATATTATTTATATTTCTAAAATAATTTTAAATTATAATAAAAAAATAAACATTATTCTTTCATTCATCCACTTAGTGAAAGATATTCTTTAAAGTATTTTGAACTTGCAATATCTTTTATTTTGTTTTATTTTATTTTTTATTTTATTTATTTATTTTTTTTGTTTTTGTTTTATTGACATACAGTATAAATTTTAGTGGTTCAAGTCTAGTTTAAAAGATCTTAAACTACACTAAATTAGATTTTTTTTTTTTTAACACTGCAGCAATCCTGATACTGACTTTATACTGCTGTGGTATTTTATTATTTTCTTTAACACCTTTGTAGCTAACCAATTTTCTTCATATGTCATTGTTGCTTAAACTTCCTCTAAAACAATCTGTTATGGTGTCGCAATATGTATGAGTATACATACATCTTATGTACGATTCATCTGACAAAGGTTAGGATTTGGAAATGATGAAGTGCTTTAGCTTTGCTGAAATCAAAAACCCATCTCACACACGTGTACGAAGGGATAGAAAAAGCAAGCCTTTCCTTTCTTTCTCCAAATACAAAATGAGGCTGAACACTGTGGCGAGGAAGGCCAGGATGATGCTGATACGGCCAGAGACATTTATGCAGGGAGCCTCCATGATTGGTTTGAACCGGGAGATACTGCGCCATCAGGAACCATACATCAGCCTGACAGCCCATGCAGGCAGCATCAGTCCAGCCCACTGTGCTCGTCTCTCTCGCTCACCACGGTGGCGTATACATGGCCGTCACGCACAGGGTAGCCAAAGCTCATAGTTGATTTTGTCGATGCATGTCCTGTGGTGTATTGCGAACCGCATTTATGTATGTGTGCAGCCCGCACCTGATTCGCCTCTATTTTTCCCTCTTTTCTTGAGTCGCTGTTTTAGATTTATGAGCGTGAATTGGATTAGAGCTTTTTCCATTACACCGGCGCTGTAAATTTTCAGCTGACAAGTTTCGGTGCGTGAAAAATGTCCTCTGCAGCCTCACTGTCTTTCTGGACATGATGATGGCTTCTGGTGTGAAAGAGGCTGTTCTTCACAGTAAATGGCTCAAGTAGAGAGTAAACGTTTCCAATCGTTGGGCTGGCAGTTTCATCGTTCCACGTGCTGCCTGGGAAAATGAACACACGTACTGGAGAGAGCGAGTGAACACCATTTAGGTCATCTGAGGTGAGGGCAATGTTGTGGCCAAAGTACATATCAGAAGGTCGTTGCCCTGTGCGCATTCGAAGTCAAAGTGAATTTCCATGCTCAGCCCATTTCAGTTCCATAATTTGACTGACATATTTGAGTAAAACAGGAAAAGCTTTACTTTTGTACAGCAGAAAATAATAAACTTGGAGACTGAATTATGTAATAGAAATGACTGGAAACACATTTGATCCAGTGGTCTGAAGTCTGAAGTATGAAATGTGAATAATGTATGACGCGTTTTGAAATTTGTTCTCATTTTGAGTCATTGTAAAATATCTACTTCAGGCAATTTAGCGACTCTGTTAACTCTGCCTGGATTGTCTTAAATTATTTTACAGACGTGGATGAACTGGGTGTCGATTGGCTTCAGTATAGCTCTCTTCTTTACTGTGGCACTGTGTTACAATGCTTCCTGCCCAACCTGTTTCTCTCCCTCCAACACTTACTGGACCATGCAGAGGCTGCTGGGAGATCCTATATTCTACCTGCTGTGTGTTGTCACACCTATTGCCGCTCTTCTTCCCAGGTATATATAACGGTTATTAAACCTCATTGGAAATGCTTTGGAATTTTGTGTAATTACGTAATTTAATAATATTAATATGTGATTTAGTAATATTATAAATTATTATATTTTTAGCATAACCGAAGTTTTAAAAGTTGCAGAAAACAATTTCTTATTAATTTAATTTTCTCTGTATTTTCAGAGTTAACATAGATTTTGAATCACATATTTATGTATTATATTATATTATATTATAATTAATAAGATGATAATTAATTAAATAATAAAATACAAAATATAAAAATAAATATTTATAAAATATTTTATAAATATTTTAATCATTAATCAATAATAAATAATGGGGGGTTTTTTTATAAAGTGAATCAAATTTTAAAAATGTGAAATTATTGAAATATTAACTTAAAATCTCAGGGGGTACTTGAAGTAAATATTTCATGTTAAAAGGGTTTGGCTGACAAAAAAAAATTTAAAAAAACAATTTATTCAGACACCTTCATCATTTCTCACATTATCACAGTTTATTCGCTATAGTTTGGAAAATGGTAACAAAATATGACGAACTCAAAGAGTTAAACTGTGTCAGAATAAATTTATCTTGATAATGTCAGATAACTGATAGAAAGTTATGTAACAAAACATGGTCTGGTCAAAGTGTCAAATCAATTTTTGCTCCCAAATTTTTATAAATTTTACTGGTAGTCCACTGTATGAGGAATTTTTGGGTATAAATATGTCACAGTTTACTTTATTTTGCTATCCTCACTAACATAAATGAACTATCATTAAAACAGTCATTAAAACGATGCTATTTTTGTGCTTTCTAAGATGATTATGTACAAACGCAAATCTCAAAAATGTGTGTGGTGTGAAATTGTTTGGTCTGGTGTCTACTGCCAGTGTCCATGTAACTGCAGTGCTCATGGGAGTTTTAGTTTTTCCTGTCTCCTTTTTGCTGACTCTTTGTTGTTTTCATGTCCCAGATACTTTTATAGAGCTTGTCAGGGAACTCTATTCCCAAACCCTGTCCATGTGGGAAGACAACTGGACAACCTGCCGGTGGACATGCGCAGGATCTTCCTGAGCCAGAGCCAGATGAAGCTGGGCTCCCTCGGGTCACTGTTTCCCCCCCGCGCCCCGTTATTCCCTCTCTGCAGGCCTTTCCAGAAAGACTACAGGCCCAGGGTAAAGCAAGCCCACATGAGTAGTACCAAACAGAAGGAGAAAGCTATATCCAGCCCCATCCCATCAAAGAGCATGGAGATGCGGGACACACCTTTAAGCTCAAAAAACTCTGACAACCATATCACACTCAACTTCAGAATGCAGGACAAAGTTCAGTCCTGCAGACAGGGCTCAGACGGCCCTGAGAACTGCGTGAAGGAACCTTCGAGTCCCATTACAGGCACTCTGCCGTACACCAAAGACACTCCGGCCTCCAGGACTATTTTGGATAGCATAGGCTTGGAGGTCCCGCTGAGCCCAACAGACATCTGTCAGGTCGGGTTGCTCACCTCCACTCCGTTGCTTCTTCAAACTGAGACTATGCAGCTTACAACGCCACCCAGAAGTTGTTTTTTGGGGCAAAAGCTGGATGACGAGGACCATTCAAACCAAAAGTCCCTACTGAAACAGGCCAGGGATGTGGATCACAACCAGTCAACTAGCTGCCTACAAGAACATTCACTCAAAACAACATTTCTATGATGCTTTCTACCTGTTACGCTGATTCAAATTTGCACGTTAGCTTTAAGAAATGTTATTATATATTCAAGATTATTTTATGAAGATATAGGTTGGTACTATATATATATATATATATATATATATATATATATATATATTTTAGATGTATAAAGTGTTTTTTTTAATTTTTTTTTTTTATATAGAGTGGCCAGCATATGCAAACTGGATGGTCTTATTATTTGCTTTTACTGAGTTCTTATTTTTATTTTTTTTTAAACCATCTCAAAAGTGGAGGAGGTTTGTTTCTCGAGGCAGAAGCAGTCCAGAGACATTCCTTTTATCTGTTTATTTGAACCTGGATGTTCTGGCGCACTTTAAAGACCTTCCTGTCCTACCATTAGACACGGCTGATAGCACTACACTCGTATTTCCCCATCCCAGAAATAAAAAATCATGGTACCCTTCAATGTCAATAGCTACAGAAATTTCAGTAACACTTTACGAAAAGTGTACATGAGAAGTCCTGAATTCAGACTTAGTTTTGCATAAAGAGATGAACTAATCAACAACTAATAATGTGCGACAGGAGTCAGACTTAACATCTTGTTAGTACATATTTGTTGTAGTATGTTTTAAAACTTAACACTCTAAATCAAATTATTTCTATTACAAAGAATGTGAAGTGGCAAAACCTGCTCTGACTTTAATTAAACATGCATGATTTTAACTCATTTTAATGCCTGAATAACAGTTGCTTCACATTCATGTTATTGGATAATCATGCTTTATCATTTAAATGAATAATCCCATTTAAAATCTAATTATGGGTTGTTGTTGTTTTTTTTGCTACTTCAAATTCTTTGTCATACAGCCAATCTAATGCATTAACTATCAAACTTGTTCAAACATGTAGTTAAAGTGGCCATTATTCACATGAATCCCTCTGATTCCAGTCATATCTCATGCTAGCGCTTAATTAGTTCTTGATTAGTCTGTGAGTTAATTCCCCATTAGTTTAACTATTTGTTCAAGTATTAGTACATGATTTATATACCCTATTTGTAAAGTGTTAGTGGAATTCCTTAAATACTCCTTTGTGTTGTGTTTGTGTTGTTAGCTCCCCTGGTGACTTTAGTGCTGAGCAAGAGATGCACTCTACAGTTGTTGATGCTGTCCAAAGGACTATGCATGACACTTGTACTCTATTGCATTCCATTATTGAAGCTCTTAGACATCTACCAGACTTTAAAATGTCAGTATCTCACACCAACATCATTATTAACTTACTAGAGTCAAATATTATCATGTAAAACGGATCTGTCCTCTAGTGCAGTTGAACTTTTCATGCATATACAGATGGTGCTTATGGCAGGTTCCAGCTCAAGTATTTGTCTTTTTCTTCACTTTTTGCTGCTGCTTTTGTTTCTACATACATTCCTGCAGGAAAGGATTTCACTTTTGCCTTTTTATATATATAGTTATATTCATTCAGTCATAGTGCAGAGTGCTTTAGGAAATAAGAGGCCAATGCATCCAAGCTACTTTATTGACATATATGCATCTTCTGCTATTTGCTGTGATTGTATTTTTCTGCTGTTTACTCTATTCATGATCCTTGACCAAAGATGCAAGATGCACATGACCGCTGGAGCATTTGTACTGTAACCGCTTGCTCGGGCTGATCACTTTATCAATTAGCAATTTAATTGGATCAGGGCTGCTACTCTTTTATTAAAGGGATATTTCAGCCAAAATGATTTTTTTTTTTTTTTTTTTTTTTTTGGTTTTTTTATTGTTTACTCACCCTTTTGTCATTTGAAAACTTGTTTGAATTTCTTCTGTTGAACACAAAATAACTTTCTTTTTTTTTTTTTCCATGCAATGAAAGTCAATGGGGTCCAAATGGTATTGACTTTCATTGCATGGACAAAAAAAATGTTTTTTGGTATTCCACAGAAGAAAGTAAGTCATACTGGTTTGGAATGACGTGAGGGTGAGTATACAATGACAGAAATGTCATTTTTGTCTGAACTAGCTCTTTAAGTGTCTTTGTGCCCTCACCGCTCAAGTTTCTATACCCAAACTGGTCCATTTTTTTTTCATGACAGGAATAATGCATTGTATGCATTTGTGTCTCGCTCACCCTCAGGAACGCCAGCGTACGTTCATAAAAACATTCCATTTTGATCAGTCTGTTTTAAGGGAATTACTCCGTGACTTTGTGACTTCTCATTGTTTTAAAGCTGTAATATGTGTAATGAACGGTTCTGACGAGCACATGGGTGGTTATCCGTTTGTTCCGCAAGAGAATATTCCGCAAATGTCAGGGGTGTGGTGTATTATAGAGTCCCCTAGAGAGATGCTAAAATAGTTTTTATGAGATGATTTGTCATGCTGTGCTCGCATAACCTCAAGGCCTCACCAATCTGTTCGTTCGGGATCTCATTTGGGCAGTCGCTTTCAAAACCGCTGATTTATGAACAGCCTACCAGGAGGATTATGAGATCTATTGTGCTCATTACACAACGAATGGTGTGAACAGAATGTGCTCAGACCAAAAAAAACAGGGGTGTTACATTAGAAAGCATCTCGGTTGTACTTTCCTGTCATTCATAAACACAAAAACTCGTTTTTTTTTTTTGTTTTGTTTTGTTTTTTGAGGTGTATATAGAGGGCGATGCAGTATTAAGCTGGGTGTGAGCAGGAAAAAAAATGACTGATTCTCTCTGTATGTCTGGATACTACAGTAAAACCTTAAAGAAACTAATATGAAGCACACAAGTACTTTGTCCCTTCAGTTTTTCTTCTGCACAGCTCAGGTTCAGCGTTCGCCGCTTTGAGCAATATTGAAAGTGTAATGCTTATAGTATCCGAAATTTATTTTATTTTCGTAGTTTGATAAAGGTAACGTTTGTATGTGCTAAAGTGCTTTAGTATACACAAGAAAACAGTTTTATACGATGTGGAATATATGTTATGTGCCTTAACACTGGAGAACACATATGTAGACGGCAATACATACAATGAATTTTATATACGTGCAGTATATGTAAAGGTATTTGGAGTTATATTAATAAATGAGGTTTAATAAAAAAAATCCTTTTGGTTTTTAACGAATTTAAGAGATTATGCTGTATTTTTTCTGTACTATATTTGTTTGTTTTTAGATTGGAATGTGCCAGTACTTGGATCCCAGTTTTCAGGTCTGTCAAGTTCTTGGCCAAGCATCACATGCTGTAATAGAATCCATTCACAGCTGCGTTCCAGAGCCTTTCCTCAACTTCAGGGCAGATCACCAGCAGGAATGCCATCCTTCAGAGTTTGTCATAGCACACATGTAAGCGTTGGGTGGACTTTTTGATACTCAGCATGACTTTTATCACTGTCACTGCCATGACTGTTTCTGGATCATTGTACTGTAATTGGTGTTTGTTATAGTCACACAAAGGTTCAGTTTGTTCTCACTGTAGACTCACGTTGCCAGCTCTTCATGAAAACACCTGTTTCAAGTGGTTCTCGGACATTTTGGATGGGTTTGTTAAATTTTTCACTCGTTCTGTGTTTGTTTCTTGACAAAGAACAACTCCTCATGTCATAAAACTGAAATAAATGGTAAGAAAATATTTCTTGTGCTCTCATTCTCTTGTTCGATTTTCTTACTCAGCACTCCAAAAGGACAATTCAAAAATTCCAAGCATTTTGGAGCCCGTGTGTGAGGAAAACGCAGTGTTATTTAGTATTATTGATCATTTGTGACCCTGGACCACAAAACCGGTCTTAAGTAGCACGGCATATTTGCAGCAATAGCCAAAAATACATTGCATAAGTCAAAATTCTTGATTTTTCTTTTATGCCAAAAATCATCAGGATGTTAAGTAAAGATCATGTTCCATGAAGATATTTTGTAAATTTCCTACTGTAAATATATCAAAACTTATTTTTTGATTAGTAATATGCATTGCTAAGAACTTCATTTGGACGACTTTAAAGGCGATTTTCTCAATATTTTGATTTTTTTTTTTTTTTGCTGCATCAGATTCCAGATTTCAAATAGCTGTATATTGGCCAAATATTGTCCTATCCTAACAAACCACCATCAATGGAAAGATTATTTATTCAGATTTCAGATGATGTATAAATTGATGTATAAATTTAAAAAAAATTGACCCTTATGACTGGTGTTGTGGTGCAGGGTCACACATTATTATAGGTTTTGATTAATGTTTTTCATTTCCATTTTCAATGTAATTTTAGTTAAGGTTTTAACTATATAATTGTTTTTGTTGTTTTTATTAGTTACTTTTAAATATCTATACAGTTTTATTATTATTTGTATTCTTTATTATATAGGTTTATTATTCTCCTGAGATTCATTGACATCAATTGCATTTTGATGGACCATGTTGAATAAAATCTGATCATGTTAACTGACCATTTGTGACCCTGGACCACAAAACCAGTCTCAAGTCGCTGGGGTATATTTCTAGCAATAGCCAAAAATACATTGTATGGGTCAAAATTATCGATTTTTCTTTTATGCCAAAAATCATTAGGATATTAAGTAAAGATCATGTTCCATGAAGATATTTTGTAAATTTCTTACCGTAAATGTATCAAAACTTAATTTTTGATTAGTAATATGTATTGCTAAGAACTTCATTTGGACAACTTTAAAGGTGTTTTTCTCAATATTTAGGTTTTTTTTTACACCCTCAGATTCCAGATTTTCAAATAGTTGTATCTCAGGCAAATATTGTCGTATCCTAACAAACCATACATCAATGGAAAGCTTATTTATTCAGAAATTTTAATTTCGAAAAATTTACACTTAAGACTGGTTTTGTCGTCCAGGGTCACATTTTGATTCTTGACAATCTTGGTACCCATTGTTTTCTGTTATATAGAAAAGAACAGACATTCTGCAAAATAAGTCATATGGGTTTGCAACAAAAGTGAATAAATGATGATTTATTATTTTTTGGCCTGACTTGCCCTAATACATCTCAGAGTCTCTTCTTTTTTTTCTCAGGTCTCCAGGAAGGCACTGGTATTCCAGCACATTGTAATTGCTCCCTCACAATGGGATCTGCAGGATGGCTGAGTGGATGCATTCACCTCAGGGAACAGCTGGAGACATTTCCTTTGGGAATGATATACACAGCTAGCAGTGGCTGGAACCATCTGTCAGCTCAAGAAGTGCTTGGTCACCCAAAGGCATGATGACGTTTTTTTTTTTTTTTTTTTTTTTTTTTTTGTTTGTTTTTTTTAAATGCCTTTTATCTGATGTTACACAATAGATGAGTTATGACACTTCATGTTCTCCCAGCTTATCAACACTTGATAGACAACACTCAATATATCTCATTCTTTGGTGGTTTCAGAGTAGTATTTGTAGAATTAGCCATACCTACATCCAAGCAAAATTGGTTTGGTGTTTTTTTTGTTTTGTTTTGTTTTGTTTGTTTTTGGTTCATTTTTTGTTTTGTTTTTTATTTTTTGGTTTGGTTTGTTTTTGGTTTATTTGGGTTTTGTTTTGTTTGTTTAGGTTTGTTTATGTGCTGATTTTTGGTGCAAAATCAGCAGTTTCTGTGAAATTGATTCAAACCGTAAATGTGTTTCCAGACCTGGAAGCTTATTGGTAGACAACAGCTAGTGTTATAGCAAATGACTGTGTAAATGTCAAACATTTATCGAATTTTGCCTGGTTTATTTAAACTGAAAAAAAAAAAAAAAAAAAAGTTCATTTTAATACATGGTTTTAATACATTTTCTGTGTTTTGGACAAAATTCAATCAATTAGGTGGAATGAACATTAGATGTGTTTGGATTTGCTCACTTTACTCATAATTAATCAGATTTAAATAAAACACTAGTAAGTTCAAATAATAAAATATAAGTGAAATCAAAGTTCTGTTTTGTGTGGCCTGAGCATCAGTCCAAAACAACCTGATTTTTATTCTCTGATTTTTTCTGAACCAACATTTCTCTCATGACTCAAGATATGTGTTTACTCGGGAGAAAACTCTATACAGTTTTATCCTAAGCAGGAGTTGGCAAGGCCTTTAGAACTGAAGATGGAAGATGGATGATATCTGGCCCAGAGTAGCTCTTGCTGGTCGTTGGGTGGTACGTTTAGCATCTGTGGTCCCTCTTCTGGAGGCAGAAAAGAGATTATTAATGAATTTCCTTTAAAGCACGAAGCAGGGGAGGTTGTGCTGATGCTGCCATACAGAGCTTCCCTCCGGCCCCTGCTACAGGCAAATTACTGGATGCCGCCTTTGCACTTTTCAAAATCAACTTTCGTCATCCAGACAAAGAGATAATGACCTTCCTTTACTTGCTAACGTGGTCTCTTTTCTGAGGTTAGCACAGCACACTAGAGATCTTACCTCTGTCTTTTCCTTCATTCTCTCTATTTGTGGTGATGAAGTTTGTTTTGCTTTAGCGCCACTGTTATCTGTCCCTCAGAAACCAGCGGTGATTTGTGGATTGGAGAGGGTCACGTAGTTTGTCATAAACAGCCACTAAACTCTTAAGCAAGGGATAATGTACAGTCGGCTGAACGTTATTGCAAAATAAACCCCAAAAGACAGATCAAGACCCTGATGCGCAGGTGTCTTTTATTGTCCTGAAGAGGTTTATTTTGTAATAATTACTGGCTTACTGTACAGTAACACTTTTTTTTTTTTACCAAACAAGGTAAGGTGTTATACTAACTTTCATTAATAAATCATTAACAAACATTATATAATGCTTAATGGATCATTGGTTAATACTTATTAATGTCACTAAACTTTCAATTCATACGCTCATACGCTTTTTTTTAAAAATCTACACAATGATTTTAACAGAAATTATACAAGGATTAAAAGCTTATTTGTTAATGTACTTTTGAATGCTAACAAATGTCATTAAACTTCACTTCATATGCCGCTTAATGTTCTGTTTACATTTTCAAATGTTTTGAAAAAATAGCTTAATTAGTCATTTTCAGTCAAATTCTTTGTTATATTATTCATTAACTCATAATCACAGTCTGTAAAGGTGATATATTTGGTCTTTGTTGTGCAGATTTCTACTATTTACACATTATAACAATCATTTCTTAATCATTTATTCATGTTTTTGCTGTACTCCTAAAGTAGAAACTATTCATCATTTGTAAATGTTTATAAATGTTAACTAATCATTTAGTACCTTTTATGGGCATTGGACTTTTAGCTACTGTAACAATGTTTGTGTAAAGGGTGGTTAGTTAAGTTTAGCTAAATGCTTTCTAAAGACATGACACACATTGTAATATAAACAGATTGAACCGAGTTCCCATATAGTAATCAAATTGACCCCTGTACACTGTTGACCCCTTAACCAACCCTTAAACCTACCCATACCACCAAATCTGTCCCTAACCTTACCCGTATCACACCATAATAGCAGCAAAAGTGCTGTAAGTTTATAAATACACATTTATTTGTGTCCTGTCAATATTTTATCTGTCAGAAACTCTTTCCATCTTTAAAATCCAAAACTTCCATCTTCACAAATACATTGAAAGGCAATAAGAAGATAGATGCTGCAGTTCTTCTGTTCTAGAGGTAACTAAGGGTTTGCTGAGAAATGTGAGGTTTAAATGCAATGCAATTCATTATTCATCTCTTTTACAGGTGGGAATCTTCAATTCCTTATGCAGCCTTGTAAAACAAGCTAAGGCAGCAGTGTGTCTTCTTCACAGTTTCCCTTCAGGCTGCCTGTAGGAATAGTTCACTTGGGAGCTCATGTAGGGCTCATCTTAAGTTCACGGTCAGAGTTTCACTTTAATAACCTCATACAAGGTGTCTAGAAAAGTTACTAATCATTTCATGAAATGTGAATTAATTGTTGTCATTATTAATTTATTATTAGTGCTTGCTAAGGCAAATCTGCTATGTTTGCTGCATGGAACTACAGGCCAAAACCTTGAAATACCCTCAAAAAGAGTCAAAGTCAATGGTAAAATTATACAATTAGCAATTTGTAATATAATATTTACTTGCAAAACATAGGAGAAAGCTTCTGTTTGTTGGGAAAAATGTATTTTAGTATCAATGAAATATATTTTTTATATATATATATTTTTTTTTTTTTTCTGATTTCATGTTAATTTTAGTTTCATTTTTTGTAATTTTGTTGTGTTTTTGTCACATTTTATTAGTTTTTGGTGGGTTTTTTTTAAAAATATGTTTAAATATATTTTTAAAAAATTCTTTTAGTTAAATATAATCACACTGGTACAGAATAAGTTGCAGTGTAGACCAGACCTTATTGCATTTATTTAATGGTCTGCTACTCCAGACTTGTTACTGAGCTGCACTGCATTGTAACTCAAGGGTGTGCGAGTCCCCAAAGAATTGCCTTGAAACGTGGCAGTGAGTATGTTTTTTAAGCTTAAAATGAGATTGCAATTAGACAAATGAGACAGGACACCCGCTGAGTGACAGCCTGCCTCAGGTATGTGGAAGGGAAGGTCTTATTAAGATCATGACACACGCTGACACTCTCCTAATTGCCTCTTTGTCCCTCACCACACTCACTCTCACTGTAACTATGGCACATTTCCAAAATTCACTTAATGATCAGAAGAGCTGTTAATATTTTCTAAGCCCATTCGACAACCTTCATTAACACTCCCCTGCCGTACCCCACCCCTGGGGGTGGAGCATGATAGGCAGGCTCATGAATATTAATTAAATGCATGCAGGGACATTTTGCTCTTTAGTGTTTAATGTGCATCCTGCATCTGGGAGGTCATTGCATCAGGTTGTGTGATGGGTGTTGGACATTCTCAGTAAATAATACATGAAAGTAGTATTTGAAAGGGTTGTTCTAGGCTTTCATCATACGGTGTGTCCTTGCACACTACTAATCAAGCAGGCTAGCTAAAGACCTCCGTAAATCAGCCAAGGTATGTCAACGTTTTTCCAGTAGTCATCTATCAAAGCCTGTGAAATCAGTTTATTGTATGATTGAATAGCAGACCCAAATGTACAACATTGTCCATGCATCTCTGAAAGATCAGGGCTGTTTTAGACTTTTAGACCAAACAGCAAGGTTTAGTCCTCATTGCAGTTTATTCTTATCAAGAACTGAGAATCTGAATTGTGATCTGTCCATTGCCAACACTATGAACAATGGGGGGCAAAATGGGGGGCAACAAAAATGGCTGCCAACTCTTAATCAAATTTTCAAAGTTAGTAAGTTAAATTGTGGATCATCATGAAGGTTTGTGTGCAGGCTGTCCTTCACAAGTCACATGCCAAATTTAGCCAGAATTAGCCATATGAGGGCGCTATAAAAAGTGAATCTATGGTTAGTGTATAGGAACTCCATAGGCTTTTTCAAATCTAAAAACTGCATATGTTATCAAGGCCGTT
Organism: Spinibarbus caldwelli; assembly: GCA_039654775.1. Lineage (NCBI taxonomy): Eukaryota > Metazoa > Chordata > Actinopteri > Cypriniformes > Cyprinidae > Spinibarbus > Spinibarbus caldwelli. The sequence goes on from CM077237.1 coordinate 22,785,111, forward strand.
TAAATTTCCCACCATTTGACTGTCATTGTATCTACAGCATTTGTTTTGCCACAACTGGAAAAACTGTCATTTTCTGCACTTTTCTACTTGGACCCTGCTGCTTGTATGCGTTTGTATGAAATATTTATTATTTTGTAAAACTGTGCTTCGCATTCATCGCAAACTGCATTGCTCATGCTGTTTGAATCAATGTTTTCAAGGATAGACCATGTACTAACAGCATATACAATGGACTATCATATTTTGCTGGCAGTTTAACTCCAGGTTAGCATCTGCTTTTTTTTCTCCCCTCCCATGAGTTGTTTTACTAAAGCCTGCATTTATTTACTTAATCAAACAAGTTGTAACACAATCTGTTAATGCCTGATTTTAGAAATATGGGGGAATTGGTTCACAATTATTTGTCCATTTTTGCCATGCTTATTCCTTTAATTTTATTTAATTTTAATTTTTTTTTTTTTTTAAAGCTACACAAGTACCAGCAGTAATGTTTCAAGGCTACGTAATATAGTTACTTCTGTGTAAGAAAATATAAGCAGTAACAAAAAACAAATAAAGCTAAATGTAATTATACCTAAAAAATGATTTTTTTTCTGTTCTCTCTGTGTTAAAAGAAAAAAAAATACAAAGTCAGTTTTAAAGGAACACAATCACTTAAAAGCAAACAATGAGTGAAGGAATGCAGGCATTATAATGCATCAGTGAGATTACAGAGACTCCCAGTGTTCAGCTGAGTAATAGCAGAAACACCAGCGTTCTGCAGTTTGATGAAATATGCAAAGGCATCTCTTCACTCTTCAAGCACACTGCATTCAACTGTGCTCCATATATCTATTCATTTTGTTCACTATAAATTCAGTTGTGGTCATAGATCACAGCAGCGGCCAGCAATAATTCATCTGTATGTGATTTAATATACCATGCTGTTAGTCTGCTTCTTTTTTGATGAAAATATCTGTCTTTGAGCATGTGTATGAGCTGCGGCTCACATCAGGGTTCAGCAGTCCCCACTTCTGTAATATATAACTCAAATCTTATGATTTCTGTCTTTGATTTAAAGTCTACAGCCTTTCAGCCACAAATAAAAATGACAGCTGCCTAAACCAAACGGCACAGTGAATGTACGACTCCATTTCCAATTCAATACAATTACAGAATAATGACACTCTCAAGGCCACATGGGAACTGCGTACATCAGCTCGATGAAACCATATACATTATTTAAAAAAGAAAAAATCTATTTCAGGGTAGGTATGTTCTCCTCAGTGTGCTTACATGAGATGATAAACAAAATTCAGACTGTAATACATTGGATGAATATAAATTATATATGGCGCTGGTACAGACTGGGTTCACAAATTTATTTTTGCACAAGTATGTAGCTCAGTATCAGTGAATCTTTCACAGAGTAGGTTAGTTTTTTTAAAGTGAGTTTTTGTGTTGACAATTTATCTAGCTCTAAAAATATATAGATGTTGGTGAAATGCATACATGTATAAAACCATGTAAATAATTTTGCTAAAGATTAGCCTTGAATTATTATATTATTAATTAATATGTGTATATATTATTAATTCATCATATTTTTTTCCAACTATGATAGCGAGCTTTGCCACCAAATTCAATTGCAAAAAAAAAAAAAAAAAATCCTGTTTTTGCCACCTGAGCCTATTACAAAAAATGTTGAAAATGATTTTACTAAATTTAAATATATGAAAATTTATGAAAATATATCAAAATTAAGGAATAATGTGTAGCAAAACAAGACTTTAATTCGAAGTTGGGCATTCATAATTTTTATTTGTTTTGTATTTATTTATTTTTTTATGTTACTTGCTCACACATTTCCTAATGATTCACCTTGCCATGGCACAGTTTACCCCTACAGGCTTGTGTTAAACTTTTTTTTTTTCATTGATAGCAGGCATTCTTAAATATAATTAGACGCATTAGTTTTACCTCATTTCTCCTTGCCTATAGAGGACAACTTAAGTTAAAAGTGTCACTACTTACCCCACTCTCCCTTATATTAACACAGACAAGGAACACATAAAGAATCAACACTTTATGTGGTTCTTTTTCTTCTCACTCAGTTGATTACAACAACAGTATCATTCTGCCTTTGAAAAAGGTCTTGTGCTGATCTTAGCAAAGTTGTTTGCCCATTAGGCCTTTGAGAGAGTGACTTTGATGGCTTCCGTCCAAGATTAAAATGAATTGTTAAGACAGAGAGGCTCAGGGGCTGGCTGACTGATGAGCGCTTCTTCATCAGTGCCATTTAACCAGATTCTAAAGCTGATGCGAAGGAAAGCACTGAACGATGAGCAATCGTGTGCATACTGAAGACTTCTGATTCTGATTGAACAACGTCAACAATAGCCATGAATTAACTTATGAGTCTGGTGATTACAACTCTTCAATCTCTTCTGACCTAAGTGCATTTACTGACACAAAGAGAAGGAAGGAGACATGAGTTAAGTGCTTCTGTTTTGAGGTTTCAGCAGGGGAAGAGAGGACAGATGTTACTTAAAGTGTTCATGCATAATTTGTCATGTTCTGGTATCAAATGTCAATTAAGCCATGCTGAGAACACTATAAAGCACCTTTTAGTATCTCACCAAATTAATTATGATGATGTCTAAAAGTATATCTGTTTTGAGATTGGATAAAATGTCTTTCGCTGCAATCACTCAAGCAAATGATTTCTACCGGTCGTTTTAAAAGAAGCAGTTAGAGCCAAAGCAGGAATACTTACAGTTTCCTCTGGAAGACAAAATCCATTTAAATACAGCAAAAACACTGGGTGAGTTAGAACAGTAAACATGAAGTATTGTCTTTGGTGTCAAAACAGAGACAAGAAACCTTTGTTGTTGATGCGTACTTGCTGTAATAGTTGTTGGAGGCCAATAAATAAAACTCTGCCCCCCTTCAACGCCTCATTCTGACTGATTTAAATGTTGCTTGTTTTTCACTCATTGTGAAAATGTGAATTGTGAAAAAAAAACAAAAAAAACAGCAAGCTGTTAAAGAATCGTTTAAATTATCTATGTAGATTTTACAATGCCACAAGACTTCAAGAACAACTAGACTAAAAATAAAATTCAAAATTAGTGTAGAAACAATTTTAACTAAGTAAATTTCAAAAAGAACTAAAAAGAAACAGAAAGACTGAAACAGTGTTTTCTTATAAAACCTATTCCAGTAATCTTTGTTTTATTTACAGCTTCAAAAAATTAAAATCTTTTCACAATGTAGAATCAAGTAGTTAATCAGTTTATCTCTCTTTTTTAGCATTTTGACTTCTTTTTAAGTAGAAGCAAGGCAGTAAATTCAAATTGGGATGTCACACTGTAAAGAAAATACAGAAATATTCTCCAGCACCCTTTCTATCCACTCTTTATCATTCAAAATGATTTCTGAGTCCAGCGATAGCAGCTAGCATTACTCCTAATGCTGCAGTTTATCACCCTGTTAAACAGGCCGGCTGAAAAGGTCACAGAGAGCGAGGCACTGAGGGGACAGCTATTTGACAAATATAACTGGACCTTCTTGCTCTTCCAAAGGTCAACAGAAACATATTCCTTATGCATTTTAAACATGGCAGGAGAGGAAGATTGAGTCCCAAGGGTACTTTCTAGAGCGGTCAGTGGGAGTGGGCTGTTTTTCAGTCAGAATTATCTAATGCACTCTTTTTAAAAAGACATTGTCATTTTTCCATTTTGTCACATGCCAACTTATCCTACACAACTGACCAGATTCTAGAAGCTCAGGGAATATATGATTGGTTTGATTTTATATTCCTGCTTAACTGAAATATTGTCTATTTTAGTCTATGAACAATTTTTCCTTTACAGTATCATACAACAATATTCTTAAAGCTATTAATATTTATATTTATATTAATATAAAATGTAATATACAATTTTTATTATGCTCTTGTATATTGTATTATTATTATTATTATTATTATTATTATTATTATTACTATTATTTGAAATGGAAATTTTTCACATATTCCCCAATGATTCAACTTACCCCATAATATAATATAATATAATATAATATAATATAATATAATATAATATAATATAATATTTTGTTAATAATAATAATATTATTATTATTATTATTATTATTATTATTATTTAATAAATAAAATATATTGGTAATATGAAAGATATTAGTAAAGTTTTTTTTTTGGATGGAAATATCTAGAATTTGTGTATGTTTGCATGTTCTGAATATTTTAGATATAAATTGATGTATAATATTTTAAATATGTAAATTGTTCACATATTCCCCATTGATTAAACATACTCCTCATATAATAAAATATAATATAATATACGTTTTTTTTCATCTGAAAAAAAAAAAAAAATTTTTCCCCCACACAACTTTTTTCTGTGTATTTGGTTTTGCAGATGACTTAAATACAGTAATATGTGACACATGCATGTATAGCCCACTGTTCTGTTTCCCAACAGTATATTTTGACATATTGATGGTTAAATCACCCGAACTGTTACCAGAGTGTTTTCTTCATTTGTTCGGCCATCACACTTGCTGCAAATCCAGTTTGTTCTCAGTCTTTTTATGTGTGTGGCTCAAGGGTACAGCTTGGAAGATTGATGCTATTTGCACACGTAGAGAGGTAAAGGAGAGAACCCCTCAGACATTGAGAATTCACTTACTGTTTGTTTATTGGTTTGTGGGAGCTATAATGTCTCTTTCTCCTTGAAATGAAATCATTCAAGGTATGTAGCCATTCATTCCATGATGTCCTTTAAGATTATATGACTTTTTTTTCTCCACAGCAACAGAATTTTTCCCCAGCATTCCATTTTGTTATGAATTACTTTAAAAATCTACTTCAACAACGCATAGCAGAGTCATGAATTTTTTAGACCTCTGGTATTTGAAAAGGCTGCAGGAATGAAAATTAAATGAATGGATAAAGGACACTGGTGCATTTATTTTTTCTTCACTGTGGAGATAAACCATTCTGTTGAGATTGTTCTTAAAATGTTCAGATATACAGTATGTATACTTAAGAACACACAAGTCTGGTTTAAAATAAATCTGTCAAATGATTGTGATCCTGCATTTCCAAACCCACAAATCAGTGCATTCAGCAGCTCCATCACCTTATGCCCTAAATCCTACCATCAGTCTAGAAAGGAAACACAGCCTCACCACAGACCTTGACTGCATGTGTGCTGTGTGAGTTTATGTGTGTTGCAGTCCCAATCAAGGTCTATGTGTTGGACCCTCAGATAGCATGTGAAATGTATTATTTGTGTGTCAAATTATGACTGTCTGTTTCACTGGTAGCTTGTTTATGTTCTGCAGTGAGTGTCCCAAGGCCTTGGCATTTTTTAGTCTCGCAAAAGGGCCTGGAGTGTTCTGGGCCTCTATCTTTCTCCCACGGGCTTTCGCCTGATGTGGCCAACGTGGCTGTGGGCTTTTGGTGAAAAACAGTCCAGCCAAGTCCTCTCAAAGCCATCAAAGTTATAACTTCAAAAATATATGTATACACTGCCATACAAAAGTTTGGAATCACTAAGATTGTTTAATGTAAAAGAAGTCTCTTATGCTCACCAAGGCTGCATTTATTTACACTCTTAAAAATAAAGGTTCTAACTCTGGAAAGAACCTTTCTGTAAACTGTTCTTAAGAGAACCATTTTTTTTCTCAGTGTGAAGAACATTTTAAAAATCTAAAGAACCTTTTGTGGAATTGAAAGGTTCTGTGGATGTTAAAGGTTCTTCATGGAACCATCAAAACCAATTAAGAACCTTTATTTTTAAGAGTGTACAGTAATACTGTAAAAAATTATTACAATTTAAAATAACTCTATATTAAAATAGAAATCGGTTCTTTTGAAATGTAACAATATTTCACAATATTACATTTTTTATTGTATTTTTGATCAAATAAATTCAGCCTTGTTGAGCATAAGAATTCTTTCAAAAACATTTTAAAATCTTTTGAATGGTAGTTATATATATCTGCCCTTTGTTTAGTTTTGTTCATAGGTTAAGCATGTTTTATAAACTAAACAAAACTTAATTTTACAATTTTTTTTTTTTTCTAAATTGAGGGCAAAATATTTCTCAGATCTTTAGTGCAGACATCTCATGCTAGTTTCATGCATATTTTGTGAACATATGCTGAGTCTTCGAGTTGAAAAATATGAATAGTTTTCCCCTCTTGTTTTCAATAGAATTGCTGCACGACAGCTGCACACTTTAGATTAGTTCAGTCTTTCCATCTAATAATGCTTCGGCAGATCTGTATGAGTGGGGTGGGATCTCAAACCGTGTTGACTCCGGGCTAAACAGCTGTCTATATTCATGAGATCCTCATTCTCCACAGCTGCATCATCATAAATAGTCACCTTTTCCATTATTCAAGCCCACAAGAGCTTCCTCTGAATTTACAGGATGTCTCTTGTCTCTTTCAGAAGAAAATTGTGCTTTTCTTGCAGGTCTGTGAGATAAGCAAAACACACAGCAGGATGCATGTGTAATCTAATGCGTGATGTTCATGCATTTTACGGTGATGAAAAGCTTGGGATAAGACTCAGATGTTCAAAGATCTAACAAATTTCCCATGTTGCATTGTAGCAGTGCTGACCCTAAAATATTCCCAGTCACTGCAGTTGTACCATCATGTTATTGTGATACACTGCTCTTGCATTCAGTGATTGCTTGTATCACATGCTTTGAATTTTTTGTTAAGAAATGGAGATTTTTCTTGCACGTCTGAGCAAATTGATAAATCAGTGTTACACTGTTAGATAAAGAACAAAAGTTTAGATCAATAAATGGTAATCAAGTCTTTTACAGCTGCTGCTTCTTGCAGCTGTAAAAGGCTAGTGAGATGTGAATAGGGTCTGGTGACAAGATAGGCTGTCAATACATGAACAGACTTCAGTGTCTCGGAAACCAGTAAATAGGTAGCTATTCAGTTTGTGCTTCCATTATTCAAGCTGGGTTATTCACAGCTATTTTATTACAATGCTTGCTTGCAAGGCAGTATTGATATTCTTCAAAAATTCTGGTTAGGGTGTTTTTTTCTAAACCCGTAAACATAGGCATTAAACCTCTACAATAAATTCAGCCCAAACCATGGAGTCTCAAACTTTGTTTGTTAAATAATTTCAGGCTAATGTGTGGCATTCTCTATTTTTGTCATTTTTATTCATTTCAAGATTTTTTTTAAATTACATTGATTTCACACCAATGACAATGACTAACAATAACAATAGCTAAAACTATAACGATAACAACTAAATGATCAATATTGCTGAAACCACTTTCAGGACCATTTTTTCAAGATGAGGAACAATAAAAAAACATTGGCAGCCAATCAGAATCCACCTGAGCATTTAAAGCAGCAGACCACATAACTTGAAGCACACATTTATAAAAAAAAGAACTAATATAGTTTTCTTTATAGTTATCGTTCTTGGTTTGTATGCGTCTTTATACTGACAGAATGCTCAACATTCAAAACTGAAATAACAGCAATGATATCATTGCAGTATTTGCCCGGTCTGTTATTGAAGTCTCTCAGTAGATTTGCAGAAATACAAAGACTTCTTTCTTTTGTGAACAACTCAGTGTTTTTAGCGAAATGGTTGAATAAATGATTCAATAACTCACTAAAGAGCTGTTACCAAGAACAATAAACATCATAAGGATGTACCGAGAATGTTGTTCTGAGAATATTTTCTCTCAACATTATGAATATTTTCTCTCAACATTATTCATTAAGTACAAATAACATGAAAAAGACATGCCAAAAATGTTGTTTGGAGAATGTTTTTTTCTCTGCATCATGAGAACATACATAAAACATAAAGTTGTAAGAATCCCTTACAAAAATTAACCATGGTTTTACTACAAATAAAACCAAAAAATAACATGGTTACCAGTTGAATCAGGGTAACCACAAATTAACCTTGGTTTTGCAAGACTAACCATTGTTTAACCATGGAAGGCTATCTGTAGTAAAACTGTGGTATACAAATGATAATCAATACATCAAAAAACCACGGTTACTACACTTTTAACTACAATAAAACATGCAGTTGTGTGTCTGTCACTTTAAATGCTTCTTTGAGGCTGGATTCTGCCTGGCTGTCAGTGGTATTATTATTAATATAGCTGAAAAAAAATCTTTAAGTGATTCAAACAATATTGCAGCTATGTTGTGGACATTTCTACTCTCACAGAATAAGAATGAGTGACAAAAGTTTGCAGTTAGTTATCATTGGTGTGACCGTCGCCCCCTGCAGGTACCACAGAACATCAGTAAACGAATATTTTAGGTGAACTGACTAAAAAAGACTCGAATCACTGAGATGAATCAAAATCCCACTGCTAGCAAGACAAGCACTGCTGTTTTCTTCAGCAAATGCAAAACTATTAAATTTTCCTTTCGGATTCTGCCATCTGCTGATTAACATTATTATTATAATGGTTTTTGATATGTATGTATAAAAAGTAAAAAAAAAAAAAAAAAAAAAGTCATCACTTCTCCACGCATCTCACTCAGATCTTGCACTGACTGCCAGAACGCTGTGCCGTGGTTTTTATACTGATGGTCGTCCTCGTGCCGCAGTGCATTGTGGGATCGTTCTCCGTGTTTGCCTCAGTTGATCAAGATGGCCGCGAATATTTTGTGGAGGGGTTTGAGTTGAATACACGCCGCACTCGGAGCGATTGTGATGTTGAGAGACCAGATTCATTCGTCCGCATCAGAACATCTTCCGAAGTAAGCTGTCAAAACATTAATCACGCTTCTCCCGCCCCGATCGCGCTTGATCGAAGCCGTAATAAGCGCTCTTAGGCCAGTTAGCCGCGCTGCTAACAGCTCCGGGGAGGGACGATAGGGGTTTCTGGTAAACAACTGAAATCTGTGTAGTCCCGATATCCTAAATACTCCCTCGCTTATGATTATGCAACAGCAACCGTTAAGTGAAATCCGTCTGTGCCTTTGAAATGTCAGACTGTGGTTAGCTGCAGCTAGGCTAACTAGTTAGCTCTTTCCTGCTATTAACGTTACTCCCCATGACAGTTTCTGCAAGGTTACACGATTTGCTGCTCTCACTCTGCCTTAAACGCACCGATCATCAGCACACTTTATTCCTGGCTATTAGGTCTGTGTTCGTTCGTTTTAAAATGAACCGTAGGAGATTGACTGTGTGTGTGTGCATGGCTGAAGTAGTTTGTGCACTGTCATACCCCCTGCCTGCCCCTCTGCGGCCTCGGCTCCTTCTGCCCGGGGTTAACGACTGTTTACCGGTTCACAGGATGTTTCCGTTGCGAAAACACACGGTGTGTTTTTAGTTCGGGCCTCTGTTTAGGTTTATGTTGCTGCTCTTCTTGCGGTCACATGGGCTGTGTGTCAAAAACTAGTGCGCTGACTACCTAGACAGCTTTTTTGAACATTGTAGGTTTCCAGAATACTGTCTAGGTAGGCAGCTCGCTTGGTTTTAAGACACTGTGACATTTTGCCCCGTGATGCACTTTAGGTCCGTGTTTACCAACAGTACATTGTTTTTCAATCATCTTGAGCAGTTACGATAAAAGGGTTGTTTTTATTTTTGGAAGAGCTATCACTTTTATCAGTGATTATTAAGTGAACTGTTTTCAGTCATCTGTGGATATTGTCTGTAGAGCAGTAAAGTTATTGATGTGTGTTAGTGACCGTTTTCTGTTCATCTGCAGGATTGCTACCTGACCACCTTTTGGTCTCTTTGAGTTCAGAGCCGCAGAAGAGTGTGATATTGGAAACTTTAAGCAAGTCTAATGTAAGTTTCTTTGTTTGTACCTGTGATAGATGACTGTTTTAATGGGTATTCTTACGTGACTTGACTGACTTACAGTACTTAAATGCTGATTGGTAAGATTCTGTTATTCTGTCATCATTTACTCGCCTTACTCAATTTCTTTGTTCTACTGAAATTTTGAAGAATGTTGGTAACCAAACAGTTGACAGTAGCCATTGATTTTCATAGTATTTTTTTCCATAAAAGTCAATGGCTATCGTCAACTGTTTGGTTGCCAGCATTCTTCAAAATATCATCTTTTGTGTTCAACAGAAGAAAGAAATTCATACAGGTTTGGAGCAACTTGAGGGTGAGTAAATGATGACAGAATTTTCAGTTTTGGTTGAACTGTCACTTTAAGAATAAGCAAATCCTTTTTTATCCTCAAGGTGTGGTCACATTTACCATTGCTAGGTGGCATTTTGCGGACGAAATCCATTCATTTCAACAGATCAAGGAGTGTCACTTGAGGGTGAAAAAGTTCCCCACTTTTGGTCAAGTGAATTCATCACATTGACCAACAGGAAGCTGCTTGGTTTGAAAGTATGAAGAGTGATTTATGTGTTTCTACACTATTCAGAATGAACTTTTTCCCCTGCAGATATTTTGCTAATGTGACCGCACCTTAAGGGTTCTTCAAAAAGGAATAATTACTGGTTGAAAAAGCACTATTAACCACGTTGGTTAATAAAGTCAAGTTTACAGTAAAACACTTGGAAGTACACAAGGCCAATCAATGAACACGAAATATGCACTGTTTTAAAAAAACTCAACATTATTATGTGTTTACATGAATTGCATTGGTGACACGTAACCAGAAGTTCATCCACCTAGAAAAGTCTAATTCCAAAAAACATAATTTAAGTATTACAGGTCAAATAATAAGCAGTTTTTAATGAATAATCATATTAAAGCTGTAATAAATATATAAGCTTCCCCAAGAAAAGCTGACTCCATTTACTTCCATTTGGATGTTCTGTAAGTGTTACTGTTACTGATTTGTATTATTTATTATTATTACTGAGAGATGAGTCACTTATTTTCTGCTTTGTTCAATATTATGCCACAAATGCTGTCAAAAGAGCAACTTGTTGAACCTGAAACATGTTGGGTTCCTTTATATTTGAATGACATCAAATCAATGATTTTCATATGAAGACACAAATGTGCATTGAATGTTTTCTATTGTTATAGATCAGTGCATGGTATTTTGTTTTCCGTGCATAAAGAATTTTGCAGGCATGGTCTAACAATGAGTAGCTGCATTATAGATATTCCAATCATTCTGTTTCAGATTAATAATTCTCTTTAAAAATGTAAAGTATAATGCTTGCTTTTTCCATCATTTTGAAAGTATTTTCATATGCACATGCAAAAGTCAACATGTTTTGATGGCTGTTGAGAAATTCAAATGGGTGGTTTTATTTTGAGTTTGATTACTAGAGAAATATTTGCACTGTTGTGAACTTATTTTGGGATTGAACCGTACTAATCCTCCTGCTATCCTGTTTGAATGTCTGATGCAGGAAGCGAGCAGCTGCAAAGCATTTAATTGAGCGCTACTACCACCAGTTAACAGAGGGCTGTGGAAATGAGGCCTGCACGAATGAGGCTTGTGGCTCTTCTCCGGGTTTCCAGCGCATGGATAACAATGCAGCGGCCATCAAGGCCCTGGAGTTATATAAGAATAATGCCAAACTGTGTGATCCTCATCCCTCTAAGAAAGGAGCCAGTTCAGCCTTCCCGGAGAACAGTGCCAAAGGAGCTCACAACTTCTCTGCTTGCAGCAACGGGAAGATGAACCATAAAGACCTACCACCCACAAGGGAGGACTTTAGAGGTGAACAGCATTGTCAGGATTACAAAATTAGTATTGTTTCGTGATTTTATTTTGTTTATTTTTTTTTTTTTTGGTGAAGTTTTTATTAGGAAACACGCAGGGAACGAACAAACAAGAGTTCTTCTATGCACAGGGTAATTTGCTTTGTTATAAGAAAAAAACAAAAAAAAACAATAAAAAACAGTAAAATTACCAAAAAATATACAACACTTCCTAATTGTTGATACCACAAATGTGCTATTGAATATACTTTTATAACTTAAATACTAATATGTATTTAGTATATTCATAAATTGAATTAACAATTATTATTAAAGTATTTCTCAATTAGGTAAATAAAGCATTACATTTTGAAAAAAGGAGGTCTGCACACTATGAAGATGGGAAAAAAGCAAGTTTGACATAAAGAAAAACAGCTTTACTGATGTTTCTGTCACAACATGAACTTCTTCCTGAATCCAGTTTCGAACTACTTTCTGAATCATACCTTTGACTTACCATGCAAACGTTTATGTATTCTTTACCATGTTTGTCGGCAGATCTGAATTACTTGACAGAGGAGAAGGTGTATGAAATCCTGAGCCTCTGCAGTGAGACCGAGGACTATTCTCCTCTAATCCGTGTCATCGGTAGGGTTTTCTCAAGCGCGGAGAGTCTGGTCCAGAGTTTCCACAAGGCGAAACAACACACCAAGGAAGAGCTCAAGTCCCTTCAGGCCAAGGATGAGGACAAAGATGAAGATGAGAAAGAAACGGCCTCTGGTTCGTCCACAGCCATGGAGGTGGAACCCGAAGCCTCGGCGTCAAGTGGAGATGGGCCGTCTCACGGAGAGAACAACGTCCAAAAGTTGGGTCCCGTAGAAGTTTCTGTAGACATTGAGGCAGTAAGAAGAGTGTACGACAGACTATTATCGAACGAGAAGATCGAAGCAGCATTCCTCAACGCTTTAGTCTACCTGTCGCCCAACGTAGAGTGTGACCTCACCTATCACAACGTGTACGCTGCCGACCCTAATTACCTGAACGTCTTCATCATCGTCATGGAGAACAGTAACCTCCACAGTCCAGAATACTTAGAAATCGCCCTGCCGCAATTCTGCAAGGCAATGAGCAAGCTACCTCTTCCGGCTCTGGCCAAGCTTGCGCGGTTGTGGTCGCAGTACGGTGCAGACCAGATCCGACGTCTGGTCGAGACTTTCCAGCAGCTTATTACCTACACGGTCATCAGCAACGAGTTCAGCAGCGACAACCTGGTCAATGAGGATGATGGTGTGGTGGCAGCCACCAAGTGCTTGAAAATCGTCTACTATGCAAATGTGCTGGGCGGTGACCTAGACATGGATCACAACGAGGAGGAGGACGACGAGCCCATCCCGGAGTCCAGCGAGCTGACCCTTCAGGAGCTGCTCGGCGAGGAACGGCGCAATAAGAAAGGCCCTCGGGTGGATCCCCTGGAGACCGAACTGGGCATTCGTTCTTCGGACTGTCGAAAACCCCTCATCCCCTTCGAGGAGTTCATCAATGAACCGCTCAATGATGTGCTGGAAATGGACAAAGACTACACCTTCTTCAAGGTGGAGACAGAAAGCAAGTTCTCCTTTATGACCTGCCCGTTCATTCTTAACGCTGTGACTAAGAATCTAGGCCTGTACTACGACAACCGGATCCGGATGTACAGCGAGCGCAGGATTACGGCCCTCTACAGTTTGGTGCAGGGACAACAGCTGAACCCTTACCTGCGACTCAAAGTGCGCAGAGACCACATCATAGATGATGCTCTTGTCAGGGTAGGTCCCGAAGAGCTTGCAAAGATGAATGTTGTTTCATAGAAATGTATCTGGTATATAGATCATTTGTGGATATAAAATGAATGTGTGATTGGTTTTAGTTGGAGATGATTGCCATGGAAAACCCAGCAGACCTGAAGAAGCAGCTGTATGTGGAGTTTGAGGGTGAGCAAGGAGTAGATGAAGGAGGAGTATCCAAAGAGTTCTTTCAACTGGTCGTAGAGGAGATCTTTAACCCAGATATAGGTAATTATCATTAATTATTCCCACTTGACTTATTTAATATACCTTTTGGCTTTCTTTTACTCATCCTAACGTGAAGCTTAATCAGTTTAATTTATATTCATTGATGCTGGAATGGATAATGCACCATTTGTATGCGCTAGCAGGCTTAATGTTCCTCTCAGAGCTTGTTTTATTGATATTGATGATCTTATTGATTCAGTGAGTGTGAGGTGAGGATATGTTGTGCACCCTTGTCTTACACTTACACTTTCTCTTTCTGTTTTGCCCACAGGCATGTTTACTTATGATGAAAGCACAAAACTTTTCTGGTTCAACCCTTCATCGCTTGAAAATGAAGGCCAGTTCACCTTGATAGGCATCGTCCTGGGCTTAGCTATCTACAATAATTGCATTCTCGATGTGCACTTCCCTATGGTGATTTACAGAAAACTAATGGGAAAGAAAGGAACGTTTAGAGACCTTGCAGACTCTCATCCGGTAATACTTGCCTGGTTACATTTATTTGTTTTATTTATTTTTTTATTTTTTTTATTTTTTTTGTGCTCACCACGTCTTTGTTTATTTGATCAAAAGTATTTTTTGTTTTTAATATATTTTTACATTTTCTTGTGAAGGCAAAGCTGATTTTCAGCAGCCATTACTTCAGTCTTCAGTCTTGTGCTGCTTAATATTTTTATGGAAACAGTATTAATCCTTTTTTTTTTTTTTTGGTAACAATAACAGTGTTAAGCCTTACAGTCTCCCAAGCTTTTGAATGGTATTGTTTTTAAAGTTTACATTTGTGTAAACAGATTTAAACTACACTTTATGAATAGTGCCGTGTGTATTTTTCACATGCAGACAGACGTAATTGTAGATTAAAATCCTGCAAAATTCAACAAGACAGTACGTAATGCCTTTCCAAACGAGCTTTTTCAAGAGTACGTCTTATGTTAACATGGCCTTAGATTAATAATAAAGCCTTTTTGGCTTGCTTGAAACATAAGCTCATTTTTCCCCACAGCATTTCGACTTCGTGTTGTACATTGACAGTGAGATTATGTATTTCCAAAGAGCAACATTTCAGCTTTATTGCAAGTTGGAGTGCATGTCCTGTTCTCATATTGGAGGCATGCTGGAAAGCAGCTGTCTGTTTGCACTTGTACGGGATACAGGTAGATTTAGGGCGAGATTGTGTCTGGGAGGAGATTTAGGCAGGTACATCAGCACTTTAGTGGCAGACCCTGTCATTATGACTTTAGCACACGGTGACTGCTCATCAAAATATTTGGGGCGAGTTGATTCTTGCTCTGTCACATGGCAATTATTAGATGGGCAGGATTAGCAGAAAACCTTGTAGTATCAGTGCATCTCTACAGAAAACGATTATATAGTCTCTCATAATGGTTCTGATCATCTGTTTCTTCAGGTTCTTTATCAGAGTCTGAAGGACTTGCTGGAGTATGAAGGTAATGTTGAAGAAGACATGATGATTACCTTCCAGATCTCACAAACAGACCTGTTTGGAAACCCACTAATGTATGATTTAAAGGAAGGAGGAGATAAAATCCCAGTTACCAATGAGAACAGAAAGGTTAGTTCACTTAAAGAAGAAATGTCCGGCATTACATTCATTCATTCAACATTTAAAAACACAAACATGTTCATATCTGCCAGTATACACATGACATGAAGTGGGTCTCTGCAGGATTTTGTGGCACTCTATGCAGAGTACATGCTGAACAAAAGTGTGGAGAAACAGTTCAAGGCCTTCAGAAGAGGTTTCCACATGGTCACTAATGAATCTCCACTGAAGTATCTGTTTCGACCGGAGGAAATTGAGCTGCTTATATGTGGTAGCAGGGTGAGTTGGCTACTGATCGTTACCTGCTTCCAGGTTGTTCTTACATACATATAAACCCGTAACTTTGTGTTTTTCTCATGCAGAATCTTGACTTCCAAGCACTTGAAGAGAGTACAGAATATGATGGTGGATACAACAAAGACTCTCGCATTATTAAGTATGTGGATGCTTATTAAAATAATAGCATTGGGTATATTACAATTTGCAAGTTTTTTTTTTTTTTTTTTTTTTTTTTTTGTAGTTACAAGTAGTGATTGGCTGATATTTGGCCATTTGAGATTTTTAGCAGTCTGTTTCTCCAGTGACAAAACCTACTGACAACCATGTCAATGGATAATAAATATTATGTTTTCAGGTAGTAATGGTATTTCAGGTATTTCAGGAAAAATGTTGTGCAAGATGAGCATTAAGTTAATGATTCATTTTTTTGTGAGCAATTAATTTGTCATTAAATAATTAATTTAATTATGGGTGTTATATTACAAATCAGCCATCTTGCTCTCCAGATATTCACATCAGCATTTACAAGCACAATATCAGTCGACTACTAGTTGTAAATACTACTTCCTATGTGAAATTAAAAGTGTATTAAAAAAATGATATTTTTGACACTCATCAGGGATTTCTGGGAGACTGTGCACTCATTTGGGCAGGAGCAGAAGAGGCTGTTTCTTCAGTTCACTACTGGCACAGATAGAGCTCCAGTTGGAGGTTTAGGCAAACTCAAGATGATTATTGCCAAAAATGGGCCTGACTCAGACAGGTAAACTCAAATACCGCCTCTTTACTGTCGCTCAATAATGAGTTCAGGTTTTTTGACATCATACCTTGTTCAAATAGTTGTATGATCATGTATCAGATCGATTAAATCTTGAATCAGAATATGGGGCCATTGACACAGAACACATTTTTACTTTGAAAAATGTGAGACGTGGGCAATAGAATGGAGAAAAAATGCAAGGAGATACGTTTTTTTTTTTTTTTTGTTTGTTTGTTTTTTGAAGTTCTTTTAACTTGACACAGCAATCTGAAAATGTGGCGCTCATGTATGAGACGCTGCAAAAGATTTGAGCACATTCTGTGTGAACCAGGCCTATGATTGTCATCGTGCACTCCGTACATGCTTAATTGTCCTGAAAATAATGTCATACTGCAGTAATCTTAATGGTTCTTAAATGTTTTTTTTTCAGTATTAACCCAGTGCTTTTTTGGTAGCACATTTTTTTTTTTTTTTAGATTTTAAAAAGGATCAAGTCATGTAAACCTGCTAGCATAGTAATGCATATTCATAAGTCGCAATGATATATTACTTTCTCTTTACTAACCAGCATTCAAGCATTTGTGTGTAACTACACTCTTACCACATGTGAATTACATTGTACATCTATATACATCTCTACAGCTACAAATATGCGAAGTCTTCTCAAAGTAATACACTCTTCCTCTCCTCCTATGGTCAGGTTACCCACCTCTCATACTTGCTTCAACGTGCTGCTCCTCCCTGAATACTCCACCAATGAGAAACTTAGAGAGAGACTCCTTAAAGCCATCACTTATGCCAAAGGCTTCGGCATGCTCTGAGGCACCAGGATCCGCAAAAGAACTCACTCACCCTCAGAGGTCTCATTTGTGCGTCAAAGGAGCATTCAGCTACATCGACAACTAAAAGTAAATATCAAGTTTAAATGTAAGGCAACGTGAAATGGGGTAAAATGGGAAAGTTCTGGTGACCGTGTGCCTGTGCCTAAATAGTAGATAAAACCACACTGGACTCTTGGCTCTCTCTCTCCCTCTTATGTAAGTGTTAAGGTTCCCTTTTTGTATGCACTGAGATATAGCGTTATTTATTTTAAGGGATGAAATCTCTTGTCATGTCTGCCAGGAAATCCACTCACTTTTTGCTTTCGTAGTCATGAAAAGGAGAGACGGTTAGAAGTTTTCAACACCTGCAGGACTGATCACCATCTAAACTTAAGAAGATCAAAGGGAGGAAGTGGAACTTTATTGATGTATTATGGTTGAACTGTGAAAGTGCACTTAACTCAATATTCAGAATGTCTCTTAGGGTTGTTGTTTTTTTTGTTTTTTTTGGGTCTGCCCTTTGACATTTTTTGGCTTGTGTTTCATAGGTCTTCCCTAGTCCATTCGCATTTGCAGCAGTGCTTTCAAAGGTACAGAGCAGCTCCAGTCTCAATTTCGTGTCCAGGAATCTGTATTTATTGAGGAATTGCATTGTTTGTAATGGCGCTTGGCGAGTTGTGCTGCTCTTTTATGGCCAGTGTTCTGCATTTCTCTTTCTCTCTCGCACAGAATTGATCTGTTCGCTAAAATCAATCCACGCTCATGGTGCACTCCTGACAAAAACGAGTAGTGTTACAGAAGAGAGATCTAACCTTCCCATAAACCTCTCTCAAAGGCTTTCTACAAGTGTTTTGTTTCGTTATCTGTCTTGTTTTAATTCAGGATGGCAGACTTTTAGTCGGTGAATGCTAATTGACAGTGCCCCATGAAGAAACTGTTTCTGTTTTAGTTGCTTTTTTTGCTCTGCACAGTGTCTGGCCCTATACTGTTGGATGAAAATGATGGGAAATTGGCACAAATTGTACCACTATCTTGTCGTGCCAAACATTTATGCTGAGAATCGCCGCTCCGGTTTGTCCAGGCATAGCTGGAAACCCACTTTAGCGATGCCCTCTACACTTTTTGTTTTTCCTTTTTCCCTCTTGCATATTAAATGTGACTGTGGTTTGTTCCACTGCTGATGGCGCTAACATAAAAGGGGGAAACAGAACTTGATATTGAGAATGACAACATTTGATTGTTTCAAGTTATTCTTAAATAAATTCAAAACTGAAAAACAAACCAAGTGTGGAAATGTGATGAAAAGATTGTGATTTAAACTTTTGGGTCTTTTGTGGTGTCACACAATTCATGAGTTTACACAAAACCATTTATAATGAAAAATACACACAAAATTAACAAATATGCTTGGTTTAACATATTCAACACCATATTGAAGCCAAAATACTTTAGCCCTTTTATAAACTTAGTTTAGCTTTTAATAAACTAAGATTTTAGTCACTTTAGGATTCTGTCGCCTGGTGTTTAGCATCAAATTGGTACTTGGTTATAAAAAAAAATTATATTTTAGATTAATTTTTATAAACAATTTAGACATACACTTTCACCCATTCTATATCAGATTATCTCTACGAGTACAGTTTGTGGTCCCTAACATGAAATACATACATACATACATGCCAGGTCTATTGAGAATTTCTTGTCCAGCTTCTGTTTACATAGTCCAACTAAATAATATTACTTTTACAGTAAATACTCTTTAACAAGCAAACAACATTTGTTAGAATGTTTATTAAAGAACACATTTGGGTACTCTTGGATAGTATACTAAATGTTTTGGCTTGTGTTTGAGGATTTTAGCATTGCCCGAGTTATCTTTCGTGCAACGCTATTAAGCCATATTCTTGAAATAATGTAATTGTTTAATGAGCAGAATCAGAACATCATCAAAGTAAATAAATATTAATTTAGAATATATTTTCTCATACTTACGCCAAATCAACAATTAGCGTGTTATTCCTCCTCTTCTGACCTACAAATGTAGACCTCATACAGTACGAAGTGCCTTTTTTGGCCGTGTTTTTGACATACACCACAATGATACACTACTGTTCAAAAGTTTTTTGTTTTTTTTTTAAAAATAGTACTTTTATTCAGCAATGATGAATAAAATGAATTAATTTTATCAATAAATATAAAGACAATTATATTGTTACAAAAAAAAAATTCATTGGATTTCAGCATTGATCATAAGAAATGTCAGCATATTAGAATGATTTCTGAAGGATCATGTGACACTGAAGACTGGGGTAACGATGCTGAAAATTCAGCTTTGCCGTCACAGGAATACATTACATTTTAAAGTAAATTAAAATAGAAAATGGTTATTTTAAATTGTAATAATATTTCAGGATAATACTGTTTTACTGTATTTTCTATTTTTAAAAAATACAGCCTGGATGAGAATAAGAAACATCTTTTAAAAAATACTAAAACATTTTAAAACTCCAAACTTTTGAATGGTAATGTATCTCTCCTCCATTCTGTCATCTGAGCTGTTCTTACTGCACATATTGAATAAATACAACATCAGCATTACATTTTAACATATATATATATGGCAAATAGTACAACGTGTCATATAAAACTTAAAAATAAATAAGTATAAACAGTTTAAAAGTATGTACTATGTTAAGAAATATGTACATGGATAGGAAACCCCATTAACCCCAATGTCTATGCTGTTGACTATTTTGTCGTCTTCTCTTCTTCTTTTTTGTCCTCAACAATCTCAGACAGATCTTCCACCCATAGTGTTTTCACTTTGTTCTCCATGTTGGTGATCCTCTGTTTCATCTTGCTCTGGTAAGATGTGTATTCTGCCAGAAGCTTGGCAAACTTGCCAGTCATGGCTTCAAGGTTGCTCTCTAGGCGGTGAATCTTCTCTTCCAGATCTTTGGGATCAGCACCGGCGCTTGCAACCGCCTCATCAAGAAGGTTGTCCTTCCTTAAGATGGCCTTTCCTTTCTCCTCCAGCGCTTTTTTGGCATCTGGGTATTCAGTAAGCGCTTCCACAAGGTCATCTTTAGACAGCGCAAAGAGGTCAGAATAACCAACGCTACGAATATTCGCCGTTCTTCTGTTTCCGGCTTTACTGCCTTTGATTCCAAGGATACTGATCTCTCCGAAGTAAGCACCATCACTGAGCACCACAAACTGCGTGACGCCATCATCAGCCACTACGGCAAGCTTTCCTTCTTTGATGATGTACATTTCTCGACCAATGTCACCCTTTTTACATATGTAATCTCCAGGACTGAACACCTGAGGTTGCAGCTTCAACACCAACTCAATAAGAAGTCCAGCTTCACAATCCTGGAAGATTCGCACCTTCTTCAGTGTATCTAAATGGACGTTGATGGCTATTTCAGCTTTGAGCTTGTCTGGAAGGTTCTTCAAGACCTCCTTCTCATCACAAGTTTTCTTCTCCGTCCAAAGGTAGTCAAACCATTTGATGACTCTGGCCTCCAAGTCTTTGCTGACCTTACGAAACTGCATGTACTGCTTGATGGAGTCGATCTTGGCCTGAAATTCAGCACGAGAAGCATTCATGTTGGAGATCATGGCACCGACATTACCGACGATGGTAGCGAAAATCAACACTCCAATGAGGAAGTCCATAACGACAAACAAGTATTCGATGTCTCTAACAGGAGGTGGCGTTTCTCCGATGGTGGTGAGAGTAAGAGTGGACCAGTACAAACAGTAGATGTATTTTCTGGCCAAGCGACCGTATTCAGGGTGGCTGATGTTTGGATATACCCATGAGTCAGTTCCAAAGCCAATAGTTTTGGAAATAGCAAAGAAAATACAAGCGTTCCAGTGAATAATAATCAGGATGTAAAGTACGAGGTTGCCGATGCGAAAAATGTTTGGGTAGTTTGTTCGGGTTTCTGTGCGGTCGAAGAACTCGAAGAGACGTGCCATTTTGAAAAGGCGGTTGAAGCGAAGTTCAGGATTGTTGAAGCCCACTTTCAGCATTATTAAATCCGTTGGGATCATTGAAATCATGTCGTATTTAAACTGTGGGATTTTCCTGTAATGATCCATCAACTTCTTAGCATCTTTGACAAGGAGACCCTGCTCCAAGAAGCCTGAAAAAGACCAAATAAAATCAAAAAGAATAAAAATTCAACAAGTTTAAAGTATCTAGTAGCTTGTTAATATTTTATATTTTTGAAAGAAGACTCTTGTGCTCACCAAGGCTTCATTTATTTAATTACAAATACAGTAGAACAATAATTATTGCATAATATTATTACAATTTAAAATAAATGTTTTCTATATTAATATATTTTAAAATGTAATGTATTCCTGTGATGCAATCCTTAATTTTCAGAAGCCGGTACTCCAATATTCAGTGTCACACGATCCTTCAAAAAATCATTCTAATACGCTGATTGATGCTCAAGAAACAAGTATTGTTATTATTAACAGCGCTGAAAACATTTGTGCTGTGATACTTTTTTTTTTTTTCAGGTTTCTTTGATAAATAGAAATTTCAAGAACAGCATTTATTTTAAAAATATTTGAATGGTATTGTATTAATATTTAATATTAAAATATATAATAGATATATTAAATCAATATGATTAACGTTAATAGTAAATATTAAATATAATATTAATAATAAAATATTTTAATTCTTTCTGAAAAATCACCATACCTGTTCTTGATCTGATAAATGTGTCTACATAATAGATTGCATCTGAGGTATAATCCATGATGATCCAAAGCATTGTGTACGAGTTCTGAAGCTCATTGAAACAGGCCCTAAAGAAATATATACAATGAAACACATGCCACATCTCTCTCCACATCTGAAGTTATTGATTTCAAGAGAGATTCTGCATGAACAGACCTTGTCACCAGCATCATCAGGTTGTAAAACACTGGGGCTGCTATGACTGAAAGCCATCTGTAATACTTGTCTGAGGCTGGGTCCATGATCCACACTTCTTTCCTAAAACACACATTAGATTAACATCTGGCCACTTTCAAAGATGAACACATACTAAATCACAGCATTATATATCTCTAATATCAGATTTTATTTTAGTATCTGATTAGTACTAAAACTATGCTATCATTAAAATTTCATTTGTGGCATACTCACAGTGGAGGAGGAGCATTTTTCTTTTTATCATCTATCTTATCCTTCTTTTCATCCTTTTTCTCGTCCTTTTCATCTTTTTTCTTGTCTTTTTTCTCTTCCTTCTTGTCTTCATCTTTTTTCTCATCTTTTTTTATTTATTCCTTTTTGTCCTCCTTTTTCCTGAAGGTAACATTTTGGGTTGTTTTTATTTGAATTAGCTAGTGAACTAGTCTGGTATCTAAGGGTCACTAGCAGTGTTGCCAGATTGGATGGACGATTTCCAGCCCAAAAGCTCACAAAAACCCGACCACTCCAACAAAAAACCTCCCAAAACTTTAACTCTCAAAATAATGTGATAGAATATGTCAGTCAAGGTTGATAAGAGCCATTTTAACTCATTAAAACAAAATAATGACGACAAAATAATATAAATATAATGTTAGATAAATTTGCCATGGATCAAATACATTAAAGAGAATTACCAAATATGATTAAAATATGCAAACAGACACTGTCAAAACGGCAATCAAGAAATCAACCGATACCCTCAAAAATAACACATGCATAATTTTCAATGTCAATAGTCAGAATTTAAATGCAAAAAAGTGCCCAATATAAGTGATCAGAATAAGCAGTTAGGTAGGCTATTTCACACTCGTTTATGCACACACCGACAGTCAAAACTGTGTCAGTCATTGATGCATACTGTATGATAATCCGACAATAAAAAAAAAACAAAAAAAAAGCGCTTACCTTCGTGTCGCTCTATAATTTCACACAGAACTCGAGGAAGTCTTTCGTTAAATTCATATTGTAGAACATAATACTGAACTTTGCACAGTCAAAACTAACAAGTCCAGCAGCTTTCAAGGATATACCAATCTGGACCGTTTAAAAGATAAAAGACAGGATCGTATAGATATAAATAGAGTTTGATTAAATAATTTAACTGTGCTCTGATTTCAGAGTTGCAGTGATATTAGAGCCTTCGTGTCATCTCTCCCAGCACTCCTTAAAACATTCTCCCACGTAACTTAAATTTATGCATTATGATCACTTATACAGTTATGCATTATGATCACTTATACAGTTATACATTCAAAATCAGATCAGTTATCGCGCTAGTGATTGGCTAAAAGTGCCAATCAACATCAGCACCAGTCATCTTTGCAGTGTGTGTGTGTGTTTAGTAACGTCGTGATGACTGATTGGATGCAGTATAGGCTATGTACACTTGGTCTTGTTTCTTAACCAGTTAGCCTATACAATTTATACGTCTGAAAACCGCCAAACTGACCCCAAACCAGCCCAAATTTTATCCACCCGCCCAAGCCAATTTTTACCCGCACAATCAAAATCAAAACCCGCCCAATCTGGCAACACTGGTCACTAGTGTGAACTACCACAAACTCTCATGTTAACCTGCAGAGGGCAGCATTAACTACCAATATTCACTGAACACCATTAAGGCAATGTACTAAACTTGTCAGACTATCATCTGTTGTTATTAATTTCATATTTGAGATAAATTACTTTTAGTATTCATTTATTATTTCTAAAATCTAAGTATCTGTCATTTATAATGCACTATATAGGGGTTTAAATCTGTAGGAGCTGTTTGGACATGGTACTTACTCATCTGTGTTGTTGCAGTTGTTCATATTGTAAGCTGCCAGAGGCCAGTGATTGGCTTTTCTTAACGAGCAAAAGGCATTCATTTTTGTTATTATTGTGGAGTACATTTTGAGGGATCTGATTCTAGGGCAAATATAGATCATCACTACTGCTGATTTATTATCTATATCTATAGTGAACGACTGTTTCTATTGTACAAGTTATTGTGATACTGTTTTACCTAAAGGAGGTTTCTACATGGAAATCTACATACTGTTTTCGGATTTTAACCTCTGGTCCAACCCAGATTTTTTCTTTCTTTTTTTATTAAATTAATCTTCAGCTCTGTAAACTGTTTTATGAATCATCTGCACATCATACAGATATACTGTATTTTTGCACAGATACATGATTCTTTCATTTTCAAGGACTCTACATCATACCAAAGGCATTTCTGTCTGTACAAAGAAACTGTACAGAAAATCTTTTTCTTGACTTACTTCCTCTTATGAGGCCTGTCAGGAAGGCCAATAGAGGATCGGGCATTACTTTCTCGGCTAGATAAGTCTTTGAGGTCAGGTCCACGGAGTCGCTCCAAGAAGGAGTCGGGACGCTCAACCTCTCTGCGAAGCCTGTGTGATGCCCAGTTCCTCAGCATTACCAGAAACTGGGTGAGCCTGGGAGACCAAAAGATGTCAAAGAGAAACACTTCCAAGCTCTTTATACAGTATGTAGCTTTCTGTTCAAACCATGACAAATGCACACTTAACATGTTCAAATTTAGTGTGGATCACTTCTCTTTATGAAGCTTGTATGGTAAAGTCAGATGTGTTAATGACTGATGCTGAGTGTGCATTTATGGTAATCATGGTTCACATGGTAAACTACGTTCAAGCTTTGGTTTGGATGGACTTGATGTTACCTTGCCATAGCCCCAGCACCTGTGAAAGAGCTTCTCCTGGATTCCTGAACCTGACTGGTTGCAGAAGAAATGATCCCCTGCATGTCAGAGGAGTTGTCCTCACATAGAGAATGTGCCCTGAGAAAAGTTAGGGGTTAATCATGTTTCCAAAAATGTTCCAAAAATACTATTTATTGAAACTAAGCAGCAAAACACAAAAACTTAGAATAAAATGCAAGGAAGTTTTCCAAACAAAAAGTGTAGAACTTGCAGCTCCACATATCTTCCTGAAGAATACATTTTTAGCAGTTTATTTTCAACAAGATACCAGACAATTTCAATCTAATCTGTTTTATCTGTTTTAATCAATTTTTCAGCATATATTGTTTTGTGAACTTGTCACAATGTAATGCAGATTTGCAAAAATAAATAAATAAATAAATAAAAATAAAAAATAAATAAATAAATTATTAAAGAATAAGGGAATCCAAAATATATTTGACCCACATCCTGTGCTTGACAACTTCCCATTTCATTTACAAAGTGGTCATTGCTTCAGAAAAAATACAGTTTGGAAATAGTCTTTTATTTAAGTCTGAAAATCAATTTTTTCATTTCATCGTTAACTTTTTTGGTGCAAAAATCATGAACACTGTAAGTGATGCTCAGAGAAAAAAAAGTACAGTATGACCCCTTTAAGATCTGCTTGTTATTCTAACCTGCTTGCCCCATTTTCAGTCTGGTCCTGTTCATCTTCAGAGGCTCGGACCGATAGCCTGTGTCTAGATGGGTAGGATTTTTCTGTACAAATCTTCGCCATTCTCTTTCTTCTCTATGCCTATTCTAGGCATCCAGCACTTGATAAGATTTGTCAAACACAGGACAACGCCATAACAAAAGACCATGAATTATTAAACATTTAAAGCATGTATTTGATCCTAGAAATTATGCTCAAAATCATAATGCAGTGAGGCTTTCAATGGGCTGCCATTGAATAATATTGTATCAGCTGAACCCAAGGTTCAGTGGAATTAAAATCTTTAGAGATTACAAGAACCTGTTATTGACTTGATCTCTGCAAACCCATTTTCTCACTGACAGCACTGCCATCCGAACACATCGCCTAAAAATACTTGCTGCTTAAACACTAAACAAGATCAGCGGCCCATCTCTCTGGTAGATCATGACCCAGATGTATGTTAAAGGCAACTCGAGCCACCATATATACAGAACTCTTAGAAAGTGTGACTGCATATAGCAAGAATTGGTTGTAGACTGATTGTAGGCTGTAAAAAATTGTTTACATGGCAAGAAATTTAACAAAAATTACAACAAATTTCCTAACCCGGTTATACTACTGCTTTCAGGGTCTTTGACCAAAAGGGCGATGCTGCGCTTTCTCTATCTAATGATGTTTAGTTTTATCGTATTGTTGAGGGAAGATTAGTGTAATTAGACTAACACCACCAATGCTATTTGTGTAATCTATTCCAAATCCAGAACGATGCTAATGCTGAGGACACGCAGAAACTTCTTGTCTGCAGTCCTGATTGGGGTCTGTCATCTGAGGATCTGAAGTCCCCAATGCCCACCCTAAATAATAAATCATCACTCTGGCATGCCAAGTGTGGTCCTTCTTTCAATAACTTGTACTGTCATCATAAATTTAACAGAGACAAACAAGCTCTGTTCATCGTGCTTACTGTGTTTATGTTAAATCATGAGTAAATTAACTGTGTTGTTAATATATTAATTTAAGATTTTTTACCTAAAGGTAAAGGTGGCTGGTTTTAACAGTATATGTATCATTGGCACTGTAATGTAAAGTGTCACTATTGCATCGACAAGTGAAAATCTGGTGGGCTGGTTTATTTTCACTAAACGGTTTAGTTGGAAAGCTGAGCACTGCTGCATGTGCGCCAGAAACGCTCTCACTAGAGGGAATCCTGTTAACTCATTTACATTTGTTACGAACCTTAGTTATTATTATTAATACATTACGTAGGCTAATATTTCAGTGACTTGACTTATTTATCGTCTCATCAACAAATTCTTTCGCAAACACCAACGGACAACAAATAAGAACACGTATGGGAAATTAACAACACTTTTATAGCATTTCATATATTTACACTATCTAATTTAGTAACTATGTAATCTATTAAACTTACCTGCGAAGCAACAATATTTAGTAGTCCAAGAGATTGAGAGAGAATTCCTGTTCAGTTTGTTCTTTGGTTGAAGCAGTTGGTGATCCTGCTCAATGTAAATGTTATGTAAAATCCCATCTTTAAAGAACTAATTCGAGTTTGCTTTTTTGGGCCAGCAGTTTTCACCCACTTTTGCTGCCATCACCAGTCTATTTTAGACTGAGATGATGTGTGATTCTTAGATGTCCAAATTTTTGATAGACTCATAAAGGATGCATTCAGAAGTCCTCAGATGACTGACAGCTCCGAGCTTTCGATGCAGACGTGGGCGGAGCGTAGTGCTCGTCTTCTCATTAATATTCATTAGCAATAAAAAAATGGCTAATGGATCTGCTGTTTTTACAACCGACTGAAACGTAATGTTAATGTTTGTAATTCCTCTGTTATTTATTTATTTTTATTTTATCCTTAGGGCACAGTTTATAGAAATTAGGGTATATTTATTTCTTTTTATAATGATTTATTGTGATCGACACATTTACATTATTTATGAAGATAATTTTAAGATATGTTATTTCTTATCTTTATTTATATTTGTATAACTGCATTGTGAGAACACCTTTTCTATGCTGCCAGGTAGTATTTTTGTCCTGATGAACCAGCACTTTGAGAGATTAGTGATCCACTGAAAAGTGGCAAGCATTGGTGTCACTATACCGATATCACCAGCTCTGGCATCAACATGGTCGTCCCAGCCATGTTAATGAGACCAGAGAAATCCTTAAAGCAATCTGCGGAGCTGCATTGTTAATCCCAGATTAGGACTGAGCGCCTATCTGAGCCACCTAATACTCTTTCTTGGCCTCAGCCCTTGAAATACTATGTGTTCACCAGTTAAACATGGGCTGACCTCACGTAGCATACAGTATGTTTAGTACATGGCTTTGCATTTTGTTTCAACTGGACTGGGACCAAAGAGTACAGTAGCTAAAGGCAGAATGAAAACTCAGACATGATCTCAAGGGAGCTCTGTACTTTTGAGTGGGTGTGAGACGAGACAGAGAGAGTAAGAGAGAAACCGATATATCAAAAATACAAACAAATAATATAAATTATAGAACCATTTGAAAACATAACATTTAATGTCATGTCACCTGCCAACAGCATATTATTAAGTTCCCCTAATAAGGACTAAACTGCCCCTTAATATCTGCCATCTGTCACAGATCTCCATAAGATCTGTACTTAAGTGAATACAAAATCTGAATTCCAGCTATTTTCCAGCTGAATTCCATTTTTTATGAAAAATGACCTGTTGTAGTTAGTTTCAACAGCTAATAAACTGTAATTGTCTCACATTATTAACCTATTATTATTTTATGTTTGCTTTTTCCTCATTTGTACTAACTTGATTGAAGACAACACTCAGTATGTTTATATATTTGTGTGTGGGATTCATATATGAATTTCATATATTTGCTGTCAGAAGCAACATTGTAGATCCTTAATTCTTAACGTAATTCATAACATTTTTTAAAATACTAGTCATGAATATCAGTCTTTGTACCCTCATGGAAATCTAGGAAGACACACTTTTGAGCCCTGAGTGATTGTGTTATTATTTTTCTCATTTTTATTTATTTAATAATTTATTCACACCACAAAGCATTCTTTGTACAAACAGTACTACACTTTATTTTTCACACTTCTTTCAAGGGAAAGCTATACAGAATATAGTATAATATGATATCTGACACAGCCTTCAGTCAGAAACCAATCATTTTTCAGCTAAAAATTTCTCTGACACTCCACCAATCTGTTTACTGCAGTGCAGCCCTTATACACAGTCCTTTTTTCTTTCATCTCAGAGGAAGCTAAGTGTCTTCGGCTCAGCTGCTGCAAAGCTCTTCATGTTGTCAGGACACTGAGTGGCAGAGGCAAAACGTAGCTGCTGCAGCCTTTAGGGAAATGCCATGATGAAACACTCTGTAATACAAACCTACAAAAATAAATAAATGATATTATTAAAATCTCTCTATAGTCATGCAACTTTGACTGATGATGTCATTATAGATTATGGGCTAATGCCGATTTGCTTTTCACACACGTTCCATAATTAGCTGGCTAATTGTCTAGGTTTGCATAATACCTCTAAATAGACCCTACTGGAGTCATTTTTGGTGCTATTAATGCATCCTCACTAGTGTACTGGATGGGAGCAAATGTTATGTTACTGCAGCCTCTATTTACACTCAGATTAAGACAACACCTATTCCAATCAGTGTTGGGACTCTTTTATTTATTAACTATTGGATGCCTGTAGAAAGTAGTGTGCAACTAATCTAAAATGCACCTTTTATTTATTGTATTCCAGACAACCAACTGTTGAACTCTGGACTGAATAAATAAATACTCAATGGTCATTACCTTAAAAATATATATAATTTATAAATTAAAATTAAAGGGATAGTTCACTTAAAAAAGAAAATTCTGTCATCATTTACTTACTCTCATGTCGTTCCAAACCTGTATGCATTTATTTCTTCTTATATTTTGAGGAATGTTGACTAAACAGTTTGGTTCCCACTGACTTCCACTGTGTGGGAAAAATACAATGGAAATAATTGGGAACCAAAACTGTTTCGAAACTGAACATTCTTCAAAATATTTTCTTTTGTGTTCAGCAGAAGAAAGAAATGCATACAGGTTTGAATAAATGAAAGAATTTTCAGTTTTGGGTGGACTATTCCTTTAAGGTAATAACTGTGAATTCATTTAATGATGATAATAAAACTATCACAAAGTCTCACCGTGTTTGTCTGGAATCAGAAACGTTACAACACAGCCAGAAGGTAAAGGTAATCACTGTCTCTAAACACAGCTTCCTCCTCGGCCTGCTTATCTTTGTCTCTCTCTCTCTTGCTCGCCCACTCACTCATCAAAGTTACAATGTGGCTTTCACCTTATGTGCTACTGTAACTTATTTGCCAGTGTGCTCCATGCATACATGCAACTAGAAAACAGAAACAGACAGTGTTGTGTAACCAGCTTCACTTAAAATCATCACAAATGATAGCAACACACCCACATAACAGCTGCAATCAACAGATATAAAACCCCATGTGAACTGAACCTGTGTAAAAAAAAAAGTTTGATAATGCATTTTTGGAAACTGTAATAATGCAATTTTTTTTTTTCAATTGAATATTTCAAGGGGGAAAAAACTATGAGGCAATACTAAGCTTGAGTTAATGAATTGAGTGCAATCTGTATCCCAGCTAACAAAAATATGTTTTGCTAACTTTTGCCAAATATTTTTAATGTTTTAAATACTTTTTTTCTTGGTTATGCAAATGTTAAAGAAATATTTCATTCTGCAAACTTTTGGAAATTCTCTGAACATTCAAAAAACAAGTAGTATCATTTAAAAAAAAAAAAATTTTTTTTTTTTTTTTTTAAAGAAAAATGTTCCATAAACAATGTATAGGCCTAAATAATGTTTTTGTGCTAATGCTAAATACATTAAAGACCAGGTAACGTTTAATGAACATTATGAACAATGTTACTTGCAGAACATTTTAAAAGTGTCATGAACTGAGAAATCAGAATTCCCTTGATTGACATATAAGAGGTCACTGTGCTATAAAACATTCTGTAAGTTTCATAAATCAAAACTTTCTTGTTAGTCTAAAAACAGCTTATATTGAAACCAATCTGCCAAAAGGACAGCATGTGGATAACCACTGCTTCTACAGATCAACGCCTCTACAAACTTTGTTTGATTAACCTTATTTTTAATGAAGTTCCATACCATGTCAGTAAGAACTTGGTCCTTTGTTCACTTCATTTTACTGAGGATTCGTTTACAAACAAGGCAGAATTCGACGCAGGATTTTCAGAAAGATTGAAACTAAAAGACAATGCTATGCTGACTATACTGGATCCGAAAGTAATGTCGCACGGCTCGTTTCCACTACAGCGTCAAATCTGCGCTCAGTGCCGCTGGCAACGCTTTATTGGCGCCCCTGGGTACAACCTATTTTTTTTCTTTTGCATATAACACTCGGAAACATACCTCAAAATCTTGCCTTGCCTACTTTTCACAGCGATTGGTTTTTGCCCGGCGTTTTTCGCTCAATATTAAAGTCGAGGAATGGCCAACCTTGACGCTCTCGGCTGGTCTCAACGCTTTCTCCGTAGGGATCGATCCTTAAGCATCGATACTTTCGATACTGATGTTGTATCGATCCTCACATAAAAATATCAATTCTAAAGTGCATTTTTTTAACCATTAATTTTATTTATTTATCAAGAATTTCGGTGCATAAAATAAGCTTCTAAGTGGAAAAATAGACAATATTAGCGAATAATTGTGTTGGATAGAACCATTTCTCCTGTTCATCGGAACACACGCAAATGCTGAAATACAGAAGCAATCAATGACAGACAGTGTTCGCTGCTGACGCATGGCTCACAGTGAAGCTTGTTCAAATAGAGCTGCGTTTCCCAAAAGCATCAGAAGCATAAGTAGATCTTAAGAAACCATTGCCACATTATTACATTACATTACATAACATTGTTACTATGTATAAAATTAATTCATGAAAAAATGCATCACGGTTTCCACACAAATATGAAGCAGCAATAATAATCAGAAATGTTTCTTGAGCAGAAAATGATATTAGAATTATTTCTGAAGGATCATGTGACATTTAAGACCTTTGGAGTAATGATGCTGAAAATTCAGCTTTGATCACAGATGCATTTTAAATTACATTTTTAAATATATATAAAAAAGTGATTTTTAATTGTTATATTTCACAATATTGCAGTTTTTACTGTATTTTTATTCAAATAAATGCAGCCTTAGTGGGCATGAGACTTATTTAAAAAAAAAAAATACAAAATCTTACTGACCCCAAACTTTTGTGTACATGTAATATTTATTTTAAGTTTAAATATTACATGTACACAAAAGTATTTTAAGTTTGTGCAAGTAAATTTATTTAAACTGGTTGTTAAAAGTTCAAATGTATTGTGTTATGTTCTGTAATTGCTGTTAGTAAATCTGTCAGAAAAAAAAAAAAGCTAAAGTACAACAGCCTGGCAGCCTTTTACAAAAATTAACCATGGTTTTATTACACTAACCACAGTTTACCACAGTATTAGTAGTAAAACTGTAGTAACCACAAATTTACCATGGTAATAATAATACATTTTAGTATCATGTTTAATTTTCATGAGGTATCCTCAAAGGTGCACCTTTATAACTTATCTACCCTTAAAGCATGCATACTTGTATGGTACTAATATGCTTCCTTTTAGGGATATAGCCTAGTTGCACCTTTGAGGTTACTGCCCCTGTAAAGGGCTAAAATACAATTTTAGTATATTTTATTTCTGACAGTGTAAACAAAAAAGGTCTATGAAATGTTAAAATAATAATAATAATAATAAAAACATTGCTTTAAAATCTAATATTAAATGAGTATAATTACTGATTAGGCTATATTCTTTTAATAATTCTTTTAAGAACAGTTTAGTTTAGAGGTATCGATATCGACGATACTGGGCTTGAAAATATCGGTATCGGATCGAAAATAAAATGAGAGGTATCGCTTATCCCTATTTCTCCATGCCGCTTTCAATCCCATAATGCACCGCGCGAGCATTTAAACTCAACTTCCATAGAAATGAATTGAAAACGCTCGCTCCGCTGTGCTGGTTAAGTGCCAGTGGAAACGCACCGCAACTGTTTTTTTTTTTTGTTTTGTTTTTTTTTTTATTACGTGGTCACTGTTGCTTTGTCTGTAAACGGAGCGTTCTGATGAGGGGGGTTAAAAACAGGACAGAAAATAGCCTATTACTTGTAAATTATGAGGTTTTTTGATGTAAAAAATCTTGATAACATTATAAGTGAACCTCAGAGACCAGTACAAAATAAAAAACAAAGGCAGTCCATGAACCGTTTAAGAGAACCTTGCCTGAATATTAACGAAAGCTCTGAGAACGTTTTCTGTTAGCTGGAATCATCTTTGTGATTGGAATGTGTTCTGATTGCAAAAGGTTTTTAGAAATCCTACACTTCACATGAAGAGAAAACCGGTCACTTATGGTCAGCAGGAGGTCACTGACCCCATATATTCATTTGATTCTTTTGTTTCCTGATTTCTCTAAGGAAGAATAACTGATAAAAAAAAAATAGAACTATTAAACAGCTGCACTGTGGAGCTGTTTACAATGCCATTGTACATTTTGGTATACTGCATTAATTAGAAACACAGTGTGGCACAAACACAGCATCAATTAGAAAGAGTGTGCTGTAAACACTGTTAATTAGAGTCACTAGTAATCAGATACTGTAATATGGCTGGCAGAGAAGATAAGCGGAGATGTGGATCTAAATATGGGAAAATTTAATGAATGAAATAAAACTGCTAAAGCGGAACACGAGGGACAGTAGCATAACATGAACCTGAGTTGTAAGTTTAATACAACCAATATTTAATGTTAGCATCTGCCTTTGAAATGCACATCTTTCCTATACCCTGATCACCTGCTCTGATTGTCTCTACTAATGACTCAGTGTTGCTAGTCCTTTGAAGAGAACAGCTATGACCCGGAGCAATAAACGCTGTTATCCTGTTCTGCTCTACATCTCCTACAGAATCATATCATCCATCAGCCTGTTCTTTTCAAGTGATTCTGTGAACACACAACTCACAACTTTTTTGTGCACATCATTTTAGTTCACATCTATGTACTGATTGAACATTTATTCTAAAATATATGATTAGAAAATTCCTATATACATATAGCAAATTCATCTTTTTCCTGCTGTTCCCATTTGGAAATGCTGGAGTTGCCCACTGTTTTTCATTTATTAATTTTTTTTTAAATAATCCATTCATACGGACATCCAATAATTTAAACTTTTCTATTAAAGTGGATATTTTACATCAGATTTATAAAATAGAATATTGGCTAAATTTAGTTTACATTATTTAGACATCAATATGAACAGTTTCTAATATCAGTTGCATGTGCACAAGATGTTAATAGCTAAAGTCCATAGCCACACGAGACCAAAAGTATGATAATTAGAAAATTCACAATAATCCAGTCCACATGACTCCAATCAATTAACAGTTTGTGAAGTGAAAAGCTGTTTGTTTGTAAGAAACAAATACGAGTCCATAATCCATAATAATGTGTCCTCCAGTGAAAAGCTCCATCCCCTGTTGTCCTTTCACCTCAAAATCCACCAATATATTTCTTTATAACTGTTTTAGACTGTTTTTGATTATAAGTGGTACTTTATCTGTGTATATTTATCTGAAGAGTTAACTTTTTCACTGGAGAAAGCAATATTATGGTTGCCAGAAGCAATGGTTTGAAGTTAAAAAAAATGTCTTGATGGATTTGTTTATTACAAACATGCAGCTTTTCACTTAACAAGGCATTAATTGATCAACTGGAGTTATGTTGATTACTTGTCAATTATTGCAACGTATTTAACAGTTGTTTGGATTCTCATTCTGACGGCACCCATTCACTGAAGAGGATCTGTTGGTGAAGAAGTGATGTAACCATGAATTTCTCCAAATCTGTTCTGATGAAGAAACAAACTCATCTAATGATGGCCTCAGAGTGAGTAAATTTTCAGCAAATTTTTAATTTTGGGTAAACTATTCTTTTGAATCTTTCACTGAATTAGGAGATCTAATATGATTTATTTTTTTATAATTTTTTTATTATTATTTATTATTATTATTATTATTTATTTATTTATTATTATTATTATTATTTTTTTTTTTGCAATGGGATATCTGTGTGTTTTGGTTTTTGGTGTTTCCATGCAAACCTCAATGTGACAGCTTTCCCTCATTTGACGGACTTGCTGATTACAACAACAGCATTCTTAGGGTGATTAGAGGTTGCCATGGCAACCATAAGGCTTGTACGCTCACCTGCCTCAACCTTCCCACAGCAGCAAAAAGGAACTCATCACAGGAATTCATTTCAGCTGGGCTGATTAGAAGGCTGCAGTTAAGGCTTTGAAAATATATACTGGATTTCACAACACAGAGAATGAATATCTAAATTATAATGACATTCAGGAGACCTTGTAACTTGTAAATTGTAACTTCTAAAAATAAACAAATCTCATCCTGTGTATGTTTGTCTAAGAATATAGCATTGAAAAATTGCATTATATTGATATAATGTCAAAAAAGATGTCTGTATAAATCAGAGGTTTTTGAGTCTTTTTGAGGCCAACAAGAACCCTGATCCCCCTCTAGTAATGATATATAGGTGAAATGCTGAAGGAATTAATGTAATCATGCCAATCCCTCTGCATTTCAAATTCAAGTGGACAATAATTGCAGTGAAGTGTTGTGGGTGTGTGTGTAACCCTTAATCCTAGCCTCTCTCTTCTTCTTGTGTCCTGATTACTCCTGCAGTGATTGTGTTTTGAACAAAAGCATCAGAAAAAAGCATTGTTTTGATCTCTCAGAGGAGCGCTGAAGTGGTGGATAGAGGCAAGAGCAATGTCAGATCCCTTAACATCCACACAGCATCACGTCTTTCCTTTATCACAGCAATCTTAAAATAATAACCCTTATTTACAACGCAAAATGGGGAAATTAAGCACTTCAGAGATAAAGGTGACTCTTTTCTTGACTTCACAGTTCAGTATGTTAAAGGAATAGCTCACCCAAAAATTAAAATTTCCTAAACCTCATTCCATCCAAGATGTAGATAAGTTTGTTTCTTTATCTGAACAGACTTGGAGAAATTTTGCATTACATAGCTTGCTCACCAATCGATCCTCTTAAGTGAATGGGTGCCGTCAAAATGAGAGTACAAATAGTTGATAAAAAAAAAAATCACATCTTGTGAAAAGTGAAAAGCCATCCCCTGTTGTCTTCTCACATGAAAATTATTTCGACAAATTATTTAGAACTGTTTCAAACTGTTTTCAATTGTAAACACTTCTCTTCTGATTCAGATGAGACAACTTTTTTTTTTACGGGAGAAAGCAATATGGATAGAGGACTTGTATTTTAGCAAGAAGCAACAGTTTAAGTCTAAAAACATATTATGTTTCTTACAAACACAACTTTTCACTTACTTAATGGACTGAAGTCATATGGATTACTTGTCGATTACTGTGATGTTTTTATCAGCTATTTGGACTCCCATTCTGATGGCTCCCATTCACTGCAGAGGATCCATTGTAATCATGTGATGTAATGATAAATGAATCCAAATGGCATGTACATATTGGATGACCCGAGTGTGAATACATTTTTATTTTGTGGTGAATTATTCCCTTAAGAGCTTGATATCACGTGAGATATCTGCAGATGAAGCTTATGTTGATCTTAAAAAGCTGTTGCCTTTAGTATGAAATCCCAGAGACAGCGATAAGCCCCATTGCTTTAAAAATAATTCAAATGTATTCAAATTAATTATTTATGAGGCAATAATAAAAACAGGACTTGGCCATTTTTATGTCATTAAAATACACTGTACTATATTTATTTTTGTATTTTATTTTATTTTACTCAAGAGGTTAGTATTCACAAAAACATGCAGAAATGTAATTGGCCTTTATAATTGTTAAGTCGCCATGGCAGCCACACAAAAGCTTGGAGCGTGCACCCTATATCCCACTTCAGAGCAGCATATACCATCCTATTGTACCACACACTCATTTTCTACGCCACTTGTTCTCTGTGGTCTTCAAGGCTGCACTACACGCACAACAGCCAAATGTTTCCAATGTCTCTGCATTTTAATGAGTCACACAAAATGTAATGCAGAATGTTTTTTCCTGTAGAGATGCAAAGCAATGAGGTTGCACCAGTTTCAAGAGTTTTTTTTCCTATGCATCCTTTGCATAATTACACATTAGTATAGTAGATTTTAGCTGTATCTGTGTAAAAAAAAAACAAACAAAAAAAAAACTACAACCTTGGATCCTTTGTTACTGGTGAAGGACAAGATCCTCAAACACACTAAACAGGAAAGTCCTGCTTTATTCCTTTAACTATATCATTTAAGTCTTCTCTGGTCTTTTAAGTCACTTTAAACATGTTTGGTGTAATTTTACAAATATTTATTATTCATGTGTAAAGGATCAAGGTTTATTCAATGTTTACTCATTCAATTGCCTTAGCACTTCTTCAGAAGAACCAGTTGTACAAAAATAACATCACTGCCATCTACAGGATGCTCTGCAAAATAATAAAAGGTTTTTCTTTTGTTTGTTTGTTTGTTTGTTTGTTTGTTTAATTGCAAAACTTGTAGAACACATACAGAACAAGGAACAAAACATGAATATATTCCAACAAAGAGCAATCATAAAAACAAGAACAGAAAACAAACATTCTGTATTTGCGTGCGTCAAATTATGGTATTATCTATACATACAAGTACAAAAATAAAATTACATCCATTTAGAAAAGTTGTCATAATACATCAAAAATTTGGCACTCTTTTTGTTATTTGTAAGTCTAAGAGATGAAACAAGAGAGTCCAATTCAACAAGAAAAAGGGGGAAAGATAAAGGTGATTTAAGCCATTTTTGCTTATGAATGAAGAATTTTGCATTCAGTATAAGAAAATTAACAACATATTCAGCAGATAAAAGCTTTGGATTTTCATAATAAAAAACAACATCTTTGAGGACGAAGGTATGGGTCACATTTGTAAGGTTAGAAACATAGGTGCTGAAGTCAACCCAATTTGCTGGTAACACCACAATCAAAAAACAAATGGGCAGCTGTTTCTTCAACAAAACCACAAAAAGAGCAAGACTCATCAACATCAGAATATTTAGAAATAGACAAATTAACAGGATAAATTTTATGAAGGATTTTATAATGAATCTCCTTAACCTTGTTAGATATGC
The DNA here is from genome assembly GCA_039654775.1 of Spinibarbus caldwelli. NCBI lineage: Eukaryota > Metazoa > Chordata > Actinopteri > Cypriniformes > Cyprinidae > Spinibarbus > Spinibarbus caldwelli. The sequence goes on from CM077237.1 coordinate 22,822,986, forward strand.
AAAATTTACTTGGCAAAAACCAGGCCTTTCTCCAGTTTATATTTGTTATAAAGGAACCCCAGTACAATTTCCCTCTTGGAGTAATCTTTCTCTTTGTCTGAAATATTTTGCGAATATGTCTGTTATTGCATTTCCGATCTAAAATATTGATACCACCCAAACATAAAGCCGGATAAACACTGTTGCCTTTACTGAAATTAAGGTAACTTTTAATTAACTGGGTTAAGCCTACTGGGATGGCTCTCATCAAAGTATTATATTCCTTTGGTGGGACTGGAAAATTATGGAGATTCATAAATTATTTATATGTTAAAATATTACCAAACTCATCAAACACAGATAGAATACAGTTCAAGTTGTTATTAAACCATCTAGGGGAAAAAAGAGACTTATTTCTAACAGTTATATCAGCATTATTCCAAAGGAGAGCTTTGTGGGGGGAGAAACCATGGACAAAACACAATTTCCACGAAAGAAGACTTTCTTATTGCTTCCATTGCTGATGGAAGTTAGATAAGGAAATAGGTAACTTGCCAGGCAAGAAATTACACTTTAGTAAGAAAGACAGGCCACCAAGCTGGTCAAATATCTTATTTGGAATAAAAAACCACACTGACATTGGATTCTTAAGGCATCTTCTCAGCCAGTTTACTTTAAAGGTGTTTACAGTATCTGCGAAATCCAAAAAATCAAGGCCACCTTCGCTTCTGGAATTAGCAAGCACTTCTCTTTTTAATTTGTAAGGTCTATTTTTCCAAATAAAATCCAAAAATATTTTATTAATTTCCTTTATAGCTTTATCGTTGACAAACAAAGAAAGAGCAGAATATACAAAGTGAGAGAGCCCTTCAACTTTCGATAAAAGAACTCTACCATATCAAGAAAGATCTCTCTGAAGCCAGATGTTAAAGATCTGTTTCATTTACCTCCTAAGAGTATATCATCCATATCGTGAATTGACATAATTTCACATTTCGAAGTATTAAGTTTTAGACCTGAGGCACATGAAAATTCTTCAACCAATTCCAGAGCTTTTGGTAACTGTTTTTTGTCCTCCAAAAACAGCGTAGTGTCATCTGCGTAGTGTCACCATTTTGATCTCCCTGTTAAATATTGAAATTCCTCTCAAATTTTCATCTTGGTTAATTCGTAGACAGGAACTCTGTGGCTAAAAGAAATAGCCACAGAGTGCTCTATGGAGTCAAAAGCTTTATGAAAGTCAAGAAAGAGTATGAGACCATCTGAATAAATTAGATCTGAATAATCCAGCAAGTCCAGTTCTAATTTTATGTTGTTAGATTTGTGACGGCCTTTCATGAAACCAGATTGAGATTCTGAAATAATATTGTCTAAACCATAACTTAATCTATTAGCATATACAGAGGCTAATATTTTATAGTCTAATGTTAACAAAGTAATAGGTCACCAATTATCGATTATTAAAGGATCCTTGTCTGGCTTAGGTATAAGAGAGATGACTCCCTGTTTCATGGTAGCGGTCATATCTCCCTGATTGATGCATTCGTTATACATATGAAATAAAGGTATTTTAATAAACTCCAAAAAATGGAGATAAAATTCTACCGAAAGCCCATCGATCCCAGGGGATTTACCTTTTTTCATTTTATGTAGAGCTTGCTTGATTTCATCAATTGATAAAGGAGAATCACAAATTTGACTATACTCTAGATCAATAACTTTAATACGGTGTTTAATTAAATCAATAATTTTTCAGAAATATTGTAGTTGAAATTAGAGGTATAAAGAGTGCTATAAAATTTGGCAACAAAGTCTGATATTACTTTTTGGTCTTTGGAAATGACTCTGTCAATATTAAGTGTGGAAAGAGCTTTCCTCTGACCATTTCTTTTTTCCAGGGCAAAAAAATAGCTAGAATTTCTTTCCCTCTCCTCCAGCCATTTTGCACAAGACCTTGTATATGCACCTTTAGCCAAATATAAGTAGGCTTCATCAGGCTCCAAATTTAACCTTTTTATTTCTAAATTTTCCTCTTCTGTAATTTTACTTTGTTAGTAATGCATTAAGTTTATTAACCAACTCTAAATCAGTTTGATGTTTACTCTTTTTAATTTCTTTACTTCTTTTAACTGCTGTATGTCTAGCTTAATATTTGAAGAACTCCCATGTTTTTTTATAATCTCCATTTAAGTCAGTGAATAATTATTTGATAAGCTTGATGATATAATAAAAGGGCATGGAAGAAATCTACAGCTTATGATGATGCAGTATACAGACATTTTTTGTTATTATTGAAGCCATTCCACATTACCACTCTTTATAATTTTTTTATTAAGATATTTAATTTAAACCTGACTATAAAGTTGATATAATATAAAAATATCTCGACTGTATCCAACAATTAAATCATACAATGTCATATTTGACATAATCTTTTTCATGAATAGTGAGTTATTTATTGTAAATATTTATTTTATTTGTTTTACAAAATTTGGTCACAAACTAGCTACACTCTAATAAAAAAAAAGTTCAAAATTCTCACTACAAACCACTATAAAAGTACATATTAGTACCTCACTAGTGTATTGGACAGCACATTCCAGGGCCCAGTTTATGGCAGGGCCCCTCCCTGACCACTATAGTGGATAAAGGTTTGCTACATTTTGATTGGATCTTGGTGGACTAACATAAGCAAACTGTCCAATGCCATCAGATAAAGATGCCAGGACATTGGCCAGACACCTCTGAGAGGGCAAGAAGAAGATCTTTGGAACAAAGCCCGGGAAGGACAGGACTTCTCATTGGTCAAAATGCAGTTTCTGCCCTTCACCCACCAACAGACTGATTTCTAAGGTTTTGGCCTGTGACTGCCATAAAAATTCCTTAGGATCCTCTGGATGCAGCAGCAGTGTGTGAAACAAAGGGAGACCACAGAGATCCATCCAAATCCATTCATAACTATGTTCTCAAACCTTAAACTGATGCACACTACAACATACACATCTCATACTTATTCAGAGAAATAAGTATTCTCAGTGACAGCGATGTGTAGTGCAACATCTTACACAAACTCAGCTGTTGATGGACAAATGAATGCATGCATGACAGTTCAATCTTCTTCCATCATGTTTGGACTTAATGTGTTTGTAACATTGCCAAAGGTATTCTGGTTGTGGTTTGGTAAGTGAATGATGCATTGGCAAAACTTTAGTGACACTTTTCTAAATGTGTGTTTGGACTATGGAAATAAGTTCCACAGGAGGAAAGAAGGGTGCCACACCGTGTCCCCCCACTCTGATGGAAATAGCCAGTCACAGCCTGGAAATGGAGAAGCACCAGATTGCAATCTCCTCCTCATCGGAAAGAGATAAAGGTACCTTCCCAAAAGACACTCCTTGTTCTGAGTCTGAGTCCTGAAAGGGAAAGACGTTAACAGATAAACCAGTTCTGAGTCTCCGGCCTGTTACAGGGAAGGTAGCAACAGAAACAACCCGTTCTGAGTCTCCCATCCAGAGAGACAGTAGCAGATACACCAGATCTGAGTCTCCGGCCTGCAAGGGTGAGACATTAACAGATACACCGTTCTGAGTCTCCAGCTTTGAGGCAGCAACAGATACGACCACGTTCTGAGCCTCCAGCCTGCAAGGAAAGAGATAATCTACGTTCAGACTTCATTCAGAGTCTAACAACAGATGCAGCACGTCCTGAGTCTCCATCCTAGAGAGACAAAGCGGATCAACCAAATTCTGGGTCTCTAGCCCAGAGAGGCAGAAGACACACAGACATTTGCAACAAGGTTAAGCTCCGTCGAGCAAACCTTCACTCCAAGGTACCTTTGCTTGCGTGTTCCAGGCTAAGGACCTTCTGCACCTACTTCAGGGTCACATCTGCGTGTTCCAGATTTTAGGACCCTTTGGTGCACCAGGAGATCAGCATCCTCCAGCGCATCGTGTTCAAGGGTGTTGAAACGGATTCCTGCTCCTTTCCCCACTGCATTGTTACCAGCACAACCAGTGGATGAAGTCACTGCCACCGGACTGCTCACTCAACCACAGAGAACGTAACTATCACCTATCCAAACCTCTTCCAGAGACCTTGGCATTGTTGTGTATTATCAGTATATGATTTTTCTAATTGACATTAGATGTTATATAGCTGATTGCAGTTGATGACAAATAATCTTTCAGGAATTTGTCTGATGCATAATAAGGTTCTTCACCTTACTTGTTTCAGAGTAGTGACAATTTATCTTTCCAGATAGCGTAGCTCTGACATAGCAACATCCAACATAATCACTTGCATTTTTTGCATCTTATGCACTTTATTCCTTTTTCATTCATGGCATTCATATAGTAGTTGTTGATTACTCTTGTCTATTTTTTGTTAATAAAATTTATTTTATTACACTTGTGTCTTATATTTAGTTAGTGCATAATTTAGATAATGCAGTAAGGTTCTACAAGTTAGGTATCCCACCAATCTTTCTTATGTGATGTACTCCTAACCACACCTTAAGTGACACGTGATCCAAAAATCATAACGTCACCTGTGACGTGAGTACCCATCATTACACTATTTCGCCCCCTTAGGTTGGCGAAAGCAAAATTCACTACACTAGTGACAGTTTGTACCCTTATTTCTGAAAGCAGAGAATTTATTCCTTTTTTTTAAATTATTTTAGTTTAAATTTAAAATGTAATTAAATTTTATTTAGCGATGTATTTTAAAACTGCAACAGTAGGTGAAACAAGAGACTAAGAAGTATAACTTAGTCTCTTGTCACTCTTTTACTCTTGTTCACACTGACTTACTTAAAACCACAGTGCATTCTTTCTTTAATCGTTTTCTTTCATCACTCCATTTATTAACTTGTACTTTTATATTCAATTCAAGAGCCAATGGATAAAATCACGTCTTTCCTTCCTTATTGCAGGAGTAAAATGGGTTGTAAATGCCATGTTGACTTTAGATCAGTTCAGATTCCCAATACATTTCTCTCTGCCTCTTCTTCAGGAAAGGTTTGGTGTGGTCAGACCTCCATCAGGGATCAACAATAAGGACTGCCAGCTGCCCAGGAACCCAAGATATATTATATCTGTATAACTGTTGCAAAAGCCTAGAATTTCTTTGCATGTGTGTGTGTGTGTGTGTGTGTGTGTGTGTGTGATGAACACTTACAACATTTAAATGAAAACATTTAATGAAAAACATGCATTCTCCTTAGGGGCTAGTTTCAAGCAGAACTGCCAAAAGAAAGAAACAGCTTTGTTTAGCTAGCTAGCCAATATAAAGAGCAGTTTCAGACTTTCCTCACTGTATGTAGACAAACAAAACATTGACCCATGTAAGCAGTGAGCCATTGATGTTGGCAGCATTTTCAGACATGCCCTCATGCCTGTATGTGAATGTGGATGAATGATGACAATTGAGGTCATTTTTGAGGTTTGATTCAGGATGTTTTTCAACCAAATCACTGTTATGTGCAGGTGCATATAAATATCTAACTATATACAAATATTTGCAGAATTTATTGTTGAAAAAAAAAAAAAACAGTGACAGAGACAGTGTTTTGTTTGTTTATTCTAAGATAGTGAGCAGCAACAGCTGCCACCTCATAATGCTGTCATTTTATGTAATCCATGTAAATCCTGTCCATTAATATCTGAATGTTGATGTCCTCTCTCTACTAAGCTTACCCTCTTGCAATAACCAGTAAATTAAATAAATAATTAAATAAAACTGATGCTGCTAATGTGCTGATTCTCCCTAGCTGTTCACACATTTTTAATGAACATTTTTACTTATGATTGTGAAAATAAAAATTTATTTTAATGTGTATATGAATCAAACGGATACGGAGAAACGGAGAAATAAATAAATAATAACAACATTAAACAACTGACAACATTCCTCATTTGTGCTCTGCTGATGGGTGACCTCAGAAACCCCAGATGCTCTCCATCGTGTCAGACCACGTGTGTGCGCTGAGCTTTATGGAGCACATGCACGCTCATGCTGGAGGGACTAAACCATTCAAGTCCGCAACATGGGTGACAGCAGTTTAGGTATGTACATGTATTTATAGGTTTTCCACAGTGATATAGCTGAACCTTGTTGGCATTACCTGAACAAGTTATGATAGGAAAATAATTTACTGTAGTATGTAAATATGTATCAATTTACATATTACTGTTGTAGCCCATGCTGAATAGTAGAAGTGAAAAGGTCAATGAGATGACGCATTTTTCCTAAATATTCAAAATACATAAAAAGTGCAGTTCTTCCACAAGTTGTGTTAAATACACATTTAATGATTAATGTGTTTTTAATTTCTAAATTTAAATTAATGTTATATTTATAGTCAAAAATGTCTGTTGGTGTTCAGGTCAAGTTTTTTTAATGGCTAAAAAAAATCAAGATGTTTGAAATAAATAAATACTGCTTAAATATGTATGAAAACGTTTTTGAAAATAATGATTTTATGTAGCCTGAATGCACATGGGTAAATGGTAAAAACGTGCATACATTTTCGAATGCATGAAAAGAAAGAAAGAATGCAAAGTTGTTTTTATTTAAAAACATGATTACACCATATTCGATGTAATATTCGGTTCACCTTACCGCGTTAACAACAGTGATTTAACGTAACGTAAAGCCACAAGAGGCGTATTTGCATAGGTCAGGAATCCCCCCTTTACAGGAAAGTGGGAGAGTCCAGTCAAGTTCTCACTTCATTCAGTTCAGACTAGAAGCTCGTTGTTGACTGAATCCCAATAACTTTACCCCACTGAAAGAAAACAAATGCAGATGTCAACGAATATTTAAGCGCTGCTGAACTTCCTCAAGCTCTAGAAATATGAACGCGGAAGGTGTTTCCAAGCGCACGCACAAAACGTGAGGAGGCGCGATGGATGCAAAGGACAGAGAGCGGCAGCGGACACGGAGCGCTTGCAAAAGAACCGAAAGCGCCAGTGTCCTGCGCTCGCTCAGCGTCGACAACATAGACGATCATGAGACAATGGCTGGCGAGGCGGACCTGGTTAAACACGGCAGTCTTGAACAGCGACTCATTGCACCGAGGTACAGCCTGCTCCGTGAAGTTGGCAGGGGCAGTTATGGCGTTGTGTACGAAGCCGTTGCCCGTAAATCAGGTGCGAGAGTGGCGGTGAAGAAGCTGCGCTGCGACGCGCCTGAGAACGTGGAGCTGGCGCTGGCTGAGTTTTGGGCTTTGACCAGTCTGGAGAAACGCCATGAGAATGTGGTACAGCTGGAGGAGTGTGTGCTCCAGAGGAACGGGATGGCCCAGAAAATGAGCCATGGCAATAAGCGTTCAAAGCAGTATTTGAGGTTGGTCGAGACCTCGTTGAAAGGTGAGATGTTTTTGTTCAAGCACTGGCATTTTTTCTGGAAGGTCGGCGATGCTTTGTCACTTGCTCAAACAGTGGCTTTTGTTTGTGACACTTCACACATTTGATAGCAATGACATATTGACCATTCAAAATCTAAGGAAGGTCAATTTTTATTTGTTTTTCCGTTGTAATCTGAAACAAAACTGTGAGACTCCATTGTTTGGCAGTGAGTCATATGGCGTTTCACTGATGGCACCGGACGTTGATATTGCGCATGTCTGTTCTACATTAAGATTGTTTATTTTATGTAAGAATGTGGCAAATGTCGGTCAGATTTGCCCTCCCCCACTCACCCTCCTCTCGGTTAAGAAGGTGGGGGAGGTGCTGTGTTGGGGTCAAACCTCCTCCACACCCGCTATATCAAGTTATAACAATGAAGGAAGTATGATTCCTTACATTACAACTGTGTAAATTATCTTACTAATGAACCGGAGACAGTGGTGATTTAGTACAGGCCAATTTGATCTCATTCATCTCAATGTCTTTTTTTGTGTGACTGCTTTGTAGATCTTCTGAATCATCTTGTAGGTTTTTATACTGTATGATATGCAAAGTGTTGCTAGAGGCATTTGTTTGAAAGCTGTTGATCTGGTCTATATTTAGTGTAAATGGAAGTGAAAGTCGGAAGAGATGTTTAACCTTTATATGGGTGAATAAATAAATTATTTCAAGTGTTTCAAACAGGTAATCTCTGGTTGGAACACAAGACAGTAGGCATGAATTGCGTTTAGATTAAAGCGATAGATCACCCAAAAATGCAAATGTTGTCATCTTTTACTCACCCTCATGCTGTTCCAAACCTGTATGAGTTTCTTATGTTGAACGCAAAAGAAGAATTTTGAAGAACCAAAAGTTGTTGGTCCCCATTGTCTTCTATTGTAGGGAAAGACATACTATGGAAGTCAATGGGGACCATCAACTGTTTGATTACTAGCATTTTTCAGAATATCTTCTTTTATGTTCAACATAAGAAACTCATACAGGTTTACAACAGGATGAGGGTGAGTAAAAGATGACAACATTTTCATTTTTGGGTGATCTATCCCTTTATGTAGTTGTCTGTCTACCTGCAGGGGCTGGCGCTCTCTCTGGCAGCGGCAGGTCGCAGTGCCACTTCCCAGATGCCACAGCAGCTGCCACGGTTTTTCTCACTCTGTAAAAACTACACTGTTCTCAGTTGCATACGGTGGTGTTTTTTTTTTTTTTTTTTTAAATGATGATGCAAAGTTCCCACAATTGTTGTAGTAGTAGTAGTAGTACTAGTATTATACATTTTTATGTATCCGCTGCCAGAGTTCGTGCCAGGAGTCGCGATCGTTTGTCGGCGTTTCTGCTGTAAACTACACAGTTTTATTTTTATATAAAAGATTTAATGATGCATATTATATACCAGCAAGCAGATGCGATCAGAATATGAACCCAGTTAGCTAAATTGCATAAACAGACACACACACATAAGGAGTGCCCAGCTGCCTCTAGCCAATACTGTATATACCCACACACACGAGCGCACACACAGACATTTATTTATGTATTTAGTAACACTTTAGTTATTAACTAGTTGCTTGCATATTATATATTAGCTGTTTATTAGTGCTCATAAAGCACATACTAATGCCTTATTATGCGTGAGCATATTCTACATCTTACCCTATACCTGATCAGTAATTAGGAGTTTGAGGCAAAAGTCAATAGTTAGTTAATAGTGAGAATTGGACCCAAAACTAAAGTGTATATTGTTTTATATATATATATATATATATATATATATATATATATATATATATATATATAATCTATATATACAGTATATATTAAAATAATCTTGAGACCATTTTAATTGAGACACTTAAGTTTTTATTGATGTTTTATGTATTTTTATCATTGATTGATTTTTTTTTTTTTTTTTTTTAATTTATGATCCTGAAGGATGACTCATTCTTCCTCAAATCTGTGAAGATTTTGTACTTTGCTTTATCAACCATATCTGTGCAGAACACCTCATAATCTTTTTTTTCCCCAAATACAAAAGTGAACAGATCCGCTGGAGAACTTTCTGCCCACGCAGCTTTGTGTAGGGATTTAATTTGGTGCATCATCAGTTTTTTTTATAAAAAAAAAAAATTCCATTTCAATTTCTGTTACCACACCAGTCAGCTGCAGTCCTGGTGTCTCTCAAAAAATGTTTTCCTGCTGTGAAAGAAGAAAGTATGGTCAAAATATTTGGTGTATATAGTGTTTGGTATAATGTTACAATTAATGCCTCAAACTTGTAGGCCTAGAGCATTTACAGCACATGACATAAATGATCTTTTCTAACAATGAATGCTTTCTATGAATATTATAAATATATTACTTTTCATTATAAAATAACAGTAAAAATTGTTTGCAACAAAACTTACGAAAATTACACATGGTTTTGCAACAAATAAAAAGTTTATTACAGTTAAAACATTTTGCTACACTCACCATAGTTTAAACATGCTATTTGTAGTAAAACCATGGCTATACAAATTGTAATAAAAAACATTTAATTTCTCAGTGATTCCACATTTGCCCATTGTCATTTTTGTAGCTATTACAAAAATTCTAAACTTAATTGAACTGCCCGATTTCCGTTCATAACTTTATTAATTTGTGTGCATGAAATGAATGTAAAATAATCTGCCAAAATGTACATAACCTCAAAGCCGCAAGGATCATAATTTAAGATTACTGAATTTCTGATGTTTGTGTGTTGTACGGCTTCTGCCATCAGTCAAGGCAAGGGAGGAAGTGTCTCTTTAGAGAAAAAACAAAAAAACTGGATGAGAAAATTATTGATATTACAAAAATAAATCAATGCAAGTATTACAAAAAAATGTAAAAGTCACTAGTTTTTATAAAGTAATTGTGTCCAACAGCGATACCCGCTGGTAAAGTTAAAAAGAACAGCTGAACATCAGTTGACAAATAAAATGTTTGTATTGTTACTGCCTTATTATTTTGGAATAAATGTAAAAAATACGTAAAAACACTAACTTGATGAGATTTATTGGTTTTGATAAACAGAATATTACACCATGTAAAAATACAAAATATAATTGTGTTTGGCCTTTTTAATGTAATGTTTATTTAACCAGGGAAATGTGACAACAGTAAGGTTAGGTATGTATGTGTGTGTATGTGTGTGTATATATGGGATTATATATATATATATATACTAGTGCTGGGCGGTATGACCAAAAATTTATATCACGGTATTTTTCAAAATTAGACCGGTTTCACGGTATGACGGTATTTATTTTTTTCATGCATGACCGGGTGTTAACCACATTTTCTACTGATTGAGAGAGGAAAAACTGCAGTAGATTGACTTAGAATGTCCTGTTTTACTGTCATGATGAGCGAATATTGTAGAAAAATTCCACACTAAATAGTGACTAAACACGACCCATTAATACATGTTAACCAGGAGTCACTCATTTATATTCGCGACATCGTTTGATAAAGTCAACATGCATCTAATGTTACACTAAAGAGCGACTATACGGTGGTTTTGGCTATATTACTTTTGTCTCATGCAGTAACAAACTAAAAAAAAAAAAAAAAAAAAGGGCATAATATTAACAGTTGATCTATGCTCATATTTATAATTCCAAACAGTCAGTTAGCGGCAGGTGCTTGGAAACGCTGTTTTGTACTCATTTACTGACGAGTCTGCTGCGGTCCGGCCAGCTGAATGCAGTGCTTCTCTGCGGCTCACTGCACAGAACAGATGCCGAGAAAGGCGACACTATGCCGGGGGAGTCAGACCTCGCGCTCGCGGGGCAGCACTGAAGACATCTTCCAACTGAACCATAGCTAAGGTTTATCCAAAAAAGTCGCTAGGTTTGTCAGTTTGTATATTCTATGGAAAAAAGCCGCTAAAAGGGTCTGAAAGTTGCTAAATATAGTGCTAAAGTCACGCTCGTGTGTGTGAGATGTGGGAGCTGATGGCAGCGGGCGGTAGATATTGTGGATGAGTTCTTCTGTGTTATCACGTTCTACTATAGTTCTACAGCTTCAGAACTTTCACGCTCAGTAACGCATACAGCTGTGTCCTCGCCACAATGCAATAGTGAAAAGAGACCCCTCTCAAACAGTGTCGCGTTCCGAACGTTATTTAAATGACACCGGTATTGCGGTATTTTAAAAATTCTGAAGAAAAATAAACACCGGTATTCGGTATGAACCGGTATACTGCCCAGCACTAATATATACATATGTATGTATGTATGTATGTATGTATGTGTGTGTGTGTATATATACATATACATACTCGTACACAAAGCCGGAGGGCGCAGACAGTGCAAGATGGACTCATATAGAAGTAATAACTTACAACGTCCCAGGAAATCCCTAATATGGACAAGGGTCCAGCTATCACTGTATGATCTGAATAAAAGGCAGAAACCTTTGGAAACGTGAAGACATTAAACACATGATTGCGACAATATATGGTTTATTTGTGCTTTTTTCAATCATCTCCAGGTAATAAATAAAGTATATGAACAATTCAGTGCTACTTGACATAGCATTTATTACAGTACAGAAACTATTCTGCCTTATGTGATGAAAATTAAAAAAAAGTAGTACATTAACAAATCATTTATTGGTTATTGTCCAACAGTGTATCTGATTTCTAAACTAATTAAAAGAAAGAAATAAGAGGGAAAAAAAAAAGTTTCCTATACAGTAGCCTATGAATATATATGAAGGGGTATGAATACTTTCGCAAGGCACTGTGTGTATGTATGTGTGTGTGTGTATATATATATATATATATATTTTTATTACATTTCTGTCCCCCTCACTTCTAAAATGATGGCTACGTCCCTGTATATAGTATATACTGTCATAGTATATACATCATCATGCATTCAGGCCAATAGGTGTTAGTATAAAGTTTAAAACCATTGGTATTAGAGCCAGTTAAACCTTAACAAAAAATTGAGTGCACTTCTAGGTGTGTATGAAAAGGAAACTGTTTTATCCCACGTTTAAATGGTTTTCAAGCAGTTTCCTTGATGTTATCTTAAGTTGAAGTATTTTTCATAGTGTGAATAAAAACTTTAACTTGATAAAGCTTTAACTTGATTTAGACTGTTTTGTTGTCTTATGATGGTAACCTGTGATATTCACAGTATGTTATATTTACAGCAGATGTGCAGATTCAACAAAACCAGGGAAAGTGATAAAAATAACTCCCATGAAAGCACAGGACCATGTTTATTAATTAGAATACGGCATGTTGGCTTGTATCAGGGGATACAAGTCAGTGTTTGTTGTTCTCATGGGAGTTAGTCCAGTCCTGTGAGAAGAAACCTCAACAGCTTCAAACTGGTTCCACAGCAATTCAGCCTCTGAAAGTGATGACAAATCAATTCTTCTTTTAACTCTTTCCATTGCATTAACTCCTCCTTTTGGCTGGTGCTCTCATTCTCTCACATTTTAAAACGTTAACTTGCTTTTGCATAGATAGAAATATGTGTTATGTGGAAGGTTTTCCTACAGTTTTCATTCCCATGTTGATGTGTTTTTCTCTTTTCCAAACAAGGTTGAAGTGTGACATATTGAAGGGCCAAGCCCTTTTTTAAAAAAAGCCTTTAGTTTACCTCATAGTCCCTTTAAGGCAAGTTGGTACACTTGATGGCCATATTTGTAAGCTATTTCCAGGCATGCATGTACAGCTCATGTCTGCATGAATGGGGAAAGACCAAAACTTGTGTTACAGTAGCATATTTCAAATCAGCAATGAAATTTGACAGCAGTAGTTTCATAAATTGTGCTAATGTGAATGCACATTCTATGGTATACAAGTAAATTTAAACTGCAAATCAGGATTTACATTCCTGCAAAAGACGATTGGTGATTTTAACTGTAAGATGAAACTACAGCTGCCATATTGAGCGGTACAGTTTATCTACAAGAAGGTTTCTCTGCCTTATACAGTGTCTTATTTACATTATAGCCATCATTTAATACTTGCTATTAGTCAGAGGCAAGTGATTATTAGTGCAAAGGACATTCTCATTTTATTGAGCATTTTATTTTGTCAGTATAATTGTCTGAATTTCCAAATAGACTGACTTGTAGGAGTGCACTAGCATATCAATGAAATCAAAGCCAAAAATCATGCACTAAAGCCACAAACCTCCAATTTTGATTTCATGCCTTTTTTAAACATCATATATTATCTAACTAGGGTCAGTTAATGTCAGTAAGCAACTTTCTGTTGAAGGTGAAATCATTTAAGATTTTTATTAGTCAGCAACAGTGTTGAGTAGGTTTTGCAAAAGTTGCATAATCCTTACCTATGAAATCATGGTTGTTGTTTATTAGTTGTTGTTTATTAATTTTTCACACCAATGCAAACACCTCCAAAACATTCAAATTTAGGTATATTCATCTCTGCATCTGTACATTTTGTGTGTGTTCTTTTAGGTGAGCGTGTATTGTCGTGTCCTGATGAGCCCTGCTACCTGTGGTTTGTTATGGAGTTTTGCGAGGGAGGGGATCTGAATCAGTTCATCCTGTCGCGACGGCCTGATCCCCGCACCAATGCCAGCTTCATGATGCAGCTGAGTAGCGCTGTGGCGTTCCTGCATGAAAACAACATTGTTCACAGAGACCTTAAACCAGATAATATCCTCATCTCGGAGCGCTCTGGCGCACCTGTCTTGAAAGTGGCAGATTTCGGACTGAGCAAAGTGTGTGCTGGTCTGGGTGCCGGAGTACGGGACTCAGAGGAAGGACGGGACAAAAACAAGAACAGTGTCAACATCAACAAGTTCTGGCTCTCATCGGCGTGCGGCTCAGACTTTTACATGGCACCGGAGGTTTGGGAAGGACATTACACAGCCAAAGCAGACATTTTTGCTCTAGGCATTATCATCTGGGCCATGATAGAGAGAATCACATTCATTGACGCCGAGTCAAAACGGGAGCTTCTCGGGACGTATGTGCGGCAGGGTTCTGACATCGTCCCGGTTGGAGAGGCGCTTTTGGAGAACCCAAAGATGGTGTTGAGTATTCCCCAGCGCAGGCGCTCGCACATGCCCGAGGCACTCCGGAAACTTTTGCAGGACATGCTGGCCGTCAATCCTCAGGACCGACCAGACGCACTAGAACTACACAGCAGGATGGGACAGGTCACTTGCGCAGCGTGAACTCTGACCTGAATGCACACACAGGTAAGCCTTTGCCAGTTGTTTTTGACTTATGTTTTTGTGTGAAGGCTCACGTGTCCAGAGGCAGTAATAGCAGCTGGTAACAGATAATGGTAGAATGGCAGAAATGTTGTGTATTCTTATGTTATCTCTTAAGGACAAACACATTTGCAGTAGAAATTTGACATATGGTAGACAATTTGTATTAATTTGTCATACTGCTTGCAGTTAATTTCTTTGTTCTTATTACCATTTACTTGTTTTCAGTAAGCTTGAGGACTTTTTACTTATTGTGTCTAGTATTAGTTTTTGCTGTGATAATGAAATTGGTATTGAGAATTGTAAAATTTCAATGGAATCTAAAATGTTGACATCATGCATCTTTATTTCAAGTCAAAATAACCTATATTGTTTTATATATATATTTATTTTAGTTATTGTAAAATAAAATAACTCATCATATAAGATTTTGGTTTAAATTTAAATTCTTTAAATGCACTATTTCTTGATGAGCACTTTACTTTTAAAGTAAACATGTTAGTTTTTAGTGTTTTAAAGTAGTTTTTTAGCAAAGTAGTATAGATTTATAACATTCACTGATAATAAAAATTATTACCAGCTGCATATCAGCCAGAATTTCAATATTGATGCATCCTTAAAATAGTCATCCTCGTGTATTTCCACACAGCCATCCCAGAGGTGTTGATTATTTTGATGAAGCTCATGCATAGCGAGTGGAAAACAATACGACATGAGGCTTTAAACCCAAGTGAAATCATGCACACTTTTAAATAAGTAGTATAATTCATTGTCTTATCAGTTTTGGATAATAGCTTCATTATCTTTCCCACAGTAGTGAAGGACAAATTGTCATTTATCGCATTATTGCTAGAGTCTTATTTGACCATTTCAGTTGAACGGTGGTTATGACAGCTCTGCTAGACTCTAGCATGATGTGATTTGTTTAATGACATGACTTTCAGAGAGCTTCTGTTTGCATGCTATAACAGTCTTTTGTTTTTAAAAGTGCATGCTGGGATAGCAGTTATATAACCGCACCCATTCACCACCACCCCTCCTCTAACACTCCCCATCCCTTCTTCTCTATTTTCCATACCCTTTCCCCCAGGGGACAATGCTCATCTGGCAGACTAGGTGACTGTAAGTTCTTCCTAGTCCTGAAATGGAAAGATTTTTTTTTGTTTTGACATGCCACACATAACTGACAGTTCCTTGCAAAGACCAGTTTAGTCTAAAAGTATTACAGCATTAAGGTTGCATAATGTACTTTCACAGTTTCCGTTATCAACCAAAATTAGATGTTTTTTTTTTAAATATTGATATTTAATATAGGTATTGATATTGAATGTTTACCCTAAAATGAAAATGGTCATCAATTCCTCACCCTCATGTTGTTCCAAATCCATATAACTTTAAATCACAAATTAGGATATTTTTAATTTCTGTACTTCCATTGAAAGTCTAGGTGACCAAAATGTAAAAGATCCTAAAAGGTTTTAAAGGCATTGCGAAACGAATCCATATGAACTGACTGGTTTAATCCAAATCTTGTGAAGAGATATGAATGCTTTATATGATGAACAGATTTAATTTAGGATTTTATTCGCATATATATATATATATATATATATATATATATATATATATATATATATATATATATATATATATATATATATATATATATATATATATATAGCAAATTAAACGGGGAAACTTGTGTGTGCATCGCATGCTAGAACAAACCTCATTTTTGTGTGTACGTGCTGCATGAAAACCAATGTGGTTCATTCTAGCACATGATGCACGCATGAACTTTCATATGTGATTGAAAATGATGCTCTATGAACTTTTTGGATCTTCTAAGTTTTGGTTACCTGGGCTTTCAATGGAGGTACAGAAACTTTTGAATATAAATGAAAGTCTTATGGGTTTAAAACAACATGAGGATGAGTAAACGATGACAGAATTTAGATTTTGGGTGAACTATCCCTTTGAGCAAATGACCTTACTTAATGTTAATTTTTAATTAATGTTAATATTAATTTTTAAAAACACTAAAAATTTTATGACACTGCAAAATGTAATCTTTAGCAAATCTCAAAATGATTATTTTTCATACAGTGAAATTAATGTTTCGATAACCAACTCATCCTGTAGCATTTGATGATTGATTTTAGTTTTTAGTGTTTTATTTTTCATTCATTAAGACAAAATAGTACATCGTTTTAATATTGTGCATTCCTAATTATCTTGTAAAAATCAAAAAAATGTTTTCTTTTCGAACTTTTTTATTTTATTTTATTAATTTTTTTAGCAATTGCAGTTAGATTAGTTTGGCAGAGCATGCATATGAAATGAATGCATATGAAAGGCAGAGGGCTCATGAGTTATGAGGACATTACAGCTGTCTGCTATTCCAGTCGTCTTTTGTTCACCATCCCCCTCTCCTTCTGTAGCTACATTCAAACAGGAAAAGAAAACTGCTTGGAGCTTCTTGGTTAATTTTCTCTCTCTTTGGTGTGTATGTGTGGGACGTGAGAGAGGGTGGGTTTGCACACGAAACAGCGTGCGTTGTGTAGTTTGAGTGACTGCAGCGGGGTGTTTAGTAGCTCTTCCTGACTCAGCACATAGTTTGAGCCGCAGGATATGAGGAGGAGGGGTGAGCTCTTTATACTGTATACAGCTGAGATCAAGCACATACTTGTGTTGACTAATGACAGATAGCCTGTAAAGATTTGTGTTGTGTTTGAATGACTGTAAATCTGATTACTTATCAAGCAATCTGAGATTTGGACCCATTTAAGTCAAGCATTATGCAACAGCGCCAGCCACCATGACATCATTTCAGCCTGTCAATCAAAATACTAGAAAATACATGGCCCATGTTTTCTTTTTATTTTGTATGTCCAGTGTTGTTTTCTCTCTTCTGGGTTCCCATGATCAATGGAAAACCTGGAAATATCAGGTTTATATCAATTTTTTAATTGGCTAGGAATTGCATTTTTAGGTGTTTTAATGCTCTCAGTAAATGCCTGTATAGTCAAATATGTGACAAGTACTAATTCTAATGACTTTTTTTTTATTTTTTATTCTGTTTTAGGTTCTCCCTTTCCATAACAGACTGGAGGGGACCACGTTGCTTGGAAAACTGTGAATCTTCCATTGCTGATTTAATGTGAAGTGTACAAAGTACTCATCTTGAACACCAATACAAAGTTTGCCACAAATAGATTTTCAACTGACCGTTCACTTATTTGTTTACAGTAGTAATTTAAACTAATCATTCATTAAGCCCAGAAGTGTTCAGCCTAAATCAATCATCAGTTACATCACTAAGAGTGAAGTAAATCTAAAAACAATGATATGATGCAGTGAGTACAATCAAGATAAAAAAAAGCAAGCTCTTCATTAGTCTTACTGAGGGACTGGGACTTTAAAATTCTGTTCATGGAGCCTCCCTACTTGCTCTTCTTCTCAAAACAATCGTTTGCCATAAAAAACAGACAAAGAAAAGTATTTCAGTTATTTTATCCAGTTTTATGAGCAGTGAAGCCTTCAGTAAGCAAGCAGTTCACAAATTTTAGGTTTCAGGTTTGTTTTTTGGGGTTTTTTGGGAAAAGGAAATCCAAATACAAAAATTTTTTTGCAGTACAAAGACACACACAAGATACTTGACTACATTTCGAGCTCAAGCATTTACATACATGCCCATCACGTCACAAACCATGTCATTACCATAGTCTTACACTTAAACTCCACAAAACTTGATCATCTTTCTTTCCTTTGTCACAACAAAATAGCTTGAATTACAAGAATTGAAGAATTGAAGACCAACTTTTAAAACTTGGTTTTCATTTGCCATTAAAATGCTCATGATCTTAAGCCTAAACCCAATATTGAGATATTTTTTCTCTTTGAATGCAGATTTATCCTGGTGCCTTGAAGTCTAGTGATACAAGTGAGATTTCTTGTAGGTTTTTGATTTGTTTTACAGCTTTATCTTTTAAACATGCAGTACGTTTTCCAAGATTTTAATATTTAAACACTTAACACATTAGGCATGTGCAGTTTAACCATTTAGGTGGTTGTTTTTACATTGTGTGAGATTATTTTTGGCCAAAAAATTATTGATTCTTGTGCCCCATTTACAATGCTGCTGTCACTTATGAAAAAAACAAAAAACAGTGTGAACAACCCTTCTGCACAGACACGCACACTTATACAGTTTCACGGTTTAGTTGTTTTCCAATCTGGTAGATTAAGATATGGATTCGATTATGATTAAAGGGAGCAGATAAAGACAGTGTGAGTGTTATTTGTGTTTTATATAATAAATTCTACTTATGCATTTCCAATATAGAACAGGATTTTTTTTTTTTTTTTTTTTTTTTTTGGATTGATTGATTTGTCAAAATCCAATATTTCCTAGTTGTTAACTGACTACTTGATGTTCTCAAAAACAGGATGGGAGCTCAAGAGTGTACCATTGCTCTTTTTCATCTGTATCCTGAATGCTTCATAGAGAAGAAATCGGTGTGTTTGACTTCCAGGTGTGGTTTTGCCTGACAGTTTGTGTGTGCTATAGTTCTACCTCAGCACTCTTGTGTTTTAGTAACTAATTCACTAAATTAACTAGCAGTGCTTTGTTTTTTGGAGAGGCTAGTAAGTAATGTTTTTCAGATGGATTTATTTATTTAATATGATGTTTTTGTTGTTGTTTTTGAATAATAAATCTATAGTGTGAAGCTTTTTTTTTAGTACTTTTAACTTCTTTTATTCCCTTTTCTCTATTTGCGATTGCTTATTGCTGTCTGCTGTAGAAGAAACTTGAGGCGTATGAGATCGAGATCTTTTTTTTAAATTTTTTTAGATGAAATCACCCTCAGGTTTAAGGTATTTTGACTTGCAATATTCTGGAACGTATGGTTCTTCACATGGGAACAAAAAGTGTTCTGTTAAATTTTATATGTTTGATTATGTTTTCATTTTGTCAGCTAATGCTTTTTGTTTTTATTGGGAACATTCTTTCTGATTCTTTTAAATCCACTTTAATTTTCCCGAATGGCAATTTAAATGATTGTATCTTTTACAAGGGTCAGTTAATCCTGGAGAGAGTTGGTAAATGTTTTTGCATTTGCTTTTTTTGTCCTCTTAAATATGGCTCTTTTCAGTTTGAGTATTTCAGAGAGCATAAACACAGATCATTTTGTCATAGCAGTCATATGAACCACAGTATTAGGCCCCGATCACACCGAACGCGTCTTTTAGTTCTGAAAACACGAGGCGCACCGCACTGCATTTTTGTTTTGTTTTTTTGGTTACTTTTTTATTTTATTTTATTAATTTTTTTAAAGCAGTGCGCTGCGTTTTTTTATGTTGCTAGTCAATCAACGAATCAGCTGTCCTGTCAGTCTAATCAAAGGATTATAGCACGAGCGCTCTAAAATGTTAGGGTATTGCTGTTAAGTAAACTAACATATTGGCAAAAACCTTTAAAAAAAATACAGCCCCGGGTAACCCGCGGCAGACATCAAAAGTTTCTCCTGCATCATTGCAGTCTCCGGACTAAACTTTCGTCACCACAACGGAAGGCCCGCCTCTCCTTTCATTCGATTGGACAATGGGAAAAAACGCGATGACGTGAGGCGCTTTTCCGCTCAGAGTTGTTTTTTTATTTTTTTATTTTTTTATTTCAGGTGCTCAGACTCAGAGCAATCCTGCAAAAACTGCGCGCTCACTGCCAACAGAAAACAATTCAGAAAAGGCGCCTCTCACCGCAAAGAAACGCGTTCGGTGTGCACTTGCACTGAGGAGAGTGAACCAAGTTTAATAGAAGCTTACTTCCTGTTCTATCATCTCTTTTACTCGAATTCTGTGTTTTTCTTTGTATTCCTTGTGGGCCAACTTTGACTGTACAACGCACTCTATGCAACCTCTCCTTTTCTGACACTGTATGATGCTGCTCTGCTAAACTAGCCTCTTCAGACCTTGACAATTTGTTGCTTTTGGTGTACTCAGTTTATGATTTTTTTTTTTTTTTTTTTTTTTTGTGGAGCATTTTGTGCTTTTTTTTTTTGTGCAAATGGACATTTTTTGAACGGACTTTCCTTTGTGTAAAGCACACTAGAGCTGTTGGACTTTTCACTCGTTTGGGTGTCATCCCTTATCGTTTTGTTGTTTTTGTTCAATAAACCATGTAAAAGCAACCTACTTGTGTTTTTAATGTTTGATACACTGAAAAAATATAATTTTTTAACTAAGAAATTGCTAGTAATTTTCACAAATAATTACAAAGAAATGGCAAGTAACACATTAAATTAAACATGTTGAAGTAAAGGCTGTGTGAAAAATTATATATATACACACATACATATATATATAATATATATATATGTGTGTGTGTGTGTGTGTGTAATTTCAGTAATGCTAGATATTGTACAACATTATGTGCTTGTTTAAGCCTTGACTTAGAATTCAGTCTTGACAGACAAAACAAATCCTAATGTAATTAAGCCAAAATCAAGGTGCTCTGACCAGACTTTAGTTTGATTATCACAGTCTGACTACTAAATACTCATTTGATTTTTATTGTCTGATAACACAAACAGCCACACTACACTAATCAGTTCAGACAAGATAAATCCCCTGTTAAAACAAAGCGGTCACTCTCCATAGACTGCTGTTATCCATTGTGTTAGGCAGTCATGCGTGACAGGACATTTTGTTCTCGTACACCAGCACCCAAACACCTGCCTGAGTTTATAACTTGACAGTATCAGTTTTGCCAATTTTGGGCCTAACCTTGTGTCAGATCTCACTTTTAAAGTCATTGCCATGCTCATGAATAATGTTGAGTATATCAGCTGGACCAGAGGGGGAAATGATGCCTAATTGCTACATATTTAAGCTGGGAATAAGGTGACAGACGGAAAGAGACTTGAAGAGTGTGAGGAGACATGGGGGATGGGAATGTACAGTCTATGGTCATGGTGTGTACTGGGGGAGGGTCTTCCGTAGGATAGAATTGTATGATGGGGGAGTCTTTGTACTCACTGACCCTGAGGATGGAGGGAAAACAGCTTTGTAATCAGGTCATTACATAACACAGTATGTGCATCTTGGAATGACGATTTGGTGTTCTACTTTTCCAGGTTTTTAGGCATCATTCATACATTTCGGGGACCGTGGAATAGCAGTTTCTTTAATAGTTTTGATCTGTGGTCACACAAATATGAGCTTTTCTGGAAGCTTGCAGTAGAATGCAGCATCATGAGTGATGCATCACTGGATTTAGGTCACTCTAAATAGAACATAAGTGCGTCAGAGTCAGTCAAAAAGGCTGGGTCATTACAATTGGATGGATACTGTTTCAGAGATGGGCACTTTTACAATAATCATCTGAATTATTATGGGCTTGTGAGTTTTGACTGTCCACATACAATTACAAAACAAGATTCTATTTTAGAGTTATACTGCACATAATGGCATGAGGTAGTAATGTTGAATTAGGCTTTGCACCTAAAAAAAAACTCTATACAACACATTTCAATAGAAAAATTGACTCTTGGCAGGCCTGCTTACTAACTTAAGATGTCTAAATAACAACATTGAATATTTTCTGGGATACGTGAGAACACAAACTCTCTGATTTAGGCTTCAGGTAGAGAATGACTTATGACTGCTATTTATGAGAGGTTAAGCCTCAAGGAAATATAAAGGAGTGGTGAAACCAGCTGTGCCAAGTGAAATATCTGATACACCGCCCTGACTCATCATCCTCTCTGTCTCAGATCTTGAAAGCTTCTACGTAAAGAGACAAATCATCTAATTAGCAAATGGAAACTTGATGATGCAATCGGTACTGTTAAATCCAATGTTACATACAAGCAAACATGCAGCCAGTAAATAATTAAAGAAAGAGCGCACAAGAGAGTAAAAGTGTGTGATTTGTCAATTAAATGATTTATAGATTATGTAAATCCAAAAATTCACATTGCTGTTACAGCAAATGTACATATAATTCAATTAAAAATGACCACCACTCACTGCCGCCTTGTGGTGACTTCAGAGTAGTACCTAATGGTGTATTTGTTGGGTCAGGTGTTTTTAAGAGCCCCAGTAATAGTAGGGTAAATACTTACAGAGCTGCTGTGCTGTGTCATATTAAATTTAAGATACAAGCCCTGAACTGTTTAAACAACGGGTGGGGAGCTGACTATGCTTAAAGCTTATGTAATGCTGCTTATGTAATTGTCAAACCCAAGCAGAACTCGCCTGCCACTATTAATAGTCACTCTCAAACAAATAAGTATTTATTTGTACTGATATGGTACAGTAGGAGTCTATGTTTAATATTGAGTTGATGTAGTTGTTTTTATCTAGCTATTGTATTTTAACACAATGACTGATGTGATATATTAATAATTAAATTCAAAGAATTGTGATGCAGTGAAGTGGAATGTAATTAAATGTGACACCAAATGATTTACAACGCAAATACATTGTTTGTTCCCACACCTTTGGCTTAACAGTACAAATATTGTTGTATGGGGATGTAGTGTAAACAGTATCATGTTTCGGCGGAGTGAAACAGAGAACAAGAGAATTCATTGCCTTGGCCTGCAAATGACAGCTGAAATTCTAGCTACTTCTTGTAGATTATAACAAATAGTTTAATGTGGATCTCATCTCAGTTTTGCCCTGGCATTAGCATATGGACTGGTAAAATGGGATTTGGCATATGGGATTTGTAATGATTTAGAATACAACAGAGTTAGTGTTCGTATCTCATACAACAAAAACAGAAGAACTTGAAAGAAAGAATATTAATAAAACATATTGTGTGGGTATTTAAAAAATAACTCAATTAAAACAAACATATTTTTAACATATTTAATGATATATTTGAAATATTTTACATCTGATACTATTAAATAGGCTACAGATCATATTTTAAACCATACTACAACTGCTATAAATTTATATGTTAGAAATAGTAGTATTAGGCTATAGTAAGTATGCTATTCCGAATGCTATTTTACACTCATGAGTTTTTTATTCATTTAATTATTTTTGGGTGGGAAAAAAACTCATTTTTAAAATTATTTTTATTTATTTATTTATTTATTTATTTTTTTGTGTGTGTGTGAAAAATAGAGTGTAAATGCATTTACACTCTATTTTTCACTAACTAACTAACTAACTAACTAACACCACTGGCAGACAGCCTCTCCAAACTGATGCAAGACTGTTTGTTTTGTTGTTGTTTTTTCATTTATTTTTTGGCTCTTACGAGTCTTATCCATGGAAGCCCGTTTCCACCACTGAATTAAAAAAAAAAATAAAATAAAATAAAAAAAGGTAAATTGCGACTTTTTATCTCACAATTCTGACTTCTTTTTTTTTCTTAAGAATTGCGTGATACAAACTCGCAATTGCGAGGCATAAAGTAGCAATTCTGAGAAATAAAGTCAGAACTGCGAGATATAAACTCACGATTCTGACTTTTTTTTCTCACAGTTGCGAGTTTGATTAAGTTATCAATTGTGAGGTATAAACTCGCAATTCTGAGAACATATTCTTTTTTCCCCCCTCAAAATTGGACTTTATAACTTGCAATTGCGAGTTTATATCTCACAGCTCTGAGAAAAAAGTCCGAATTGCGAGAAAAAAAAAGTCAGAATTACGAGACATAAACTCACATTTGCGAGAAAAAAAGTCAGAATTGCGAGTTTATATCTCTCAATTCTGTGAAAAAAAAAAAAAAAATCAGAATTATGAGATAAAAAGTCGCAATAACCTTTTTTTATTCAGTGGCGGAAACGGGCTTCCATGTATCAGAGGCAGTCAATTAATAGGCTACAGGGTTTTATATTGTTGTATAAAATATTTTGAGCGGGTGTGATACCATTAAAAGTTTCAAAATGTCCAGCAAACAGAACCACTCTGTCAAGGGTTTTTAGTTTGAGATGAATTTATCCAAATGTAGCCGTCACGTTTATTAGGAAACAGAAACACTGATGACTAGTTGACTTCTTGATGATGCAGTCGCACGTCGATGACAATATCCCAAACACGTTTGGACAGGACGGTGGAATGTACCTCCGTGACGTGAGGTCCGTAAGTTTCAGTCTTTAAAACTAAAACACAGCGTCTTTCGTCGTCGAGGACAAACCGACTGTAGCACGCTTTGCTTTCACACCCACGCGCTCTGCTCTCCGCCCAGGAACCGCCAGTTTATAGACGGAACCGCTGAGACATCAGAGAAGGATCGTTTGAGTGCCAGCTGAGCAGAAGGGAAGATGGCAGAGGGAAAACTAGGTGCCAACATCGGGGGCAACATTGGCGCGGGAGCTGGCATCCTGGCCAAACGCTTTCAGAAATCAATGAACCGAGCACAAGAGAAGGTAGGTGGGGTATTTTGAGTTCAGGACCTTGGCTCTCATGTCATGCTGCTCTGGATGTGTATTTTGTGTGTGGGTATCCAACATATTTGCTTCAAAATGTTTAGAGTCCTAAAGAAAAGTAGCACAAATGTTCACAAGTTGTGTAAATAGTGTCAGATGTTATAGCTGTTTCAAATGCACCACTTCCTGCCCTCAATCACTTCCTCCCTCCTCTTCTAGAGTTTACTCTGTAGTGGACTGCACACTTTAATAGTGTTTCTTAAGTTAAGACACTAATTTTCTTAAATTTAGGAAATTTTATGTTTGCTAAATACTTCCCTTGGGCATTTCTAATCTTTCCTCATCACTAGGAACAATCGCTGTAACTGATATTTCAAGAATAACCGTGGAATCACTTGACGAGTCGTATTTCAGTGGCCATTCAGTCTTGTTCCTCTGTCTGACAGTTCATGTCTGAAATGACTGACCAGTAGTGGGTTTTCTCAGTGTGATTGTGTTGGTTTTAGGTCCTGCAGAAGCTGGGAAAAACCATGGAGACAAAAGATGAGCAGTTTGAAGAGTGCTCTGCCAACTTGAACAAACAGCAGGTACTTCAACAGCACGTCTGCGAGAAAAACAAGCATGCACCCACACATGGGCTGCAGGTTACATTAGATTTACCTCAAGCAAGTCACAGACTGTATTAAATGAGGACACTCAATATTGAACACTGTTGTTTTTTAAAGGGACTGCATTGGATGAGTTGTGTTGTATGAATGCTGACAGAATCATCATTGAAAGTAGCACAGGAAACTCCACCTTTAGAAAACATAATGTGACTTGCTATACAGTAGCAAAGGCTGACCTTTTCTGCCTCTTTTCTGCACTGTTTATACCGTCAGCCAACCCAGGAAGCCCTTTTAAAATGCTATTTTTGATTTGTACCACAATTCATTATTAACACTAACAAACTTTATCATATTAGACTAGTGTTGACCTAGTTTCTCACTTATCAACTTTACATCCTATTTTGTGTCCTGGATGCATCGCACCACTGAGAATACATTGTATTTGTTTAATGATGGTAGATAGTTTTACAGTTAGATGGTAGTACAGTTAGTTTAGCTCTATAGATGCAATCAAATCAACCTAATGATTTAATAGCTTTCTTCTTTTAACCACAAATCAAAAACTTTAAATAGAATGTTTTTTGATTTTTAAAGAACAACCTAGCTTTAATGACTCTCAATAGTAATATCTATGGCATTTGAAAGTACCTAAAAATATAAAGGAAGTAATTTCTTTAACACCTACACTTTTTCTATTTTGATTCTGAAAAATTCCCGTTTGCCAAAAGCTGCCTGTTAAGGTCTTTAATACACATTTAAAAATGCACTTATTTAAAATAATGATACTTAAACCTTTTGTCTTTAGACAACATAAGATTCTTTTCTCTTTCCAGGCAGATGGCATCAGGCTCTATAAGGATGTTAAATCCTACTACAATGCTGTTAAAGGTACTGTCACACTCAATTGATCAACTTGCAGCCATTTATTTTAATAAATATGTTTAAATTAATTTTTAAAATTGACATTTATGATTGAATCTTGATATTTGTTTCAAAAAAGATTCAGAGAATAGCACAGTTTATAATTGCTTGCTAATTGTGCTCAGATGTCATTGTGGTAGGCCTGTAGGCTAGTGGGTGAGTGTGAAAGTGAAATGGTGTCTTGTTCTGAGCATGAGAAGACAAGTTGACAAAAATAGTCTTGGTTGTGTTTCTCTGATTCCGCATTTGGGGAAGTGAATGTCTCTTATTAATGGAACTGAAAATGCTTATTGTGTAAATGTCTACAAGAATAGTTGATGCTCCCACTTGAATTGCCCAGATGTCAGTTTGCAGAGGCTTTTGAAAATATGAAGGAGAGATTGAGATTGAGGAAGATTCAAGATGTTTGTGTGGTCTCGTTGCTCAAACCATACGCGTAGTTTTGACGGAAACCACCGAGTCACCGCTTGTGTTTTTAGCTTCCAGGTGTTCTAAAAGAATTAAGTGGTTGTCATTATCTAAAATCAATGCTACATCTCAGATTTTTGTTATCTAAAAAGTTTAAAAGTAACTACTAGAGAAGTTCACTCATTATTCATCCTTATACTAAGCCATGGAATAAGCCATAAAGATTACATGTTACGTGTCCCTGTAAGTGTGGAGTATCTAAACTGGTAGAGCATGGCAATAGTCATAAGTTTGATTCTCAGAGAGTGTGTATAAAAAAAATATATATATAAAAAATAAAATAAAACGTTTATCTGGACTATACATTGAATATAATTATTGATGTAATCAATTTCAGTCAAGTGATGTTTGTTTTTCAGTGCTTGATGAGTACTATAAAATACTCCAGATACTCATGGGTTGATTTCATTTGAATTTGAAATTCTTACTAATACAGTCTTATCTCTGTAACTTGTAATGACTTGTCAGGGATAGATACAGCATTTTAGGACTACTGCCAAATTGTGTAACAGTTTAAAAAGAAGTTGTCACATGATGTTTTGTACACTCCTTGTTTCACAGTGATGCATGAATCATCCAAACGCCTGTCCCAGACTCTTAAAGATATCTATGAACCAGACTGGCATGGTGTAGAAGACCTGACTGTTATAATGGAGGTAAACCAGGCCTTTTTTGTGATATTTAAAGGTGTCATGACATGGATTTTTTAAAAATTATTTTAATATGTTCCTTGAGGTTTACTTATAATGTTATTAAAGTTTTTTTTTTTTTGCACAAAAAACCCCAAAACAAATAAATATGTGGAAAAATGATTATTTTCAACCTTCATTCTGACCCTTTGTCTAAAACGACCTGTTTTAAGGAGTGGGTCCTTTAAGGCTTGTACCGCTTCATTTTTCAACAAATGTTTCTTTGTGAACTCTCGTTGACACTGTGGCTTGTTTTACAAAACAGAATTCTCAGACACAATCCAGGATGGCATTTAAAAATAAACTATCCACTTGTTCCTTACACTGGGAACATTCTGTTATCTGTACAAAGACAAGAACAAGATGTTTAAACCAAGCACGTCAAAGCGAACGTTCTTTCACTCCATTTGTCCTATTGACGACAGACCCAAGCGCATAGACTGTCAAAAAGCGAACACGCTTCTGAATACTGTATCCAGTGTAGACAAGATAGCAGCAGTGATTGTAATTTCTTTTTGCTTTTGACGCGACGCGACACTCGCATTCAAGCGTAATCAAGTGTCAAGCCGTTAAGCGGCTGAACGCCAGTTGGCGGGGCCTATGGTGAGAAGACTATTCATATGCAAACGACTGTGTCCTGGTGACGTCACCTTGCACCTCAGATCCAAAACGAGCTGTTTTCTGAGGGTTATTACATAAATGCTTTTTTTATTGATGATGAGAGCATTTTAAGTTATGAACTTGCAGGATGTATTAAGCATACAAAGACCTCTTTTGTGTCAAAACATCAAAGGAAGATTGGTTTCTCATGTCATGACCCCCTTAATAGTAAAAATCTCTCTATCCTCCTCGTCTTCATCATCTCTCTTGCTTTATATTACAGAGTGAGGATCTCCTGTGGAATGACTACGAGGAGAAACTGAGCGATCAAGTAGTTCGAACAATGGAGAATTATACTGGACAGTTCCAAGATGTCAAAGTTTGTAAAATTACTTAATTACGGACCTGAATATGCGATAATGATTGTAATTATTTATTCGCTATGTACAGTCTAGTTCTGTTCAGTGTGTTTTTGCAAGGTTCTCAGGATTAGTGTTTTAAGGACTGACAAGTTAGGTGTTAGCTGAAGTTTTCTTACACCTTTTGATATTGTTTAAAAAGTAATACTGAAAATACTTAATAATGAATATATAATAGTTATATATTCATTAGTTACAGCTTTAGTTTACAGTGATGGCACCTTGATATTTTGATGTAGATCATGGTGTTGAATTAATAGCAAATTAACATGGTGTTTACATGGTACTTGAAAATCAATTCTTAAAAAGTTACTGTAACTTTAAATTTCTAATATTGTGATCTTGCAGGAAAGAGTGGCTAAACGAGGAAGGAAGCTGGTTGACTATGATTCAGCTCGACATCATCTGGAGGCGCTACAGAACACCAAGAAGAGAGATGAGGCCAAAATATCAAAGGTCAACTCACATTTGATCATTTAAATATCCCATTTTGTAATTGTTTATGGTTCTAGTTCAGCTAAATTGAATGACTGTTGGTGATGATTCTTTTCAGGCTGAGGAGGAGTTCAATAAAACACAGGAGGTATTTGAAGACATTAACAAGGAGTTGAGAGAGGAGCTGCCTGTGCTTTATCAAAGGTTAGTAAAGCTTTATTAACAAAAAATTAAACTTATAAGAAATAAATGCATTCAGACAATTCCATCCTGTCTCTGAGGTACTGTGGTGGTACTAATGATAACATAACTTAATTTGGCTACACTCTCTTCCTGCTTTCAGCCGTATAAGCTGCTACATCACCATGTTCCAGAACATCTCAAACCTACGTGATGTCTTCTACAAGGAAATGAGTATGGTAAGAATATAACATTTGTGTTTGTGAGTTGTTTTACTGTGTACTTCTGGGATAGACATTCACATGCATGGTGTGCTCTTCTTCTTTCTGCCATTGAACTGGCAGGGTTTTAGAAATTACACTAATTCATTAAACTTAAAGGGATAGTTCACCCAAAAATGGAAATTTTGTCATTAATTACTCACCCTCATGTTGTTCCAAACCCGTAAGACCTTTGTTCATCTTCGGAACACAAATTAAGATATTTTTGATGAAATCCGAGAGCTTTCTGTCCCTGCATATACAGCAATGCAACTGACATGTTCAAGCCCCAGAAAGGTAGTAAGGACATCGTTAAAATAGTCCATGTGACATCAGTGGTTCAACCTTAATTTTATGAAGCTAGGAGAATACTTTTAGTGTGCAAAGAAAACAAAAATAACAACTTTATTCAACAATTTTTTTTCTCTTCCGTGTCAGTCTTCGCTGCGCATTCATGAGAGTATTGCGACGTATGCGTGTGATGCTGCTGACACAGGAGCCGCATGGGCAATTTCATCAATGTCCTTACTACATTTCTGGGCTTTGAACATATCAGTTCCGTTGCTGTCTATGGAGGGTCAGTAAGCTCTCGGATTACATCAAAAATATCTTAATTTATGTTCCAAAGATGAACAAAGGTCTTACAGGTTTGGAACGACATGAGAGTGAGTAATTAATGACAGATTTTTGGGTGAACGATCCCTTTAAAAACTATACCTCAGTGTGACTCACAAAATTTCTTTTCAAGTAACATTGTTTAATGTTTAATGAGTTCATTGTTGCTGATTGACAATTTAATTTCATGTTTCAGTTGAATCATAACATTTATAATATGATGAAGAAGCTTGAAGATCAGCACTCCACCAAACCCTTCATCATCAAAGGCCTTAACAGGTAATGTCTGTATTTGCAAATAATTTATTTCTATAAATATCTACAGTGGCCTAAAAGTTAAAACTGTTGAGCCATACTTATAATGTATGAATGGCATTACATAAAATATGAAGATGGTTAAAAAGGAGAGCAAAAGCACTTCTCCAGAAAAACATTTCACAGATAGATTTGTGAGTAAAGTATTTGTACAGTTTGTACAGTTACCAGCTTAATGGAACATGATGAACATCATACATCTATGATTACTCACCTGATACATGATGCCTGAATTTGAGGGGAAGTTGCACTACCATTCGAAAGTAAAAAAATAATAAGTAGAAGTTAAATTAATCAAAAGTGACTGAAGATTTTTATATTGTTACAAAACGTGTTTCAAATAAATGCTGTTCTTTTGAATTTTGAAAGAATCCCGAAAAACTGTTTTCAACATCATGATAATAATAATAATAATAATAATAATAATAATAATAATAATAGTAATAATAAATGTTTCTTAAGCTCCAAATCAGCATATTAGCTTTGCCATCACAGGAATAAATTATATTTTAAAACATTCAAATAGTTAATAGTAAAACAGTTATTTTGAATTGTAATAATATTTCACAATATTACTGTTTTTAAAGTTTTGATCTAATAAATACAACCTAAGAGACTTCTTTATAAACATTTAAAAATCTTACAGACCCCAAATTTTTGAATAGTAGTGTACTTTATACATACTTTAAAAATACACTTGGCACAAGTTGGTTAAACCAAATTGCAAAAGTGGCAAATGATTCAAGATTTCCCCTTTGCAAAATAAAGTGTATTGAATTGAATAGAATTTTCTTCGTTTACAGATGCCACTTGGTTGTAAGTGTAGATTAAGTGCTCCGATACTTTTTGTGGCCATTGTATATTGCATGTGAGCAGGAACACTTTCTACCGTTTAAAGGCAAATCTAAGAATTGTCTCATGGCATTGCCTCAGTGAATCATGGTCTTTATTGTCTTTTTATGTGCCTTGTTTTTCTTCCTCTAGTTCTAGTTCAAAATCAAAGAAGAGAAAGTCTGTTACGATCTCTGCACCCATCCCCTGTAACACCGCCTTCCCTCCTGATCATCCGGCCACGAGCAAGCTCAGCATGCCCAACACTCTCACAGACGCATGCTCAGACACTCCCTCAAAGAGCACAGGAAGCACAGCATCTGAAATATCAGACTCTGAGTCGAACTCTTTTGACAGTGAACCCAACACACCCAAACGGCAGTCTTTGTGTTCGGAGGGTGAAGGGGTTCGGTCTGAGGGAGCCACTGAAAACACATCAGAAACTACCAATGATGAGTCTGTGCAAGCAAACGGCCAGGAACATCAAGATTCAGTGTCCGCTGAGGATAAAGAAGAGGAGGAAACTAAATCAGCAGCATCATCAGAAGAAACTCACCATGCATCTACAGATGGAGACAATGAGGATAAGCCCTTATCGGACACCCAAGACAAAACTGCACCAGTCCCAACTCCTCGAAGATCCAGCACCTCCAAGAAAGATGAAGGAGAGATTGATCAAAATACATCAGGATGCAGTGAAGACATGAAAGTCCAAAAGACAGAGTATGAAAATCCTCCTGGATTCCTCTATAAGGTACAGTGTCTTTGGAAGTGTTGAGACGGTCATTGATTTGTATTTGTGTAGGTAATCATTTATATTTGTTTTGATTTTATTTTATTTTTTTTTCTCCAGGCTGTTGCTCTGCAGAGTCAGGACTCAGATGAAGGTGTACTTCTACTGTTTGAAAAGGGAGATGTGATCCTTATATACACCGATGAAGAAGAAGAAAAGGTGAGTTATATATAGAGTAGGCATAATGTTGTATGGTAAGGGAAATTCTTGAGTTTCTTGCAGCTGGGAGCAGGGCTTGAAATTGGGAGGTTTGTGGTTCTGTCACCATTAAAAAAAACATTGTGTGAACAGTGATAGTAAAGACATTTTATAATGTTTCGGATGCTTTCTCTTTTAAATAAATACTGTTTTTTTGGACTCTTTATTCATCAAAGTATCCTAAAAAAAATATTCCACAAAAATATTAAGCAGCACAGCTTTTTTTAACATTGATAATAAAAAATGTTTCTTGAGCACCAAATCAGCATATTAGAATGATTTCTGAAGGATCATGTGACACTGAAGACTGGAGTAATGGCTACTGATAAATCAGCTTGACCATCACAGGAATAAATTACATTTTCAAATAAATTAAAATTTCCAAATTTATTACCTGAGTAATTGCTTTCCATTATGGCTTATTCATGCATTCGTATATTCACACTTGACAAGTCATGTTCATTCTAAAATCTAGTTGTGTTTGGCTTCGATTTCAAACCTAGTGTGCTGTGCCATGTGGAAATAGGATTTGAGAGCTGTGGGGAAGTTTATCAACATACAGCTCATATGTACTACATTAGTGCTTTCTTTGTCCTTTTTTGTAAATTTGTTCTTATTATTTCTTCATTTATTATTATGAATAATTCATTGTTCATTCTATTGCTCATCAACAATGTTGTGAAAATATTATATTGCAGCCGGAGGGCACTGTATGGGGCGTGAGAGAGCAGGACTGGATTCAGTACAAGGATCTAACACTTCTCTCTGGCATTGTCGAGGAGGCCATGATCCAGCGCATCACCTCTGATTAAGACATGTCATGAAGTGGGGCACGCAGGATGGTATGTGAACTAGAAGTGCCTATTTGAGGCCCTCATGACTAGATGTTGTAATAAGAACTCCGTCTGCCCTTTCCTCTAGACAAGAAGGACACTCTGGCTTTTTTAGTATACGATATCTTTACAACTTCCTGAAGCAGCATTAAGACTGCAGACAGCTGCACAGTCTTTATTCTGTTTTCAGATTTTCTTCATGTCTTTTATAGATCTTAATATTGATCACTCAATTTATATATCATTCATAGTTTTGCAGTTGTATCTTCACTGTTTAATTCACATGAATGTCCCCACTGTTGGGGAATAACAGTTAAAACTCCAAGGTGTTGTTGAATGAAGGCAAGGAGTCAAGCGATGCGATTCAATTGAAGAAATTTACTGAAGAAATAGTTTGCAGTTTCAGGCAGAAGTCAGCTTTAACACTCGCAATGGAGTTCGTCGGCTGCCCTGCTTACACTTCAAAATCACCAACAGTTATACCCTGACAGAAGTTGCTAATTGCGTCAATGCATAAGTCAGCAAAATTCTGATTGGTTCTAAAAACTAGATAAACTTAAGACAGTTTTCACGTTTGGACGCAAGCACTTCAAGCATATCTCCAAATGATTATTGTAGGCGTCCGCAATGAAGACAGACACCTCAGCTCGGACCAGGATGGCAGCAGAAGACTATCTTCTCATCTAACACAGAGAACAGATGCCAACACACACATACACACACACAGAGCCCTTATCTGCATCTCAAGGTTTTCTAGCTTCTAGCGAGCATCTTATCAGTATGGTTGGTTACACACACACTATGCAGCCATCAATCTTGGAGAATAGAAATACAGGATAGAACAGGATTCTCTAATATCTGTTAATCAAACATCCAAATATCACAGTTCTCTCCGTCACTTGTAGCTCACGTAGATGTTAGGTCATCCTGACCCCTCAGCATGGCCTTGTGACCCTAGGCAAAGAATACACTCAACGTGTTCACAACTTTACTCTCCATATTTCTAAAAAGGATACATGCACACTTCAGTCTATATGAATATAGATGGCTATACTACTTAAGTCAATCATCAAACAATCTGGAGGTTAAATACTGATCAATAACTTGATTAATAATCACAAGAAATATAAATAAAATAATATCAGAAGGAAGGATATGGTACAATCGGCATCCACTCCATCCTCTCTTTCACCACATATTGTGTTATCAGGAAAAAATAGTTATGCAAAAATATTTCAAAAACATTTTCTAAGCAATGAGTATTAAAACACTTTTTAGTGTGGCTGTGTCTGTGGTGTCTTTTTCATGTTTGTTAACCATGTAATGTTGATGTCTGTTGTTTCTCACATTTCAGTGTTAAAGATTGACTACCAAGCTTTTCAATGTTTACAGGACCCAAAACATGTGTTGAGTATTACTGTGAAACAGCTTTCTTAAATGTACAGAGAAAATCTATTATTGTTTTTCTACAATAAAGTTGACAGCTGAAAAAAATAGTTCTATATTGATTTATTATTGTATGTCCAGTGGGAAAATGCAAGCTATATATTTGTTTGTTTTTGCATGAACTTATCATTACTTGATTTTATTTATTAAAAATAAAATACAATAGGCAATGCTACTATTACAAAAGTAGCAGTTAATTTACTGGCAGTATTAGTACTAATATTATTAAACCAGCATAGCAATTTAGAATGAGAAACCGTGTATGACCGTACCAAATTTCCATAGTTGTATCATAGTAACAATAGCCTAAGAAACCAATGGAAGGTTTGTACATATTTTTTTTTCAATTTATTTTTTTTATTTTTTATTTTTTGCTCATTAAGGCTGGGACTAGCAGAACTGAATAGGTGTAGTAAATCTACTGATAAAACTCGCTATACGGCCGTTTTGTAGGAACTAAAACTATTGTTTAAAGTTTTGGTGACATCTAGTGGACACTAGTAGAATTTGCATACAGTTTTGTACACTCATTTGAGCTTGGAGTCTTCTAAAAAGTGTACTATCATTGAATACAATAAATAGAATAAATGACATAAACCTGAAGATTCCATTAAAAATACTACCACCACTAGCTCTATTTCGAAGTCCCTCATATTAAAAATCATATTAATACCACTACTACTTTTACCGCATTTACTGTCATTGCTACAACTACTACTAATAAAGAAAATATACTTAGATAATAAAAACGTAAACTTACTCTCACATTACATAATTTGGCATCATTCTAATAGTAAGCTTTGCTTAATGTTACATATATAATTTTTTGAAACATTTTAGTTCTCATATTTTTTGTCGCACCGAAGTCCGTCTTTAGAAGCGTGTCGTTTTCATCCATACCCGCAGGGGTCGCTGTTCTCTGTTAAACGGACGCATCATTTCAGTTTTGCTCTTGTGCTGTTCCTCGGCGAAGAGCGACAATAACACACGGGGGTTATGGAGCAGTAAATGTGTATTGATCGTACTGTCCTTCACTAAACCTCGGTGAGTGACATTTCATCACTAGTTGCTGTTGCTGCAGCTGGATCAGCGCTGTCTCCAGCTCAAAAGAGCGGATGCTCCATAACAACTGTTTTAGTAACTGGAGAGTTCTTTGTTTTTTGGGGATTTTCTAAATAATATTTTCCTTATTCATGTAGGTGTGGAATTGACGGCAAGTATGGTGATCAAAAAGACCTATATAAGCGTGGGCTACTCGTGTGTCGGGGTGCTGGTGGGATTTTCGGCGTTTCTAGTGTGGAACATCGCTTACAAACAGCCGTGGACAGCCGCGATGGGTGGATTATCAGGTACATTTTTGGCTGTGTTTCAAATGCAGGTGAGCTGCCTACCTAGACAGCATTTTTGGGCATCATAGGCCGACTTGGAGCGCGCCTCAGTGTTGTCTAGGTTGGCAAATCTGTAGTTTTAAGACACTGAAAACAGCATTTTGTGATGTTTTGAAATGGATTTAAAATAAATATTCTTGCCAATTTTCCTTTTTTGTGCCTTTCATCGGAGAGTAAGTTGGGACACTTAAAATTTCTGCATCATTTCTAGTTCTGAAAGGGGGAACTTTACGAAGAACTCTGTTAAAAATGTTTATTGCTGCATAAATAAATAATATAATTCAAGTCAAGTGTGCTGTTCAAGAAATGTTATATAAAAATCCTGTGCTATTTTTATCAGTTTTAGTGCAAGTGTTAACTGTGTACACGTTATAAATTATTTATTATTAAATTATAAATAATTATAATTATATAAATTATAAAACATTTTTGTTGGAGAAAGTATTAATAAATGCAGGTTTAATACACTTAACCTTATGTGTTTTAGTGAGTAAGTTGTGTTTAATGTGTAGTTTTCATGGAGTAGCTTACACATTGTTATTGTTAGTCCAGAAGTAGTTATCAAACATTGTGTAATATGGACAATGTAGTATAAAACATTACACCAAACCTTTTCCCTTTTTAATAACAGTAACACATTTTATAATGAAAAATGTACCCTCAATTTTTAATGAAAAAAGGTGTGATCACTACATACTTAAATACATGCATACACTACTATTAAAAAGTTTGGAGCCGGTAAGATTTTTACTTTTACTTAGAACGGATGCATTAAATTGATCAAAAGTGACAGTAAATACTTTTACATTGTTACAACAACAAAAAGCTGGTTTTAGTAACTGGAAATGTTTCTTAAGCACCAAATCAGCATATTAGATTGATTTGTGAAGGATGCTCTCTAGAATAATGGCTGCCAAAAATTGAGCTTTGCCAACATAGCTATAAATGACATTTTAAAATACATTAAAATAGGAAATAGTTATTTGAAAATGTTTCACAATATTACTGCTTTTATAGTGTGTTTGATTAAATAAATGCTGTTTTTGGTGAGTATGAAGTTTTTAAAATTTTCAAAAACATTAAAAAAACTTACGGACCCCAAAATTTTGAAAGGTATTTCACACGAATCCTTCCACAGATGCCCATTCAACATGTTCAATGAGTTGTGTAGAAACACCCAGAAGTTGGCCTGACTACTTTATTGTTTCCATATCTAAATCATATACATTATATTGGTATTTGATATGAGACCTTTATCTTAACAAACGCAAGCAAAAGCTTTGAGATTTTGGCCTCACTAAAGGTCCATTCCTCAGTGCACTTTGATCCATCGCTGTGCTCTTCAAACAGCCTTTGAGTTTGTGTTGTGCAAGAGAGTCATATAGTTTCGCGTAGTCTATGCTGTACTTTGAGTAGTACACTTTGGTCAGTTTCTGCTGCAAATGAATGGCATGTTTTTGCCAACTTTTGGTCTGTTCAGTTATTAGACGGTTGACCAATCACGTGTCCATTAACTATTTCAACACATTTTAGGTTAAAAATTATAAAGCAAAGTATATTTCACACGCTGCAACTGGTCACTGCTATAAATCATTATTTTTGCAGTCCTTAAATGGTCCTGCAGTGTATTCCTCTATGTGTGAGGGCACAAAAACAGCATAATAAAGTCTTGAAATGTCACATGAACTAACCTATTATTTATAGTGTTGTTGTTGTAAGAGGGCAAGTGAAAAGTGTGAATATAGTAAACACCATACCCACATACACCGCTGTGTTTAAAATGGAAATATGGTGGGGTTGGTCAGGGAGATTTTACTTAGTTGTGTAATATCACAAAACGCTCTTCTGCAAATCCAACAGCACATGCAGAACTGAGAGAAAATTGCACTGTCAAAAGAATCAAACAGGAACAGTTTACATGCATGTGAGAATGACAAAGCAATAATAAATGCAGAGTTATGGATTCAGGCACACATGCAAAACCAGTACACTGTTAAAAAAGAAAAAAAAATTGTCTCTTTTAATTCAATGTTACTTGCCGTTGCGTTGTAGTTGTTTGAAATTTACTAGCAATTTCTTATTGAAAATTCTGTTTGTGTTTTGAACACATTGATCAATGTGGTTGTGGTAACACTTTAGTTATTAACTAGTTGCTTATTAGCATGCCTATTAATAACACATTGGCTTTTTATTAGTACTTATAAAGCACATATTCTGCATGACCATATTCTACATCCCTAATCATACCCAATACCTAAACTTAAGAACTACCTTACTATTAATAAGCAGCAAACTAGGAGTTTATTGAGGCAAAAGACAGTTAATGGTTTGTTAATAGCAAGAATCGGACCTTAAAATAAAGTGTAACCGTGTTTGTTTGTGTGTTTCTCTAGGTGTTTTGGCACTATGGGCTCTGGTCACACACATAATGTACCTTCAGGACTACTGGAGAACATGGTTAAAGGGACTTAAGTTCTTCCTGGTCATGGGTATCATTTTCTCTTTGTTGTCTATCGTGGCGTTCATCTCCTTCCTCTGTGTCGCCATCTCCCGCAAAGAATGTGAGTTGAGATCTGTTCTGTTCTTGACCTTAATTTGTATTAATAACATTTAAGTGTGAAGTAAAGTGTTTATCAATTCATCAGTCTCTGAAGTGGACGTCAGGGCATTAAACTGAACTTTAAATACTGTTTTGCTCTCTCTTTGTGTGTGTGTGTGTGTGTGTGTGTGTGTGTGTGTGTGTGTGACTACAGCTCTCAAAGATCCCACTAGTCTGTACCTGTCATGTGTGTGGAGCTTCATGAGTTTAAAGTGGGCGTTCCTGCTGGCCCTCTATTCTCATCGATATCGCAAAGAATTTGCTGACATCTCCATCCTCAGTGACTTTTAAATATACACACAATAACACACTGTTGCCCACAAGTACACAAGTGTACAACCTGCTTGGCTATTACCATTTAAAATGGACCAGGAACACTCAACGATGAGAGTTAGTCTTCTTAGTATATCAAGACATTAGTTTATCACTTCTCTCTTTTCTGCTGTTGTCTGTCCAGGTTGAAGGATGTCATCAGTGATTTTAAATTTTGGACTTTTTAATATCTATGATCAAAATCAACATTTCTGAGCCTTTTCACTTTTCAGTATGTATGGTTTATACTTCGCATTTCTGAATGAGATATTAAGAGGAGTGTTTTGTCTTTCTCCTTGCTGCTGTTCTCTTGAATGTTTTTCTGCAGTCTCACTATGGGATAAGGATAAGCGACAGGTTATTGTTAAGCTAGTGCGTTTTCTCCTGCTATTGCACAGCATTTAGGTAACTATCTATTGGTTGTTAAATAAGCACTTTATTGTCTATAAAATGTGGTATAACCAATCACAAACCTTGTTCCTGTGGGAATCGTGAGGCTTTACTGGTGAGGGGTGTGTTATGTGGAAAGCCCAAATTCTCTCCTGTTTATACTTTTATGACCCCAAAGCATTAGAGAGCAACATCCAGCACACATTTAAATGAAATGAATGATTTTTGTAGCATTTGATTTTCACAAGACAAACAGGGTTAGAGCTTTTTAAGCTTTACCATCACGTCTGTCACCTGTGTGAGTGTTGGTTAGTATAAATTCACTCAGAAAATATTGCATGCATTTGTCTTATATTAAGTTGAGCTTTTTATATTTACACAAAAATATTATTATACTGTTAGAATTTTTGCTTTTGCCTGACATTTCAGGCACTTTTGTGAACATAACCATTATATTGTATTGTTATGAAATCAATAACTTTATGTATTTGTCAGTGACCCATTAATAAAATAACCTGAGACATGCTTCTTGATTTCGAAGCTATTGTAAAAAATATGGGTTTATTTAATTTTGAGAACAGCAAAACATTTTGAAGACAATTAAGTCAAATGAAAAGACTATAAAAACATCAATATAAAAAATCTACAAAAAATATGCAAGTGCTGATGTCATGGTATTTCACAAAATATATCTAAATGTAATTATAGGCCAACTTGGTAATGAAAAGAAGATATTCTCAGAAATTAATTTCAGCCAGACTGGCATAGCAAAGCAAAGTACTTTGTACCCTTTTCTTTATGCTTGCTGTATAAATACTTGACATACAAGGATAGCTGCCTTACATGTTCACTGAAGGAAATCCATCACAATCAATAGCTTAGCTTGAACACAATGCAAAATGATGAATATAAAGTGCAATTAACAAAAGCTTTCATAATTAATTGCCAAGACCATTTTAAAGCTATCAAGGACTACTGATCATTTCAAAGATTTGAATGTAAATAACAGATGTCTAAATAGTCATTTATCAGTCCACGTTTAAACTAACAATTTACACTACAGTTCAAAAGTTTTGGGTTGGTATGATTTTTTCATGTTTTTGAAAGAAGCCTCATGTACATCAAGGCTGCATTTATTTGATCAAAAATACAGTAAAAACAGTAATATTGTGAAATATTATTACAATTTAAAATAACTGTTTTAAAAACATATTTTAATGTAATTTATTCCTGTGCTGGCATAGTTGAATTTTCAGCAGTCATTCTAATATATGCTGATTTGGTTGTTTAAGAAACATTTGTT
Source organism: Spinibarbus caldwelli (assembly GCA_039654775.1). Lineage (NCBI taxonomy): Eukaryota > Metazoa > Chordata > Actinopteri > Cypriniformes > Cyprinidae > Spinibarbus > Spinibarbus caldwelli. Next base: position 22,863,597 of record CM077237.1, read on the forward strand.
ACGGTCAATGTTGAAAACAGTTATTTCATTCTTTGATGCATAAAAAGTTCAAAAGATCAGAAATGCGTCCTTAATGAATGTTTGAAAAAATTACTGACCCCAAATGTTTGAAAGGTAGTGTATTAACCAAATGTATTGTTCCTTGATCAAACTCAAGAACAGTGTAAAAAACCCTGGGTAAGGATGTTTCTCATAAATTTTCAGTTCCTATCTGTAGATATCCTTATATGACATTGCCCAGATGCTTCATGAGCAAGTTATAATGGTAAAATCTTGTCATCAAACAAATGATTTAGCATTTCAATAAATCACTCACGAGATGTGACAGTGAAGTTCTCTTGTTCAGTCTAGTTTCTGAGGATTGTCTGCTGTCTCACACAACACTGCAGTCACCATAGTAATATCACAGTCTGTTACATCACTGGATGGAGAGGAATAAAGTCTTCCAGAAATGAGACGGACTGACTTCTACAATGAATCAGCTTCATCGTGCTCCATAGGCTCATTTAGGAAACTAGAGTAGAGAACACCAAAAGATTCAATAGTCATGTCAGTCCATGTCTAGCCACGTTAGTCCATCAATATGCTAATACTGAAAGCTTTTAGAGAGGAACAGGAAGAGACAATCTGGAAGATTTTTTTTCCATTAATTTTTCTTACAGCAGGTCTGTCTTTAAAGTTTATGTTATCATTAAAATCCCTATGAAGAAATAAATGGATTTTTTACTTCTGGAACCTGAATGTTTCACTCTATATTGCTGTCTTACCGGCTTCTGCTTGGAACAGTCATATGAAGGCTATCCAGGACTAAAGCAGCTTCACTGCCTGCCGAGTATCTCCTCTCCGCATTCACATAGGACAGAGACACAGTGTGTGTCATAGACCTCACTGAACGCCAGTACCTGCCTGAGAGAGAGACAGAAAGAGATATGAAAAGAAAAGATCAAAAAGACCACAGACAACAGACATGAAAAACGCTAATCAAATGATTCTCACTCTGAACTTGTAGAACTGTCTTCAGAGACTCGACTGCGTTGATACAGGGTTTCCTCACTAATTCCTCCTCAGCTAAAGGCTCAGGCTGTAAAACCATGCAAACATTCACAAAATACTCAAGGTGTTGAAGTGTACATGTGGGCATCTGTAAACACACACACCTCATTTCCCATGAGAGCGCTGACACTGGCTTGTAATGCGTCACAGAGGGATGTGAGGTTATAACCTCCCTCTAACACCAGCACCACTCGACCTTCAGCTAACTCCATTAACTTCCGGGTCAAGAATCCGAAACCTGAGACATATCACATAAAATCAAAACCTTCAAATGATCATTTGCATATTCGGTCAGTGGCACACAACAGTTCATGATAGATGACATTGGCTAAGTCATGACTATATTATGGCCATAACTTTCGAGTCCCATCAAAAATGCCAAGTCATTATAAGCTCTTCTGCTTTCCATCTGCAGTATTTGAAGGACTTTCCTAAGGGGAAATCCTACAGAGCAAGAAAAATGCAGAAACAACAGAAACACTCTCAGGCTCAGATAATATAATTAAATGCTCTTGCAAAACCTAGTGAGTTAAGGAAATTTAAAAATGGATTTTTACCTAGTATTTATTTGTATGTGCTGTCTATCTTCATGCTTATTAAATATGAACAATATTTAAAAAATATTGTAGACTTTTTGGGCCCAAGGACCCCATAATTATAAAAAAAAAATTAATTAAGCATATATTTACTACAATTTGTACTCTTAGATGCCATTGGAACTTCCATTTTTCTGGAATATTTCATTTTTTTTTTTAATGGTTAAATGAAATTGTAATCAAAAATTATGTCAAATTATTTGAAATCAACTTATACAGTTTAACAAAAAATTATTAAACTTTATTGTTTTATTGTTCTCAAATTCAAAGTGTTTTCCATTTGAATAATTCTGGATTCCATTTTAATGGTTTAATTAAATTTTAATAATCTAAAAGCATGTCTGATGAATGTAACAATTTTTTGTTAATTTTTTTTTACAGAAATATGGCAATATGAAATTTTAAATTTTCTTCAGAAATTCTGTGTTGTTGTGTTTTAGTTTTTCTGGATTTATAATTGAATACATATTTATTTTCAAAAATGGTGGCAATCAAATTAAAGCATAAAACATTAGCAACTGAACCTTTTAAAATGAAATAAAATGAAAATGTAATAACTTCTTTTAACGTGCTGTACAGCAGAGGTAAAACATGGAATAAAAATAGTGTGATTATTCCTTTAAAAATAAAGTTTTAGTTTGCGTTATTATTATTATTTTTATTATTATTACTACTACTACTACTACTATTTTGAGAAGTGCATTCTACTGTACAATAGTAATATATTTCTGTCACAATTTCAAGTTAAATCAACTCATATTCATATTCATATTTCAATAGCAGTATTATTGTGGTTTAATATTCACAGGCACAAGTCCATGTCGCAATTTGATTAAGTGTTCTGACCTACTTTTGATTTATTTATCCAAAACTACCGTGACATTCCCATTTATACAGTAAATGACATTTCGAATAGATTCTGCAGTTCTGTCCACATTTTGCACATCGCAGAAATCATATCGCCCTATTTCTAATACATACAGTTTGCTGAGACTCTGTATCCACCCAGAGCCTCTGGGTGACCCTCTGCAGCATCAAAACCAGCTGAAACAAGGACCACATCTGGGGAAAACTCATGAGCTATTGGCATCACTACCGTTCTATAAAGAGAGACAGAATATTTAGCTATTTAGTTCATGTAGACTTAACAGTGGCACCAGACAGAATTGCAAACAGGTTCCTTGAAGAATGAAAATAGTCACACAGGTCTGAAATGGTCCCTTTAACATGAGACTAAAATGACACTAGACACACTAAAATGACATCAGAATAGTACCTGAATGCAGCTAGGTATTCTGCATCTCCCATTGGAGGACTCAGGCCTCCTGACCACGCCACGTTTACATTATAGCCTTCTCCTCTATCAGATCCTACCTGTAACATACATGCAGTTTAAATTTACATACATAGTAATCTGACACAGTGCACCGTCATGCTCAAATCTCAAACACACTCACTAGTTTCATAAAGGGATGTACACAAAACTAACCCTGGTGGGTTGTCCATTTCCACGGAAGAAAGAACCATTGTCATAGCGATGCAGGGATATATAGAGGACACTAGGATCTGTGTAGAATATCTCCTCAGTTCCATAACCATGATGAACATCCTGACAAAATTCCAGAGGAACACAATGATTAGTGATGAAAAAAAAAAACACACACAACCTTTTGGAAACTTTATTGATTTCATACAAAAATAAATAAATTAATTAAAGGTTTAAGGTGAAGTGTGAATTTTAGTGCCTCTAGCATTGCCAAATGAAATTGCAAAAATTATGATTGTTGAAGGCAAAGAGATTGGAAAGAATAAAATTTAAAAAGAAATCCTGACCAGGCAAATTACCTGCAATTTCTATTGTACAATCATATAAATTATAACTTTGAAAAAAGCTAATGGGCATATTATGGTCAAATACCCTTTATCAGTAATTGTAAATATGTGTAATTGTGGAAATATATGTAAGGCAAATACTGTCTCTGTGTGTGTGTGTGTGTGTGTGTGTGTGTGTGTGTGTGTGTCTTACCCAGTCTACTATAAGGATCTTTTTAACCTTCAGTCGCTCCTGAAGCTGTTTAGCAGCAATGGCCACAGAATTAAAGATACTGGAACCACTGTAAAAGGGAGAATGAGAGAGAAAAAAACATGAAAAACCACAACAACAATACATAGTAATACACAGCATTATTTACTTGCATACACTACCATTGAAAAGTTTGGGCTTTGTAAGTTTTTTTTATATATATATGTTTTTGAAGGAAGTCTCTTTTGCTCACCAAGGCTGCATTTATTTGATACAGTAAAACAATAATATTGTGAAATATTATTACCATTTTTAATAACTGTTCTATTTTAATATATTAAAATAATAATAATAATAATAATAATTTATTCCTGTAATTTCAAAGCTGAATTTTCAGCAGCCATTACTCCAGTCTTTAATGTCACACAATCATCATGTTATGCTAATTTGAAAAAAAAAAAAAAAAAAAAAAAAAAATCCTTTTTTTAATCAAATTTGAAAACAATTGTCCTGCTTAATATATAATATAATACAAAACTAAACTTTTTTTTGTAACAATGTAAAAGTCTAAACTGTCACTTCTTACTGACCACAAACTTTCGAACGGTAGTGTGGGTTTTTGAGATTCTCAGAATTAATGTGACATCACAAGAAAAGGAATGACCATGAAAGTATGATTATTCTGTATGCTAACTTGCTGAACATCCTATTTTAAACGCCATTTTATGTTGGTTTCAAAAAACATACGCGTCTGCAGTTGTAAGTGCAACTCACTATGTTTCAGAATGTGATGCATGGTGTCCTGGAGGTGTGACCACAGCAAACCCATTCTGAGGATAAGGCAGAAAAAATAGGAGTAAGAATCTGAACTGGTCAAAGCTCTGTGGTTATAGGAGAATGATTATGGACTATGGGAATCTCACCCTAAGCTCTCCTCCAGCCACACGGAAAGCCAGCTCAATCACACTGCCGACTGACATCTTCAGTATTGCTGCACTGCGGGAATTTTTCAATATCGTATCATGGTCTGTTTGACTTTGATATGGAATGGAAGATGTTCTTTCTGAGAACCCAGCGTACAAATGAATAAGCTGTTCTGAATGGGCCGACAGTAGTTCCTCAAATGTGGCCGACCTGCCTTTAACCAACTAAGACACAAGCACACACACAGAGATGTTTAATTCTCACTACTGCAATAATAATAGTTAGAGCTTCATGAGCTGTTCAGCATTGTTTACCTTACACTGATTCGTGAAGCCACACTCCTGCAGTCTTGACCAGATACTCATAATTCTGCAAGCATACCCAGGATCAAAGCTGGTATCTTTACAGTCACACTCACGTTTCAGCATCTGATAGTCAAACACCAAACCTACACACACAAATATACTTTAAAATGAAAATAAATATATATTATGGCTGCCGAGTTAACATGTTAATATAAAAGCTAATGTTGTGTCATATTTTAGACAGAATATTTTTTTTGTCTATGCTCAGTTGTGATATATAGTGCTCAATAGTGTTTTTGCTCAATTTTGCAAACAAAAATATGATGTATAAAGCCACAGCAGAACAAAATACATTTTTCTAAAACTACTTTTAGATGCTATTGGAAGCTTTTCTCATTGAACACAATAATTAATTTAAATGATCTTTTGGGGTTAATTTCTCAGCCGAATTTAATGTGCGCTTAATTTGAATAATTAATCACCACATTGTGTAATTATTTCTATAATATATATATATATATATATATATATATATATATATACACATCTACATATAGAGTGCAATTAATTAAATTGTAGTAGACACCCCAAATGCCAATACTGCATCTAAATTTGAAGTTTCTCGATTTAATTTTTTGAACTATTGTTTAGAAGAAATATCACACTTGTGCTGCTGGTCTGAAAAACTGCACTTCTTTAGATATTCATTAAATATAAATATGAACACTGAAGCCCAAAAGTCTAAGACCACTAGTGAAAATGAAACATATTTAATTGCAAATTTTGCATTGAAAAAATAAAATTAATTTCTTAGAATGCACTGTTTTGCATTGTGCATGTCATCCTTTTGCTTTAATGACAGCAGTGCTTGAGCTGCATGAAGTTTTAGTGTAAATAAATCCCAATGATCTTGTTATCCAGCATGATTTGAGAATGATACAAATCTCATCCTTCAGTGGAGGCTAGAACATCCAATCCAAAAGCTCATTGACACAAATTGACTTATTTGATTAGTGACTTAGAAACATTTAATTATTAAACACTCAAAACTTTGTACCTGTGGTATTGTTTGGTTTGCTCCTGACATCCCGTGCTAGAGGTGAGGATAAATGTAAAGGCAGACTTCTGTTAAAGGTGCCTGGAGAGGAATGCACACGCGTGAGGTTCCGGTGATATATTCTTTTTCGTTCATCACAGCATTCACTATGTTGCAGTACTCCTAGTTGATTACTGCAACAGTCATCATTCGGCGATTGAGACGGTATGTGTAAGTCCTCTCTTGTTCTCTCTCTGTCTCTTTTCAGCGATCCAGAGGACACAGGCCGCACCGTGTGAAAAGGTACCTTACAATGAGCGGGTGAAAAAGATCTCTGTGTGTTTGCGTGCAAATGTACATTTGTCTCAGTATGTTGCTGGAATGTCTCCTGTGGCCATTGCTGTTGGTACATGGGGTGGGTAATCATAAAAGTCTGAGTGTGGATGTGCTGGATGAAAGAAGGTGCCGACTGGGATTTGCTCAAAGGCCTATGAGATATCACCGCCCACTGCCCAGGAACTGTGAATGAGAAAGAACAAATTACGCAATTTTTTTTCTCATTTACACTGACTTTTTGGTCTCTTTTTGGTGATATTTAGTGAATTTTAGTGAATTCACATTTAGTGAATGTGCGTTTTACCTGGAAGAACAGGTGGATGCATGGCAAAGACCGGCTGTTCACATCTAGTCCAGATCATGGTGTTCTGAACACCAGTGTGCACAGAAGATTCATCCTGAAGAAAAGCAGAATAATGTAGCTGCAATCAGGAATGACCAAGCTTTAGGTTGAACGTAGCATTAAAACAATTATTAAACAATTGCAATGGACCCTTTTCACAACTATAAACTATAATATTATAATAAATTATAGAGGTATATGGAAGACCATAGCAAATATTTGTTTTGCATTCCCATTTATTCAAACAGAAAAAAAAATCCACTTCCGCAAAAAACTGTATTTCCACAACTTTCAAAAAAAAGAGATGCATTAGCAACTCCATCGTAGAATTGTTGACTAGTTTTTATAAATTAATGACAGGGTAATAAAACAAAAAATATAGTGCTATAAAAGTACATTAAATAATCTGAAAAATTACGCTTGCTAGATTTATTATATCAGTGGATTTCAACCCTTTTATAATTAAAAATTATTTAATTATATATATAAAAACATCAATTAAATTAAAAAATTTCATTAAACCTTAATTAAAATGCCGAAAACACACACAAAAAAGGTAAGATATAAACTGAAATCTTATTGCTTTTTCTCTGCAATTACTTACTTACTTTTTTTACTGAAAAACATACAGAATCTTGAATCTTATAGTCACAAAATCTTGTAATCCCTAATTTGATATACCAACACTCCCAGTTTCTGTTAATAAAAAATTGAAAACAAGCATGTTTTCATAATTACAGCAGAAATCTTAGCCAGTATGGGTGTTGGACAATAGGGGCCTTTGAGTTTTAAAAATTTGAGAACCAGTGATGAACAAAGTATCAATTTAAAAAATCACAACACTCCATCCAATCCATTCCATAACTGACATAAACAATACATAAATAACTTTAACTACAGAGTCACAAAATCAGCTTTGTAAAATGAAGAAAATTAACTACAAAAAAAGATGCTGCCTGACTCCTAAAACATCTTTTACTCATACGAGAGATAATATAAAGAGAGAGATCAAGAAAGACCAGTAACAGACCTCATGTGGTGATGGTGTGCTATAGGCCTGTGGCTCTTGACGGCTCATTTTTTTATCTGCTGAAGAACTTCTTATGGATACTGGAGTAGAACTGGAAGTTCCCCCTACAAAATATACATACCTGGTCACTACAGTGTCTGAAGGATCATGGAACAAATTTAAAATCGAATTCACAGCAAACAATTTTATTATATCTTTGCTTTAGTTGGTTTTAGAACAGTGTTATTACACACCCATAGAGTCAGATGCTCTGACAGCAGGGGGCGCACTGGTTTTACGGTGCAGTGGGTTCTGTCTTCCCGATGCACTTATCTTTGGACGCAGCTTCAGAATTGGCTCTGAGGCTTTTCACAAATATGCACAAACACAAATGAGCTTTAAGTATAAACATGTGAAGACTACCATTCATTATATAATTTTTCAGATTTCTACTCATTTCAAGGACGTGTGTGTATGTGTACAAGCTCACATGTTTGTGTGAATGTGTACACGTGTGTCACCTGTTCTTCTTAATGGATTGTCCTCCTCAAAATAATGAGATTCAGGTATGTTGGATGCACGGAGCTGGGTTGGATCCTGACTTTCCAATTTCCTGAACAACAGAAAATATAAAGAACTCCAATTCCACAATTAAAATGCAAGCTTAGATCCAGGTTTTATTATTTCTAACCTGTGTTTATTGCGAATATGCTGATTTAGCTTTCGTTTCACCCAGTCACTGGCACCGGCACCGGCACCTGCCAATCACAACAATCATCAAATCAGACCAGTTCAGATGGAGTTTTGATATGACATATGACAGAATACAACAGGGTCAGAAATTAACCAATTAACCCATTTTTTGGTGAAAAAAATGCACAGATGTCAGGGGCAAAAAAAAAAAAAAAAAACTTTTTTTTTTTTTTTTTTAATCTGATATTTTAATTCATAATATTCTATTCTAGGCTTGTATGGGTTCAGACAATGTTAGAATTTCAATTCCAATTTAATTAGTTTTTGAGATAAATGGACAACCCACTCTGTTTATATATATATATATATATATATATATATATATATATAAAATAAAAAAGAGTTAATTTCTGACACTGGTATAGAAAAAAGAATATTTGTTTAAAAAAAAAAAAAAAAACCATGAGAGTACTCTGTTCACTCTTCTTTTTATTCAAAGGCTGATTAAATGGCTTTTGTGCACTCTCCCTCCCTCTCTCCAGCTTCCCGTGCTGATGTTCAGACATCTGCATAATGAGGATGAGACACAATGTCAGTTCTGAAACTAGAAAATTGTATAACAATGGTTTCAGAACAGGCTAGTAGAGTGTCCCAAAATTACACTGCAGTGTGCACGGTAACACCAGTGTGGGTCTGTGTTGATACCCATATCATAATTGTAATTTTAAATTAAGTAAATCTGAGATTCAGATGTTGCAAGTGGATTATTATTGGATGTTTCATTGCCACAGTCTGGACGTCAAGAATGCCAAAAGCATTTGACTCAAGTCAGACGTTAAGATATTTCTTACTAAATGACACTAATTATAATATGAGTAATATTATCATTATTGTTTGGTGGTACCTTTAATTTGCAATCATGTTAATTTATGTTAAATGAGAGAATTATCATCTGGATCAGCAGATACAGTATAACAATTACTCAACATTTATTTTCACCTGAATATAAAAAAAAAACAAAAAAAAACACACATACACTCACACACACACACACACACACACACACACACACACACAGTCTGTTTGTGTAATGATTATTCTACCTTTTATGTATTCAATATTTTTTATAACTTGTTTGCTGTTTTAAAATAAAATTCTTCCTATTTTTTTTAATCTTTTTGAATTAGAAGTTGAACATTTTAATCCAACTTTAATTTCAAGCAGACAACAGTGCACAAAAATAAATAAATAAATAAATATATTTCAAAATATGGCCGAAAATATATTTACTAAAATTATCTTCAAATATATTTGAAATATATAAATCAATTTTTAAAGCATTTAATATATACGTATTGCTCTCCATACAAAATATAATACATTCACATGTAACATTTGAAGAAAAAATGAAAAAACTTTTTGTTGTCTAAAACGTGTGAACATATTACACATTTGAATAAAAATATGTAATGAATAAAGCCTAAAAGATTGTAAATGTATTTTCTTGCTCCTCAAATACATTTTGAAATATATTTTGGTATGTGAAGTTTGAAAGTAAATATATTTTTAATTTCAAAGTGTATTTTTTCACAATTATTTTTGGGCCATATGGGATTCTTCCCTTTAGTGAGTTTAACAATGCAGGGCTTACTTTACATTCCAAGAAAAACAATTTAGTTAAAAATAGTTTACAAATTTCCCCTAAAGTAGGAAGATGTTAAATTGCTTTTCAGTTTCAGTAGTGGCATCCTCTGTAATTTTTTATTTTTTTTTATGAACTCAACACATACCAAAACATAATCACCGTTTCGTTGTACGCTACCGCAGAAACCATGCTGCACTCAATCTGGGCTGGATCACTATGGTAACCCTCCAGCTGACAAGGAAGTGCTCTATTAAAACGAATAGAGTGAAACCCATCCACTTCCTGAAGCTAAAATTAGAATTTGTTTGTCTGATTTAGGGGTGATTTATGTAAGTATGGTATGCTATTCTCATCCTACAATTTGCCTGACCTATATTTGGTTTAAATGGTTTTTGGAAAACATTTCAGCCAAAGCACAACAAACTAATTTACCCTAAGCAGAAAACCATCAAAGGACAGAAAGATCTAACGTCCAAAAATTCTGGGGCTTGAAAATTATTATTTATCCATCCATTAAGATTTAATGAATAAAACCAGTTGAAAGACTAAAAAGTGCAAAACTCACACTTTTAGTCTTTCAAGCATTTGTGAAGTCACACTATACACACAAACAGCAGGCTCAGTGATTGACGTGCTTATAGATATATATTTTTGTTTGTCATGATGAAAAACTTATTTACACAAAAGTCTCTTATTTTTTATTGCATTTGATCTCCCGAACTACTATAATTTTAGAGTAAACGTGATGTGGCAGCTCATGGTAAATTTTAAAACTCTATATGGTAACTGAACAAAGCAAACAAAGTTTAAACACACAAGGATCTCTTACCTGTCACGTCTGCATAACTTTTCCACCTCTAATATGTTTCCAGGCATCGAATGCTCATCTGAAAATAACAAATAACATGCATTTACACTCTCGGGCTGTCCACATCACAAAATGAGAAGCAGAACAAATCTGAAGCACTTGCAGATAACACCGGCCCTGCACTACAGCAAACTCCAAAGGTGTGATTTTGTTGAGTGACATCTAGCTACATTTAGGTTCGCACTGCCCTCCCTGAAGCCCCTCCTGCTGAGCTTCCTCTCTTCTCACTACATCAACAGTTGTTTGTTTCTCTCTACTAATAAATTCATCAATTGTTTCATTTGGAATCCCTGAGTTAAAGTTTGAAAGTTTCTTAAAGTTTGCAATAGCCGGCTTGCATAATGGTTTGCTACCAGGGTCACGTAAAAGAAGAGTGTATTTGAAAGATAAGGAAGGCAGGGCACACATTATTATCTGCTACCACCCTTACCATTTAATGTACAGTAAAAGGTTATTCTGGAATGGAGCGGAAAGTCAAAAGACATACAAGTGTGAAAAATAAATTTGTACCATATCACTAAATGTATAAGAGCTATAAGATGAGTGACAGTTGTAACATTTCCGGTGGACGCTCTACAAGATCAAGCACCAACACAAACATGTTAGTTTCACTCTATTAATAAGAACATCTCTTAGACACAATGGTTTATATATAGCAGTGATGACGTTTGCTAAGCTCAAACCTCAACCTCACCTCTTGTCCACACAAGCCAGTTGATATCAAAAGTTTTAATGCAAAATGATTTGACCGACTGATGAACTTCTCATATAGTGAGGACCACAATGTCCTCAAAACTCGGCTGATTTTATTTATGAAGACATTTTGAGAAATCTGGAACTCGCAAATGCTCTCTGTGGAAGTCCTTGTATTCAACACCCGTTCTTAAAATCTGCTATATAATCACAGCTCATAAGAATTGATGGTTGTAAACAAATGTAGCTAATGTAGCTGTTAAAAGTTATTTGCAAGTAGACAAAAAACATCATGGCCACTCCTATAATCAAACATGCTAGCAAATATGATGTTAGTGTTTAATAGAGATACCGAGATTAAGTGGCTATATCCTACTAAAAGAGATGGTATCTTGCAAACAAATAAAAAAAATGCAAAAAAAAAAAAAAAATGGTATGCATGAAATATTCTTTTAGTATTTCTTTATTGCAACCTTTCTCACATTTCTAAATCACTGACTCTTTTTCTCTCTCTCTCCCTCTCTATCGGCAGTTCTCAAGTAATTTAGTATGAGTTGGTGGTTCTGTGGCTTTTTGATCAGTCCATGATCAGATGTCACCGCTGCACTTGCATTACAGCATCAAATTAATGATAAAATCATTTTTTTATTTATATAATCAAACTATTTGTTTTTAACTCTACATGATAATATTATTGGCCCTTATTTGTATGCTGGAGATCAACATGCATATAGTGTTCCTGTGTGAATGTACTATGTGTCTGTGTCTGGTTTTGCACCTGCTTTACCGCTTTACAGGAAACTTTGACCTCACCCCCCCTTCACTGAGACTTTCTCGTTCTCTGTTTGCGCTCTCTATCCAGGTTTGTCTGCAGATACCTGGGCCCTTTACTGAGACAGCAGCGAGGACAATGTGGTTTTACTCAGAAACACACACGAGCAGGCCGCCCCATATAAGAACCACCCCAGGCCAGTTGCACAACCACCTGCAAATGCATCCCGAAACTCGCTTACAAAATAAGCAGAGCTCATGGGTGTCCTTCATGTTCTGAATACTATTTTGTACGTCGTTCCAGTAAATACACGTGCTGACCTCGCCACACTCCTCTCCATTTGCCCAAATCTGTGTATCTGTGTCTGTGTTTGTGTGGAAATGACTTTTCACTGACACACTGACATTCTGAGCACGAGCCAAACTGAGGAGACATGATGCAGCGGGGGTTTTCCACTTGTGCGGGAAGGTTGAATTTAACAGCTCTAAACTGATTTCTAACATCCTGTATTTATTTTTTTACATACAAGCCTATTTTTTTAAATATCTTTATTATTACCAATCTTAAATTGGCCTTATCATGGCTATATAACAGACAGAATGTAAAAGCATTATTTTTCATGATATATCTAATAAATGTTTAGCCTATGCTTGAAGTGCATACTAATGTTTGAACTTTGTTGGAACTTGGTTACCCTGGTTGGATATTCTGCAAAAAGGGGGAACTACGTTGATCTGAAGTGTTTCGTAAAGTAGGCGTGAGGTAAGGTGGTTGGTAGTGGCCCCGCAGTGGTTTTAAATGCCATACTAATGTCTGCAGGTGAATCTCACGAAGCCTGTCATGGACATATTTCAAAATAATTATTACATAAATGTATTTATTTATTTAAAATTAATTAATGAATAATATTTTAATAAAATGTGCATAGGACCAATTTTAGGAGTTTTTTATTTTTATTTTATTTTTTTTACCTTGACTGGGGACAATATAGATATTAATATTTTAAGTATTTTAACTTTAAACCCAGTCTTCCATCCATAATATTGCTTTCTCCTGTAAAAAAAAGTCATTTAGTCTGAATCAGGAGAGAAATATGCACAGCTCAAGCACTGTTTATAAGCGAAAATACTGTATGTTGGTGTATGTTGGAGAGGACAACAAGGGATGGACTGTTATGGAACAAAACTTGAAACGCCTTCATAAAAAGATTAGTCTCTTAAAAACATGCAGACATTAATTGATGAACTGGAGTTCTGTGGATTACTTGTGTATTACTGTGATGTTTTATCAGATGTTTGAACACTCATTCTGATGGCACCTATTCACTGCCTTTGGTAAGCAAGTAATGTAATACTAATTTTTTTTTCCAAATCTGTTACGATGAAGAAACAAACTCATCTACATCTTGGATGGCCTGAGGAGAGAGTAAATTTTCAGCAAATTCTTATTTTTAAATTTTTTTGAGCTATTCCTTCAAATAGCTGAGGCCTATACTTTAGCAGCACCTTTTCAGTTGTTTCAAGAAACACTATCAACGTATACTCCAAAAAGTGTAGACTGTGTTTTCAGGTGAACACCTGGTTTGGAATGCTTACAGTAAAGCTAACAAAATTCTCAGTAGACAGTACGTTGATGTTCACCAGGAAACTCATATCAGCTAGGGCACGCTTCCAAGGCATCACCCACTGTATTAATACCCAGACAGAAATAGAGAGGGGACAGGAGCTGATAAGACAACCATTAATTTTTCATCTTTTACACAACTTTATCTAAATGACGTGCAGCACCCCACCCTGATTTAGACCCAAGTTTACACACTAAAACACACACACACAAACACAGTTACCCTTTTAGGTCAGCTTGCCCAAAACTCATTCTATTTTGTGAATTTTACATGATCAACATTTCTCAATATATTTGGGCTAAACCTGTTAATACAAAAAATAATGCCTACACTGGAGTACATTAAGGTTAGTTTGGTAACACGTTAGATTAGGAAACATATTCACTATTAAAGAGTTTTCTCTCAATAAACTCCTAATTTGCTGCTTATTACTAATTAAGGTAGTTGTTAAATTTAGGTATGGAGCATGTTTAAGGGATCTAAAATACTGTCATGCAGAATAAGGCATTAATATGCGCTTTATAAGTACTAATGAATACCCAATATGCTAGTTATATATGCATGCTAATAAGAGATATATTTAATAGTGAATAGTGTTCTCTAATCTAAAGTGTTACTGTTAGTTTCAACTATGTAATGGTAAATTTTAAATAAGAGCTGCTTTCCAAAAATATGTTAAAAAAAAACAACAAAAAAAAAACCTTTACATATTTCATATTTCAAAACAATATTTGTGAGTATTTTCCCACTGTAGGGGCATGTCGTTACTAAAAGTCAGTAAACTTATTTCCTAAGCAGTAACAGTGACAAGATTAAACAGCTTTTTTTGTTGAGAAAACTGCAATATAATAGTCTATAAAGAAACTGACTATAATAACCAATATCTAGAATCAATTTATTACTAATAAAGTTCAATATAATATTCACATCAAATGCCTACTCTGTAATTTTGTTACCTCAGATTTTATGCATTTTAGATCTATGTCAGGATATGCTTGAAAGGTCAAATGCAAAGGTCATTCTCATACAAGCCTTACATAGTTTACGAAAGCATTAGGACACACCAATGTTATGAGAAAAGACTCTGAAAGGTCTTATTTAAAGTGCTGATGATACAGAGCCTCCTGTGCGAAAACTCAAGCGAGGCCTGAAGAGATATAATAAAGGCCCATCTCTAATTTTGGAGACTGAAGAGAGTTTCCTGAGGTGAAATCTACCACTCATCATATAGCTTCAGTGACCTCGGCTCGGTCTCCCCTCCCTTTTCTTTATGGGTTTGGGGTAACGACTGACCATCTACTCTGCGGCACAAGGCACCTCTTATCTCCTGTTCCCCTCATGGCAACGAAAATCAACCTACGTTAACGATCGTCCTGTGAATGTGTGCCTTGATAAACTCTATTCTCTCCTCGTTCTCTCTCTCACACACATTCACCACAATGAGTTGAAATACTCATGCAGCTGGAAGAAATGTCTGCTCTGTATTAGCTGTCTGAGAGGTGCTCAGAAGATGAGATCTACCACTGTTAGCCAAAAACAAACACTTAAATTTCAATCCAAGCAATCCCACTTCTATTCCACTCAGCCAATATTGATTCAGTAGCTGCTCTCATAGATATCTTTTCCTCAATATGACAGCAACTTGAAGACAATTGCTGTATTTAAATGTCTACTTCCATATTATTATGCGAAAAACAGTACAGAGTGGTTTGTGTGAATTCATAGTATTCGAAAAACAGTAAGTGAAAAGTATCCAAATGGCCTACTTCTTCCGTACCTACTATCCCATGAAGCTACATGGAGGACTTATTAACGGAATTGAAGCAACATCCGAATTTCATTTACCCATATTCATACTACATTGAACATACTTTTCAAACCAAATGTAGTACTAGACAGTATGCAATTTTAAAACATACTTTGTGTCTACTTACTATAGTATAATAGGGAAGTATCAAATATGCATATTTGGATGCAGCCAACGATGTGAACGTACATATCAAATGTTGCTGATTACTTGATATATCTGCATGTCTGTCATACTGAATTTTCAGTCTGTAACAATCTCTTCCAAAGGTTTAGTTTGTCATAAATTCTGCATATTCCAGATAACATACAGCTCCAAATTAAAACTTATACTAGTGACTAACTAATACTAATTAAATGTAGTGTTCATAAAACAGATTAAAAGGTCCAAAAACATACTAAATAACTATTTAAATCATACATTTGTTACTAAATCAGAGTACACAGAGGCCATCATTTACATTCTAATATTTTTCAATACATCAAAACCCATAACCTAAGTTTGAATTAACTGAGGAAGCCTTAAAGCCTTTTGTTTTTGAATGACCCTTGTGACCCTATAAAAAAGGGTGCGAAACTGCTGTTTGCGCTGTAAATGAATCCTAAATGTCGCAAAATTCCCATAACCTCCTTTATAAAAAAATCTTTAGTAAATTTCAAAGAGTTTCCCACATAATAAAAATGTAATGGCAAAAAACTGGACGATTATGACACTGACAATTCATCTATTATTTGGGCTTTTAATTATTTATAGGGCAGAGTCTACACAGCATACTGAAGCATCATCTCTGTTGACTGCCATTTAAAAAGATCTCCTGACCGTTTCAAGATGGCAGCGTTGTTCACTTTGGAGTTCCAGTTGAGAAGTAAAAAAGGAACAGATTTGCATGCTGACAGTTGCAAAGTCTGCCCCACAGGCCGATTGCCTTAGTGTGTAGAACATCTCCATCTAGTGAACATAAACATGAAATGCAAGTGAGCTCAACTTTTTTTCAGTATGAATGTGAACTCGATGGTCTTACCCTCATATCTATGCAAATTAATGCACATAAAAAAATTTATAGACTATGGTGTATAGATTTGTCAGCTTTGTGTTCTATACACGTTTTACATCCAAAATTAATCGCTCATAATCTCAGGCATCCATATTTTATTATATGAGCAAGCATACAATATAATCATTCATAGTCAAGACACATTAATGCATGGTTTGGTATAATTTACCTTTCTAACACAACAATATAGAGTAAGGGTGGAGCGGGGTAAAAGTTTTTTTTTTTCTTAACGTGTTCTGTAATTATCAATAAAGTTATCATATAGATAGATAAACAGATATTATATACTTGGAGAACTTTATAATATACATTTTAACAGAAAACCATATCAGAGAAGTATATAATACCTAGACAAAGTTTATTATCTCCCATGTAGAAATGTATTTTTAATAACATAAATGGTTTGAGCATAAAATGTTTATTTCTATCACATGCAGCTATATTTGATGAGCCCTTTATTAACATATTGACAAAAAATATTTCATTTTCTAGATTAATAGGCTGACGCAGCCTACCCCACTCTCCCCGCATGACAGAAAATCAAAGTAACCAGTGTTTATTATTATATTCTTTTATTGATTTGTAAAACATTTGACCAATATTACATGAAATCAGGAACATGAATTTACAATACTTTATGATGTAAAAGAAAAAAAAGAAAAGAAAACAGGCAATTTTAACCGTTTCATGAATGGTATATTCAACTGGTTTTGTCCTGGTGAGCAGGCATACTACTGTTAGCCTGTAAACAGCTAGCATTTGTATTACAGTTTTCCTTATGGTAGCATTCACTCAGAGACAGAAGTGCTTCTGCACATATGAGCCATTTAGTGCCACAAACTTTCTATTGATCTCCTGTCCAATGGTTCCCAGACAGAAGAGGAGAGGTAAAGAGCACATCTCTCTTCATTTTCTCTTTTGTCACGGACGACTCTGTCATCAATTGAAATCCATCATCTACTCCATTTTAGGATTGACCTGGCATGAGGTATTGACTGTAGAGCGTATATGTGTTTTTGTACGAGGTAAAGTCTGAGCAAGTGTGATTTGCAGAGTAGATGATGTCCGCTTGACACATCACCGTTCAAAAAGAGAAAAAGAGAGAAGGCCATGCTCTGACAGGTTTTGTGTAATTATTTTTGCGGAGCAGCAAAATCCAACTGAGCAGTCAGAATAAAGAAGGGGAGGGGCCTGAGGATGGCCAACCAATCCCAGCAGCAACTGAACACTGTCAATCATGGAAGTGACCACGCCTTAACAGCTCTCAGCTTTCTTGTGGAGGTGTCGGTCTGTTTGTCTGTCTGTCTGTCCGTGTATGTGAATGTTTCAACGTGTCGAAGAAAGCTAAAGATACAAATACTGTACACACAGATAATAATAGTTTAAAAAAATCTGATAAAACAGCTGTTAAGGCGTCTTTGTTGTTAAGTGATATTCATACATGAGGTACTGGGTTGTCCATGTGAGCCACTGCACAGCAATAAATACAAACATGAATCATAAAAAAATACAAATCAAATGTGTCTGTTCCCCAGAGAGGTAGTTTGTTATGGTTACATTTTGGACTCGGAAAAGAGACCAACATCAATTTCATCTTCGTCTTTCTCATGTCTCGCCATCATCATCACCATGCATATTGTATATTTTGCAACTGTTTTAAACGTGACGTTGTCCTGGTTTGTCTGATCTATATTTATGGTAAGTGCTGCAGGGATATTCTCACTCGTTCATCACGAAATCAGAACGAAACAAGTGAATGATTACAAAAATGCTCAAGACTGGAAGATTTCATAGTTTTCCAGTTTAAAATTGAGTGTACACCCTCATCCCACAAAGTACTGAGCAGCTTAGTATAGAGAGAAGGCATGAAGACGATAAAATAGACAGTCGAAAGAGAGCAATAAGATCACGAAAGAAAAAATTATATATATATAATTTAATATGCCCGCACTGGGCAGGAGGTTAGCGTTCAGTCGTACTTTCCTATATTTGCATATCTACCCATACATACACACACACAACCCTCTGCCCTGTGCCCTCTGCCACCTGTACACTGATACCAGAATATCAAAACTAGTCTACAAGAAAATATTTTAATCTTTTACATTTGCAAAGTAATACACATAGATATATATATATAGCAAACCTTCCATATCATTAAATCTTAAGTGCCATGACTAAGTTATTCAATAGTAATATACTGAGGAAACGATAACCTTCACACTCTTCCTCGCACAAACACACATTCCCCATCAAGGCTGGGCCGAATATGCGACACCCAATCAAATATGAATATACTTGGTGTATAGATAAATGCTATACATCACCCTCATAAACACACGCTTACACAGACACACACTCGCACTGCGCTCGCCCTTCCAAGCGACCGCAGTTTCCAGGTAGTTAAATTCAGCTTACATGATCATTAAATCTTCGACCCAGTTCCGACACCAAACTCACACCTACAGACAATCTTCATTAACTATGATTTACTCTCATACCACAGAAAAGTTTTTCCTAATGACCCTGAGCCCTGACTGAGAAGATTCATACGAATCAAATGTGATTAAAAAATTCCGTTTGTGGAGAAACCGGAGAGAACGAGATATATAAAGCAACAGCGATAGCGCTCTGTAAGCATCAGCCCTCAAGGAGCCCTTGACGACAGTCTCACAAATACCACTTACAGATATTATACACATTGAAGAAAAGGACTCTTACATACTTAAAAAGCATAAAAAGATCAATTAAAATGAAAAACTGTGAACAGCTGAGGCCAAGCTAAGGCAGTTGTGTTTGGTTTAGAGGACACAATGCAGGCAGTGGCTAGTGTGATATTAACATGGTGTCCAAAGACATGCAAAAAAAGTCTATACCATGGCCGACATGGTATTAGGTGTCTATAATTACTGTTTAGATAATAACAACCAGCATAAGACAAGAATGTGCTAAGTTGTGTAATGCTGTAATTAGAATATGCTTTGAAGAACCTCCCTGTGCCAACAAAATATCAAATATTCCCAGGTAGCATCTAACACCGCAGTTACTGATGACAAAAATTAAAATCAGAAATTATCCAGCATGCTGCTTTTAGAGTTACTTTAAAAACGTGAGAACTAAATACGTTAGTCTTATTTCCCAATCAAAGCAAAACAAACAGCTATTAGATGAATCTCCCAACATCTGTCAGGAAGACACCCGGGTCATAGTTCACTCCAAAATTAACCCCAAAAAGGGTTTTTTTTTTTTAAAGTGATATCATTTTCAACTATTCCAATTAATTTTATTGATTCAGAATGTTTTCCCACAATTTTTAAATGCCATAATGTGAAAACAATCCCATTAATGTGACATGAAGAGAATACATAATTGTAATATGGATGATATTCATTCTATATGAATGAAATATGACCCAGACATTTTTATTTTAGCTGTGTGAAATGTACTATAAAAAAATTAAATTCATGATAAAAAGCATTCAGGGTGTCAGCAGTTTCATGAGGAAAAAAAACATGATAGTTAACGAAGGGTAAAACTTTGTTAGGGAAAATGTAATTAGTTAAACTAATCTGGAAAAAAAAAAAAGTTTCCAAGAAAAAAAAAAAAAATGAATGATGGAATGCGAGATGAGAAATATGTAACCATAGGACTTCACAACATTGCAAAGAAGGGAAGTTGTGCTCTCAGTTCTTTAAAACATAATCCATGATTCCAATTCCCGTATGTCTGCATAAACGCACAATTAGACCGCAGTCTTCGTTTACATATTCATCATAACCAGCCAGGGCTGCAGGGTCTCCCTCTGCTAGATTCTACCATTAGCCACAAGAAGCGCTTATATCAAACTCTATTTACACTGATTTGAAAAGGTACGAATATAGTTACTGAGTCTTATTTACAGATTAGCTGAGTGGCGAGCGCTAATGCTGCACTGACCACTTTGCAGAGGCGTCAGGTTATTGGCCAATCACAGCACAGGCAAATAACAGCAGAGAAGACAGCCATTGTTCAGCAACCTATCAGAGCTCTGGAGGCAGAGGAAAGGGGGGGCGGAGCTGCCGTTTGATTGGTTAAGTGGCTAGGCGAGGGGTGAGTTAGAGCTGTGTGCTTGCATTAGTACTTTTAACCCTGTGCATTTAAAGGCAGGAGGTGAAGAGACAGGACATCAGCAGTAGTGGACAGCGCTTCGGGGACCATGCAGAGGTTTAGAACAGGACCACACACTCATCCTACACATGCAGTGTAATACTGTTGGCTATTGATAATACAGTAAGATATACTGTATTGAGTTGCCACAGTGAAAAACACCATGACCATATTACCTTCTCATGAGAATGTCCTCCTTACATACAACAAACGGAAACATCTATGGCACTCCCTAGCCGATCTGTAAATGATGAGGGATACACTCACACACACACACACACCACTCACAAACTTCGTCCTGGAAACTCTGTATGCGTTTTAAGGTGATTGTCCGTACATTCACTCCACAACCCTCCGGGTCACGCCGTCTTGTTCCGATTCGGGTGAAGTTGCTAAGTGACCTGTCCGCCGAACACTTCCAGCACCAGAGGGGTCAGCTGCATGCTGTGTTCGGGCTGGAAAGAAAGGGAGCGGTACTGTTTGGAGTGCTCTTCGTTCAGGCTGCGGAGGTCTGCCAGCTTCTGGATCATCTTAGCGTAGAGCAGACGCCCCCCCGAGTGATGCGCACAGATGTACGCCTGCAGAATCTCAGATAACCTGTCCTGCAACGCTTCCACTTGCTCGTGGTCCTGCACCCCGGGTCGGTCTATGAGCACAAAAACAAAGACAAGTGAGACTCCTGTTTGCAAGCATGGGCTTGTTACATATATGAAGTTTTAGTCTGTCTAATGCAGTGTTTCCCAACCACTGTGCCACGGCACACTAGTGTGAGGTGAGAGGTTGGCGGGTGTGCTGTGAGAAATTATTAAAAACTTCCTATCTCTATTATATTTCGTTATTATTATTTTAAATCAGTGCTACTGGTCATCTTTATGTCTGTTTGTGGGTTTTACAAATATTTAACAAATGAAAAGCATGCAAAAGAGCTTGTGGCTAAACCTTGTAACACCATTGGATCCTCAATTTGTCAATCAAACGTCATAACTCCACCACGCCTCTATTCAGAATGAAGTGCCGCGACGCGCATTTTGAAGACAGACGTCTATTTATTCGGAATGCAAGGTTAAATAAAGACCTGATGTTAGTACTCAAGAAATGCTGTCTATAAAGGCTAATGTTTTTTGTGTTTAAAGAGCACAGAAGAGTCTTAGCATTTGCTGTCTAGTTGTAGCCAATACACTTTCGTACGTTTTAAATATCCTGTGCATAGTGGTTCGTCTTTTAGCCTATATCATGAGATTTTGGCCAAATGTGTTAAAAAAAAAACAAGAGAAACTGAGCACCCATATAGCTACAATAAACTTTATAACCTGTAAATTGATGAAAATGTAATGCGGTCAATTTACTACCGCAGATGCGGCCATTCTAATGATGAACAAAACACAGATCTCCGTCATTCTCTCATCAAAAACCTTGTTAACTCCATTTGTGCATGATTTTCAGAAAATGTTAAGTGCAAGTGTCTGATCATAATACAATGCCAACAATGCCAAAATAACAACATTGTCGATGCATTGTTTAATTATTGGAAAAAAAAAAAAAAAAACAAAAAAAAAAAAAAAAAAAAAACAAACTTACCCCCTTTCTATCTTTATTTTTTTTTTAGTGCTTAGTGGTGTGCCGTAGGATTTTTTTACTTATCAAAACTGTGCCGCGGCAGAAAAAAGGTAGGGAAACACTGGTCTAATGCTTGGAGCATATTGGATACATGCTGACCTGGAGACAGCAGGCAAATGGCCATCAGCAGCACATGTTCCTCCTCATGTAGGTTGAGCTTTTTCAGGCCCACCTGAAACTTCACCAGAGGCTCCAACAGCTCTAGACTGTGTCCAGCTGTGTTCCCAAACATACACAAAATCAGGATGATTTTGTTAGGCTCATTATTGACAGAGACTAACTACAGGTGTTGTTCATCACATTGACTATGGACCTTTTTCAAAATGCTTGTTAACCAGAAAGTGATTAAAAACCTTTTTATTTCATGTTTGAAAAATTTAGCTATTGTTTTGTAATAAATTATTAATTTATATTGATTATTATAATAATTATTATAATCAATTATACTTAATTCATTATTAATTTTAAACAATTTCATGAAACAATAATAATCAATACTTTCATGTATTGATCAATCTTTATGCTAATTTCGAATGTTAATTTGTACATATACAGATTAAACATTTAAAATGAATTAAATGTAAACTAGTATGAATTAATGTACAACATTAACTTATATAAATGCTGAAAAAAAATTCTTAATCATTATTAGTTAATTATACCTAATGCATGTGAACCTGTACTATATTCTTTTGAAACAAAATGTCAGTTTTGTTAGTTTTATATTTTGTTATCCAAAACAAAGATGTGAATACCTTTTTCATTTTGGCTTAGTGTCCATATTTTTTGGAGCCACTATATTGTTTCCATGCATAAAACTGGGATAAAAAATACAATTATTTTGAAAAAATAAATGAGAAAAAAAAATTCACCTTACACAGCTTTCACAAAATCACCAAACCCACTGCTGACATGAAATAAACTGCAAATGAAACATTCTTTTTGCGATATAACAAGTAAACTTTTGCTATAATATGTAACTGTTCAGTGTTACTTTTGTATGTTTATGTGCTATTATAGTATTTATTAATAATTTGAATTAGCTTTTATTTTGAATTAGCTTATTTATTTTCAGTTTTGTTTTAATTTTAAATTTTAGTAATTTTGTTTCGTGGTTTTGTCATTTTTTTTTTTCATTTTTAATGATTTTTTTGTATCATTTTTAATACATTTATCATTTTCATTAAAATTTGTAATTTTTATTTCAGCTTTATTTTAATTAAAGAAAATTATTTTTAATTTCGTTTTAGTAATCAATAACAAAACTGCAACCACTGCATGTCAAACATGAAACAATGCATGTCTGTTTGCATGTACCTTTCGTGACATCATTGACGCAGTATTTAAACTCGGGTCCTCCACAGCTCCAGCTCATGTCCTCCAGACTGAAAGACTGGTTGGACCTGAGCATGATCACTTCTATAGCACTGGACTTGAGCAAAGCAATCTGATCTTCAGCTGTCAGCTCTCTGAGACACACAAACAGACAAACACACACACGTCAAATGTTGGCTCATGCTGGATTCTGTGAATGGCAGATGTACAGGGAGTGGGTGCATTCAGTGCGGATAACATGACACTCCTATGGTTACCACAGCAACATGCGGTCCATAATGCATATGCATGTACGCACATTCTGAGGAAGCTGGGAAATACATGGAAGTGCACAGAGGCAGGCAAGAAACATGTACTGAGAGTGACAGTCTTTAAGGTCAAACCTATTTTTATGTTCCTGAGGAAATTAAATAGATGATAGTCATGTCAACATTAGCCTGTTGGGAAAAAGATGGAAATTTCCACAAACAAGCACCACTAAAATGGATGAAAGGAATGTAGAGAACATCCTTGCTCAGGACCCACAAAAATTTTAGTCTGAGGCCCTGTGAAATTAAAGGGAAAATTCACCCAAAAATGAAGATTTCCTGTTATTTACTCAACCTCAGTCCATTTAGGATGTAGGTGACTATTTGTCTGTAATCAGGTAATTACAATGTAAACGGTATTACTGTATATTATTAAAGCACCCAATAATGAAGTGCAACAGATATTTTACTTTTCTAAAGCATATAAAGTGAAAAAAAAATTGTCTTAATCAGTGGTAGCCACTGACTTGCATTTTATGAATCACCAAGGACCATGGTTTCAGTTAAAAACCTTCTTTACTGTTCTACTGAAGAAAAAAAGTCACCTACATCTTGGATGGTCTGAGGCTGAGTAAATTAACAGCAAATTTTCATTTTTGGGTGAATTATTACTTTAAGACCTCATCCTTAATGCATACACTGATATCGTGGTTGCGCTCCATTCAGCTAAACTGAGCATATGTATATCATTTCCCAGAATGCTCTAATTTACTTAGATTTTTTTAAAGTTACTAACTGTATAAAATAGCATTTTTATAGAGTTTTTAAAAGCTGGTACATGTTTTCTGGTGTTGTACAGTAAAATTCAAAACACTACTGAACTCAGATAGATACGTATTAATCAAAATTACTGCTGTAAATTTTTTTTTTTTTTTTAACAATTTCTGCTGCTGTTTTTGTGCTGTAAAATTTCTTTTGTTTTGTCCAAAACCAAATTTCTTCTGGTGACTGTTGAAATTGCAGTTCAGTAAATTCCTTTCACTTGCCATTATAAATAAAATTAATTTATTGATTAAAAAAAAAAAAAAAAAGACGACATTTTGCCTGACACAAAATTTTACCTGAATCCAGGAATCATCTTGGCAAAGCCGATGACCTTCTGAATGCTGTAGGAAACCAGGTCAGCCAGGTGAGGAAGCATGGAAAGACTAGCTCCCTCATCCTCCTTTGAGTCTGGACTGGAGCTCAAACCCTGCTCCTGATACATCATCAACAGACTGCTCAGATTCATCTTACGATCTCCAGACTCTACAGATGTGAAAAGAGAGGGAGAAAGAGAAAGAACAAAACAGATTAATGCATTGCTTCATCTGAGCAACCTTTCAAACTCAATCCATGTAACAGGCAAACTGGAAGTCTTCCAGCATTTTCTGAACGCTTTTCACTCCGAACAGATGCCAACAAAAGTGATCAATTTTTTGATTTTACTGTAGTTCTTTGCATTGAACGAAATTAATTATTATTTTTGTGGTGGGCCAGTGCAAATGCTGGTAAGGCAAGTAAAAAACTGAATCAATGGCTCAGAAAAAAAAAAAAGAAGAAGAAAAAAAAAAAAGGACACTATTTTGAGACACTGGCCGATAACTCTGTTCACTTTAACAGAAGCTTTATCTCCTCCTTGTGTCTGTACCAAAATCTCCCAACAGCCTTATATAATACAGCCAGACAACAAATAACTTGTTTTTCATATTTTAGTGAATTGTAAGGAAATATTGTGAAAAAAAAAGAAAAAAAAAAATTAATTTCAGCAATTTTGTGAACATTAAATTTGCTGTCATGTATTATGACTGTGCAATTATGGGGAAATCAATGTTGTTGATTATTTTTCTTGATATTGTATCTGCATTAATCAATTTGGATTTTTCAACATTTCAAATTTTAAATAAATGCTAACTAAAGCTTAGAATCACTGTGCATGTTTACACAGGTACACGTGACTGGTTGAGTCCGCAGCTCGGCACAACCTCACTGACTGTCAGCGTACTGTGTTCTGCACTCTGCAAACGCCTTCATAACAATAAACAAAGCTGTCAACATAGCAGAATAAATCTATTATTTACACTTTACCTAAAAAGCAAACAACGTCAAGATATTAAAACAACTGCAAAACAACACGTTTCCATACAAAGCAAGCAGACATAAATGTAATGCAAAAATCAACACTTTTCAAGATTAATTAAATAAGCAGCAGTCAGAAAATGCATCTGTTTACTATTAAAAACAGAGTTTTCCAATTAGTAATTTAATTTATTTTAAAAATCCAGAAAAAAATAAAAATCATAAAAAGTACTCATAGTGTGCGCTGTAAGATAATGGTCATACCTCTCACCCCTAGTAGGGAGCTTATAATACATGTAATATTTAAAGTTACAAAAACAACTTGCTGCTTCCAGGGTGAGCCATATGTGTGTGTATGCATGTGAATAGTCTGTTTGTCATTAGAGAGGCTCTCCTGTGACGTCAGGCATGGTGAGATGGACGGAGCCTGCTGTGCATATAAGACACACAACCCCCAACACAAACACACACGCCTGTCCATGCCTCACACTGGGCTGAAAAACATTTCTCAGAAGAAACTTTACAGGTGATTTATGCACAAATGAGTGTTTGTGTGCATTAGTTCAACTTGTATACGCATGTGCGTGTCACCTGGAGAATGACTGAAGGAGTCTGAGGAGGCATCTGATAGAGAATGAAGAGACGCAGCTCGGCTGGCACTACGTGTAACTGGACCCTCTCTAACTGGAGGCTGCAACACAAAACACACATAAACATATGAACGCACTGAAAAAATTAGCAAAGTATGCCTAAGACAGAAAAAGTGGACCCAAAAAGTATTTGAACAATTAAAAATGTAGGAACGTCTCTGCATTATATAACAAAACATCAAAAGAACGGAATTTACTTGACATACAGCAAACATTTGGGATATCACATATATACCTCCATTCAAAAGTTTGGGATTAGTAAGATGTTTTTGATTTTGAGAGAAATCAATACTGTTATTCGTCAAAAATGGAAAATGCTGTTCTTTTGAAGTTCCTATTCATCAAAGACTTCTTAAAAAAATTGTATTATGGTTTCCACAAAACTGTTTTCAACATAGAAAATAAAAGATTCTTGAGCACCAAATCAGCATATTAGAATGATTTCTGAAGGATCATGTGACACTGAAGACAGGAGCAATGGTTGCTGAAAATTAAGCTTTGGCAACATAGGAATAAATTACATTTTATATATTAAATATATTAAAATATAAAAGAGTAATTTTAAATTGTATAATAATATTTTCACAATATTACTGTTTTTACTGTATCAAATAAATACAGCCTTGGTGAGATTGAGATTTCTTTCAAAAACATTTTCAAAAAAATCCAAACCCAAACATCATCATTCATTTTCACCCCAGTTGGTTGAGAAATGTTAGTTCTGAGAAAAGCTCTAGAATCATTTGTTTACAGATGCCACTTGGTTTGATACTAAATGCAGGCAACATTATGTGTCACTAAAGTTTCCAAAACCTCATTAGGCCCACTGTACAAGAACATCTTAAAACTGGCTGAAACTAAGAGAATGGCATACAGAAGAGAGGAAGAGAATAGAGAAAAATCAGATGAGTAGTTTACTCTGAAGCGTGAGAAGTCGGAGTAGGAATCGTCATAGGTTTTGTGATGTGCATCCACCAGCGTATCAATGACGCTGCGCTGCTCCTCTGAAAGCCGGGGCTTCTGCGCCTCCCTCTGTGCCTCCTCATCCTTTCTCCTCTGGATCAGCTCCTTTTTCCTCTGAACTTCCTCATCCGTCAGTATAACTGAAGAAAAAAGACAGATGAGTATCATTACTATGCCCAAGTAATATAATTTTATTACAGGTAAAATACAGATTAAAAAAAAAAATCATGAGAAACTAATATCGTATGTTTTTCTCCAGTGTTATATTACAACCATAATTCATTATAATTTCTGATAGAGTTTAATCAATAGCTTTAATTTAATTCAGTCTCATAGACACTGACGAGTGGGAGAACAATTCCATCAGAACATTTTTACTTGTAGAAATACCTGAAAAATTGAACCACATTATCTTTTTTTCATAAAACAGCTTAATCTACTGGATATTTCTCTTCCTTTTCCCCCAGTGATCTATGCTTTATTATTATTATTATTATTACTCATTTTCCGTCTCTCTAAATAAAAATGAAACTACTTATTTTATTGTTAAAGCAATATTCAGGTTTATAGCTATTATGATTGTTGTGGTCAGTAAAACAATTGCATCAAATATTGCCTTTTAATGACTTCAAATATATCTTTCTGCATGTGATGCTTGTTTAAAAAACAAAAAACAAAAAAAAAAAACGTGATAACATACAAGCTGTACTTTCCGCTTATGATTCTTCAAAACACGAGAGCAATCACATTGTGAAATCCATAATCTGAAGTACTTTTCACTTTCAAAATGATTTGCAAAGAGCTGCCACTCCTGATCATCTGCTCACAAATGGTGAAACTACTTCCATATACTAAGTATCACTTTGCTAACAGCCATTCGGGACCTTTTGTGACTGGATCATCTTACTTGTTTTTGTTTGGAACAACCTTACAAATAGCACACCATTCCTGCAAAGCCCTTCAAGACCGCAAAACTGACATTTGGAAGCTTCTGAGACTGCAGGGTAAATAAAATCTAAACTATAATTAAAACGTGATATAACAAAGTATATCTTGGCTCCCAGTAATCAGTGTTCTGAGATGTGTCATGTTGGCTAGTAACTCACACTCTTTCATCATGCCAATATCCAGGCAACGCTTGAGTCTGCAGGCCTGGCAGTGGCGACGGTTATCTTTAGTGATGGTGCAGCTTCCATTAAAAGGACAGGTAAAACTGGCCTTCCGCTTCATACTGCGCCTAATGAACACACACACAAAAACGCTAAAAATAGTCTGGCAGTATCACATTGGTTACAGATAATATGTGTTAATGTGTTTCTTAATGAACATCGGTGTAAATGTGCGAATACCAAATTGGATGAGAGAAAGTGTGTGCGTGTGTACCTGAAGAAGCCTTTGCAGCCCTCGCAGGTCATCGCATTAAAGTGAAAGCCAGTGGCTTTGTCTCCACACACGCCACAGATCCGTGGAACATTACGGTCAAACTCATCTGGCACTTGAGTGGATGTACTAACGGCTGACTCCATCACTATAGGAGACGAAGGAGGAGGAGAAACAGAGTCAAACATACAGAGTTGTGCATTTACGAGGATGATGGGAAGAAGAACACAGACTGCAGTATTACAATTTAAAAGAACTATCTTCTAATTGAATAAGTTTTAAAATGTAATTTATTCCTGTGATGACAAAGCTGAAGCTACTCCAGTCTTCAGTGTCACATGATCCTTCAGAAATCATTCTAATATACTGATTAGCTGCTCAAAACAACAGTAAAATATAATTATTTGCTTTTAATTATTTTGTGGAAACCGTGATTCACTAGCATTGAAAAGTTTGGGCTAAGATAGATTTAAAAAACACATATATATTTTAAATAATATAAAACGAAAATGTCACAAAAGATTTCTAATTCAAATAAATGCTGTTCTTTCAAGGTTTTTATTCATCAAAGAATCCTGCAAAATTTTCCACATAAATTTTAACCAGCAAAACAAGTTTTCAACCTTGATAATAAAAAGAACCATTATTAAAATAATTGAGCATCAATAATAACAGGTAAAAACTGAGCACCAAATCAGAATATTAGAATGATCTCTGAAGGCTCATGTGGTAATTGCTGCTGAAAATTTTAGATTTATCATCAAAGGAATAAATTACATTTTAAAACACATTAAAAAAGAAAACACATCTTTTAAATCGTAATATTTCAGAATATTAATATTTTGACTGACTTTTGATCAAATACATGCAGTCTTGGTGAGCCTAAGAGACTTCTTTCATAAACATTACAAGATTTTGATTATTCCAAACTTCTGACCGGTAGTTTATGTAAAGCAGAAAAAAAAAAAAAAAAAAAAAAAAAACAGAAACAAAAGGAAATGTCCTCTTTCTTCAGCACAGACTGACAGCATAACAAAACCACAAATCATAACTGACGTTCTTTAGCAAGTGTTGAATAATTAACAGTCCTTTAATAGAACAATAAATCATTCTGATTAAAGCCATGAGGCCAGTATCACAAACTGAATGGGGGAAAAACAGAGTTCTTTATATAAGCATCACTAATGTATGCGCATTGATAAAGAGTGTACGAGATAGAGGGGAATATTAATTAGCTATCAGTGCTACACCATTGAGGAAGGGCAGGAGGACTGGAGTGGTTGTAGGAGACCGTGCAAATGAAAACAAACAGATGTCAGCTTTAATATCTCCATCAGAAGCCTTTTTTGAAACAAATAAAAAATAAAAAAAGAACAAGGTCAGCAAACACAAACATAAAATCATTACAGACCCATGAGGAACAGCAGCCATGCTGAAATGAGTCAGAGGTCAAAGCGACACACCAACTCAAACAGCTAAAAAGCATCAGGTGATAAGAACACTGTCACAATAAATGTGTATATGATAACAGCACGCGATTAACTCTTCAAACTTATCACTGTCCTAATACATGGGATCAGCAATAAAGTGGAAATCTATGTGAAGGGTCGCAGGGACATCACGACTCGGTGTATACAAACAGGAACAACGCAAACCAAATAAACATACCTCGGCATAGAGCAGAGGTCGGCAACCTTTTCGGCATGACGTGTCATTTTTAATTTTTCTGGTTAACCACTGTGCCAATGCCCCCCACCCCCAAAATTAATGCATTCTGTTTTTATGGAGTACATAAACATTTTTAAATGATGCGATAAAAAAATGTGATTTTCATGCAAATAGTTTAAGATTTTTCCATAAACTTTTCAAAAGTTTTTTGAATAAGATATACAGTGTGACAGTACTGAACACCACTGTGTGTGTGTGTGTGTGTGTGAGACAAGGCCAATGCATTAAAACCTTTCAGTTTAATCACTGTTCTATATTAATGTGCTGCTTTAATTGATGCGTGCGTGCACACACACACACACACAGTCGTGGAGATCGCGGTGAGCAAAAAGTAACATTCAGAAGCTCATAAACTTCTTGTCAGCGCTGCCACGCGACTTTTATTAATCGATACTGAATCGCTACATTATATTTCTCAGCAACGAGGGGGGTAAAATCACTTTTTCTCAGCAACGAGGGGGGTAAAATCACGAGGGGGGTAAAACTCAGCTTCATTGTTTGTAGACAGAAGCAGACCATAGACTGTATAAAAACATGGACGTAGTGTCCGTGACGTCACCCGTATGTTTATGAAGAGCGTTTTTGAAGCTCAAAGTGGGCGGAGTCGGCCGTCGCCATCTTGGCAGCGCGTCACCGCGCATCAGTCCCGGATAATCGAAAATGGGCAAAGAGGCGGGAGTTGGTTGCTGAAACCACGCCCACTTAGCTCGACGGTGGTGACAGCAGCGGCATTTTAAAGGAAAACTAAGCAGATTTTCTAAGCAGATAAAAAATGATAACTATTATGTATGGCGGAAAAGCACTTCGCCGCACTTCGACCTTGGCGCAGTAATATTGGTTCTATTGATGGAAGTTAGAGGGAGAGGGAGAGGGGGAGTTTTCAGGAGTGATGATATTACTGCGCCGAGGTCGAAGTGCTGCGAGGTACTCTTCCGCCATACATTATAGTTATCATTTTTTATCTGCTTAGAAAATCGCCACTGTTTATTTTGTGTCACCATACTTACTCGTGCAACTACTCATGTAAACGTCTTTAAATAGGGAAAACACGGAAGTGTTTGGTAGCTTCTAAATTCATCTCTGTTTGGATCCTAAGGAATGAATGGTGCTAAGCTAAACGCTAGCATAGTGGCGCCGTGCGCTAGAGCGATTAAGTGCACGCACTGAGACGGGAGAGGTACGTATCAACTCGTCTAAGTTGAGGGAAAAACATATTGGAATATGGAAAAACGGTGGCGTTTTCCTTTAACATGGGGAGTCTATGGGACTGACTCCCTTTTGGAGCCAGCCTCTAGCGGCCAGTCGATGAATTGCAGTTTTAGTCAATTCCATGTTGGTTTCACGAGAGAGAGCGGGAGGTTGCTGCTTGACGCAGACAATTCACACATCTCTCTCTCTCTCTCAAAATGGCCATATTTGAAAAAATTCGAGTAGTTTGCATCACTGGATATAGCTGTCAGTTGTTTAACATTTCTATGGTAAAGCACTCGACTAATATTTTTTTTTATATTTTTTTATTTGGTTCATCTTAGGTCAGACAAAAAGTTTAAGGCAAATATTGTCCATTTGACTAACATTTGACTAATATTAAAAGATTTGCAGCTTCATCTATTTTACCTCGCTCTCTTACAACGTTAAACTGACGCTTCGCGCTCTACATCTGTGAATGCTAAAACCCGCCTACTTTGATTTGATTGGCCATCTCAGTCATTTTGACATTGACGAGCGCTGTAAGATGCTGAGGCTTTGATCTGAAGCGCCTAGTGTGCAGCGGTCACGCACGCATCCGTAGACTAGCGCAAGTTAATTCTCACACTTTAATAGTATTTATAGCTCCTCACAGGCTGTGTAACTACGAGAAGTTATTACCTCAAAATGTACGTCAGTATGCAGTTTTCCCTATTGCTCGCTTGCCAGCGATTATAACTCTGTGGAGAAGGGTCTGGCTGCAGACTTGCACTTGCATTTTCAGACTTGCATTCTCAGACACCTGCACTTCTGCAAGTGATGTCACTTGCAGTCTTTTTTATTTTATTGTATTTATTAATTATTTTTTAAATTGAATTTCTCAACATTTTACACAAGTAGCTAGGGAGCGAAGACAAGAAAAAAGAAACTAAATTACAATGTCACTTGCAATTACCACTTGCACTTTTTGCTGCCTGTGATGTCACTTGCAATCCACACAAAGCGTGCGTGTTGCCAATGGAGACGAGACGCTGTAGTGGTTAAACGATTAAAACTCATTTAATATCATAACATACAGGGTCCTGCAAGTCATCTGTAAGAGAAAAAGACAAGACCCGAAAATCCGTGGCAACAGAACAGCCGAATATGAACGCAGTGCTCTCATTAAGTGCTTTTAAACCTCCCATAGAAAATCATAAACACTTAATATGGCTTAATGTGTTAAGATAGTGCTATTAAAAGATCAAATTCAATATGCAGTTTACTAATATAATGTAATATGCATATAGTGTTTTCCTCCCATACCACAAAACGTAGCATAACGGACTAAAGACCAAACTCAATGTGCTCCTCTTCATTATTAAAACTTAATATGTAGCCTACAGATAAGCAGGTGAGCCCAGAATAAACGCAACATGCAAAGTTTCGCATTTTCCCATTTAGAATAAAATGTCTACAGCCCTTTTGTGTCATTTTCTTTATCCATTAAGCTATATTACGTGTTTTATTTATAATGATTTTCTACGGGAGGAAAACTTTTAATGTCCAGCTTAACGCATTGCGTCTTGGCTCGTCTGCACGGTGTTGGTCCTTTAATATCATTTAATGCATTTCTTAATGCGCGTTCATATGGTCTGTATAGTGTTACATCCCGGCTCAAGGAAACAACAAAATACAAAGGGTTCTGAGTCCAAGTATCAGATATTTATTAACTTAGGGGTTCAAAAAGTTCTTTATTATTGTTTAATATAAACAATAATGAGGAATCACATAATTAACAGAATCAAACTAAAATTGACAAAATGGCAAAAGGTCCAGCCAAGCTCAAATGCAGGAGCCTCTTCACAAAGCATACAGGTCTCTTAAATATCCAGTTTGTGATTGATAACAGGTGGATCCAATTAACCTGTAAAAATAGAAAGGAACAACAACAGAACCAAAACAAAACACGTAACAATAGTTTGTATCAACAATAAGAAATAGCATATTGAATTTGGTCATTATCATCTTAGCCCGTTATTATGCCACATTAAGCGTTTTGCTGTATGGGAGGAAAAGTGAAAGTTTGCTCATTGTGTTCATGGACATATGCTTGCCTTGTAGTACATTAAATTAATAAACTATATATTGAATGTGATCTTTTAATAGCACTATCAGCAATATTAAGTGTTTATGGTTTTCTACTGGAGGTTTAAAAGCGCTTAACGAGAGACTTTGCACATTGCGTTCATATTCGTTCATATTCTGCTGTTCTGTGGCCATGGATTTGCGGGTCTTGTCTTTTTCTCTTACAGATGACTTGCAGGACCCTCTATGTTATGATATTAAATTAGTTTTAATCGTTTAACCACCACAGCATCTCGTCTCCATTGGCAACACGCACGCTTTGTGTGGATTGCAAGTGACGTCACAGGCAGTAAAAAGTGTAAGCGGCGATTGCAAGTGACATTGTAATTTAGTTTCTTTTTTCTTGTCTTCACCTGACTACTTGTGTAAAATGTTGAGAGATTCAATTAAAAAATAATTAATAAATACAATACAATAAAAAATAAAAAAGACTGCAAGTGACATCACTTGCGGAAGTGCAGGTGTCTGAGAGTGCAAATCTGAAAATGCAAGTGCAAGTCTGCAGCCAGACCCTATTGGACTCTTCATGCCACTGTTGGCACGCGTGCCGTAGGATGCCGACCCCTGGCATAGAGGGTGATGTCACAGTTTTCCTGTTTTCACTCAGTAAGTTATGAGGAAATTCCTACTTTGAGGTAAAAATGCGTTTTTGTGAGCTCTTGGCTATAAACACCGAATCTTTCGGCTGGAAAATATGCTAAAAGCTTTATACACGGCAAGTTTACCTGCTTAAATACTAGTTCAGTTCTAGTACACACATACACACACCCGACGTGACCTCTTCAAGAGAAAGTTCTCAAATTACTCTAATGCACACAGAATAATCACACTAATAAAACCATTTCAAAACACTTCAGCACATAATGATGCATTTATCTAAATTGGGCTGTTCATTTATTCATCTTTTCAAAATGTGTGAAACATTTGCAATCCCCGTTTGTGAAGATTTAGTTGGCAGTCAGCCACAAACATGGCACTACTTATGTGCATATTTTTGAAGGTAACCTGCAGATGGACGTTGTTATTTTTCTTGGCTTATTCAGTAATGATAATGATTGTTTTTGCTTGTCAATATCCAGACAGATTCAAAAAGGAGGACAGACGGAAGTCATATAATAATAAATCAACTTAAAATGAATAAATAAACAATTAAAAAAAGAGTTTTAATAAAATGAACATGAACTTTGAGGTATAGGTGCAAACAAACTGTTTAAATGCGTCTGTCATTAAATAAGAAAATATAAAACAGACTGGTACTTATTTCAAAGAAAATAATGCAATTCATATACTTTTAGGTAATTTTACTACATACATGCTTACATAAGCATTCACATCTCGGTGCACTCAAGTGCAGGAAAAAAGTCATTGAGTTTCATTATTCTGGATTGTACCTAATTTCTCAATAGCCCGTGGAAAAAAAATCTTTTAAATAATAAAGTAGACTTAGTGAAGTGAGCTGTAGCTATGAGTGATTAGCCTTGCTATACAATATAGTCCTCATCAACTAATATTATGAGCAATGCTCCGTATTACACTCAATCTAAAATGAACTGAACATTTAAAGTGCAAAACATAGATTTAACAAAAAAATCAAAAGGTTAGAAGAACAAATCGATTTAGTATTACTATTTTCCTGCTAATAATAACATGAATATAATGTTAAAAGTGTAGCAGAAATCTCTTACCTTCCTTCTAAAAAAGACACTAAAACAAGTCATTCTAAAAGCAATTGTTAGGTAAATTTAGTCCTTGTTTTCACCAGTCTCCAAAATCATTAACTGTGTGTGCACATTGAGATTTTGGACTGTGCACATCACATCTCCGCTATTCGCACTTGCTTCGGTATATGGCTCTTGTTATCAATGCACACATAGCAAGAAGGAGATAAGAGACTTTCAGAAAATATTAAATGTGTCTTAATTTGCCGGTCAGGTTAATGTTTCATCTGATGCCACATTGCATCTAGGAAATTTGAGAACACCTGGGATATTTTAGATCCAGACATGTAAAGACGCATGGCTGACACTTTGACTGCAGCCTCACTATATGTACGATCGTGATGGCCTTTAAGGTAGTTCAGAGTTAATGATTGAACTGATTGAAGCATCACATAGCACTAACAAGTATGTAGGCCAAGGTGTACGAGAAAGACTGTCCCTCTTCAGCAGAATGACCTGGTTGTGAGTGCAATGGCCTGTATATCATATAAAAGTACATGAGGTACCGCATGACTAAAGCGGAGAAGATCGCCTTCAGAGTAACATGCACGATCGTTATCTTTTAATCAAAATTGAAAACGGTTCGAAAAAACGGTGAGAATTGACTTTGAACTCCTTTTCAAAAACAAACGCAGAGAGCAAAGTCATTGCTGATAACTACAGATTAGCATATTCCATAACATATTGCCAGTGGTTATTGTGTAACATACAGTCTTCATGCTATAGTAACTCTATAACATGTAGCTATGGTGATACTTCAATCGACACGCGTAACTATGGTTCCTTTATAATAAATACTTCTAGAAACTGCATAATGCGGGTCGACTTTGTAACTAGTGTGACATTTAGGCATAGTTATGTCATAAATTTAAGTAAACACAGAGAAAAGCGCCCCAGCCCTTGCAGCAGAGGCCGAGGGGCGCCTGTGTGCAGGACAGGACAGAGATGCTGTCAGGGTTTCATAAACCTTCGTTAGCTATGACAACAGACAGAGACAGACTCACACAGCAGGAATGCCAGGCCTGGCATGGAGACCATGTGGAAAACACAGGAACACATGCAACATCACATGCTAAAGCCCTGTAGAAATGTTCTCGCACTTGAAGCGACCTGGCAAACTGGCTATGACGGCTATAATGGCAGAACGATCAGCAGGCCCATAAAAACCATAAAAACAGACAGAGACTTCGAGACAAACTGTCCTACACATTTCCTCCACACACACACGCCAAGGAAATATGTGTGTATGTGTAATGCGCAGAGCCAGTTGGGTCAGTTCGGGTCCAGAACACACAGAAACTGCTGTTGTCCTCACACGAACCCTACTGGAAACACAGTGCCAGATTATAACACTGCCACACACTCACACACAAAGTCTCTCTCTCACACACACAACACACAAAATTCCACAAGTACACCACACAAATACAAACTAAGACACATGCCAAGCAACACTCTATGAGGACATGGTAAAGTCATTTTTCTGTCGGATTCTTTCAGAGGTTTCCATTTGAACAGGGTAAAAACATATACAGGTTACGTGAATGTATAAGTAATTGTTTACGCTAGATGTTTAACCACAGGCAGCATTCACATTAATTAAAGGGGTCATATGATGCGATTTCAAATTTTCCTTTCTCTTTGGAGTGTTACAAGCTGTTTGTGCATAGATAAGATCCCTGAAGTTGCAAAGATTAAAGTCTCAAAACCAAAGAGATATTCTTTATAAAAGTTAAGGCTCTGCCACGCCCCCCTAAAACATCTCGTTCAAACACACCCCCACATGTCTACGTCACTGTGTGGGGAGATTTGCAAAACACCGCCCAAATGTATACGCAAAGAAAGGCGGCGGAACTATTATTCTCGCTGTGGTATTGTTGCTGCCACCAGCGCCATGTCGTGGAGACGCTGTGTGTTTCGTTGTGAAAGCGAAACTACTTTGTTTGGGCTTCCAAAAGAGGACACAACTAGAAATCAGTGGTTAAGTTGTATTTACAACACTGTTCCAGAACAGTTCAACTAAAATATTAGACTGTGTCCAGCACATTTTACGGAGGACTATTTCCTGAACTTGGAAGAGTAGCCTACAATGGTGGCTTGCACAAAGGCTGTTTCTATAAAGTGGGGCAATTCCAACTTTGCAAGGACAGTCTGATGCTTCTGCATCACAGCCTGTAAGTAGGGCTGTGACGGTCGCCGTGATAACCGCCTCACCGCGGTGGTCAGTTGACACCGCAGTTGTCTATTGCCACCGGCGGTAGTGCGCGTGACGTCACACACTCTATAACAAGCATAATACAAAGTTTTATATTGAAGTGTAATAACAGTAACAGTTGCAAATTGTTATATTTAGACTATAAGTCTATTTATTCAGGACTATTTCCTGAACTTGGAAGAGTAGCCTACAATGGTGGCTTGCACAAAGGCTGTTTCTATAAAGTGGGGCAATTACAACTTTGCAAGGACAGTCTGAAGCTTATGACTCACAGCCTGTAAGTAGGGCTGTGACGGTCGCCGTGATAACCGCCTCACCACGGTGGTCGGTTGACACCGCGGTTGTCTATTGCCATCGATGGTAGTGCGCGTGACTTCACACACTCTATAACAAGCATAATACAAAGTTTTATATTGAAGTGTAATAATAGTAACAGTTGCAAATTGTTTTATTTAGACTATAAGTCTATGCTAATTCACAAATTACCTCAAATGCCATACATGGCATTTCCTTTAGACAGGAAGCATTGAGCGCAGGAACACACAGTTTATTCTGCATTCAGCAAATTTATTTTGTGTTGAGCGATGGACCTTGTTGGGAAACCAAATACTACATCGCCGATCTGCAATCATTTCCATTCATGTCACCCATCCGCGTTTGTACAAGTGTCTTCAAGTTCAAGTGATCGCAAACGCTGGGCTGGTCAGGTTTGTATTGGTGAAGCTTTCTCCAAACTGGCCAAATACAAACGAGACAGAGGTAAATGGAAGATGCTAACAAGATGCAACATATGCCACGATTCCTATTCCGCAGAGAGTGCATGCAGACGAGGAGTTAACGCGCCCGCTTGCTTGGTGGCGGAACAGTTAACCGTATCTACCAGACGCAACAGGTGTCACGGTGCTTCGCAACACAACGGGTTGAGTCTGTCTACACAGGACATTTGAGCTTTGTGTCAGTACGTCATAAATAGGACGTCATCCAGTGTAGACTGCATAACTGTTCTGTAGTATTTTGTCCGGTAGACAGGGTGTATTTAACTTTCCTATTTAACTATTATTTCTTTGATATTTATTTTAGTGTTTTGCAGGTTGCGTGTTCACTGACGGAAGTACTAAAATAAACACGCACGTTTGTTAATAAATGATCGAGCCTCATTTATTTATTTTTTGCATTTCAAAATATTATATATGTATTAGGGGTGTAACGATATTCGTATTCGTATTGAACCGTTCGGTACGAGGCTTTCGGTTCGGTATGCATTACAAACCGAAAGATTCAATGGACTAACCCTATTACGTTTGGAAAATAAAAGCTTAAAGTGTGTGAAATATCAGTGCCACTGCGCTCAACAATGCAGGCTAGCCCAAACGGCGTAACAGGCATTGTGCTGTCTGCCCCATGATAACCTTCCCTTGCTTGGGGTGCGTCGAAAGATGATGATCTTGTATAAAAAGCTTTTATTTCAAGCACCGACTTTCAAAAACAACCTGTTTAACACGAAATGTGTTTCTTTTTTTTCTGTATGTACGGGCCACAAGCGAAATATAAAGGAAATAAATGGCTATACCGTTATCAGCATATGTTGAAGTAGATTTGTCGCTCTTTGTCTCTGAGAGAATATGCGGCGTCAGATGCCGAAAGTTCCGTCATTACTCTGTCATTCCGTTTTTACTTTCACTTTCTGCTTATAGTGAATTGACTGAGATTAAGACGTTCACCAGCATAAATCTTGCACAAAGTTTGCACGTGTGCAAATCCATTGGCTCGCCTTCATGGTTTAAAACAGAAATATTTCCAACATTGCGACGAAACCAATTATATACACACACATATATATATTGTGACGCGTGTCCCGAGCACTCATCAGCGTCGCCCTGGAAACAGAAGAGGCACACCTGCAAGCAATCTGCACAGGCTGGCCGGTCACAGCTGAGACTCATCAAGAGACAGCTACAAAAGCCGCCGAGTCACACACACGGGTGAGACATGTCTCCAGACGAGCTGATACTAACCTTCCTCTGTTTACGTTCCAGAGAGCAGTGTGTGACCGGCCAGCCACGACTTTTGAGCACAGCACGGACACCCAGCACCTGGACACTTGGATTGACCACGGAAGCGGATCTCGGAGCACGGGTTCACCTCACCAAGACACATCGGCACGACACATCTCACCAATAAACGCACCCTTCGGGGCCTTTATTGTCATTTCCTTGTCGTGTGATTCTTCAGCCCGTTACACTGGTGGAGAATGCGGGCATACTCCTGAAGAATCACCGACAAGCGTACTTTTTGGTTTTTTTTTTTGAGTTGACGCTGTGTCGAGGCGCGACTAATTATCTGAGTTTTTTTTTTCCTCTCCTTTTTTTCTTTTTTTTTGTACAGGCGGCGACTCCTTCCCAGCCATGGAAGAATTATTAAAACATCTCACCGAGGTGAGCATCAGACAGCAGCAAATTATGGAACACATGGCCGCCCGACAAGGAGAGACCGAGCGCGAGATCGCTGCGCTCCGCACCGATGCTGCCCAGCGGGTTCCGCTGCCCGACCCCCGCGTTCGGGCCACAATGCTCGTGCCGAAGATGACTGTCCACGACGATGTGGAAAGCTACCTACAGATGTTTGAGGCTATTGCAACCCAGGAGGACTGGCCACTGGAGGAATGGGCACGCGTGCTGGCACCGTTATTGACGGGGGAACCCCAGCGGGCCTATTTCTCAATGTCGGCGGATCTGAGGGATTCCTACGAGGAACTTCGGAAAGAGATCCTGGCCCGCGTGGGCCTCTCACCCATCGCGGCAGCGCAAATGTTTCACGACTGGGAGTATAACACCCGGTTGCCAGCCCGCGCCCAAGCCGCCAACCTCTCCCGCCTCGCACGACACTGGCTACTCACCGGGGACCCCAGCGCCGCACAAGTAGCCGAGCGCGTCGTCGTTGATCGTCTCCTCCGTGCCCTTCCTCGTTCGCTTCGGCAAGCGGCAGGAATGCGGAACCCGCTCACCGTCGGAGATCTGGTGGAGGCCATCGAGCTGGCGGAGGCGGCCCACCGTCGGGAGGCTGGGGAGCGAGCGCCG
This sequence comes from Spinibarbus caldwelli, assembly GCA_039654775.1. Lineage (NCBI taxonomy): Eukaryota > Metazoa > Chordata > Actinopteri > Cypriniformes > Cyprinidae > Spinibarbus > Spinibarbus caldwelli. The sequence continues at coordinate 22,904,888 of CM077237.1, forward strand.
CCGTTTCCCCGAAGGGTGCCCCAGGAGCGACGCTCGCCGGAGGGCATCTCGCGACCAGTGAGCAGGCCGGCGGTACCCGGGCCCCAGGATGAGCCGATGCCCACGGATCCTCCCCCTTCACCACATCGGGCCTGGCTGGCAGGTTGCATCGTCCACCATGAACCACCGTTGGAAGCACCACGGGTGGAAATAAAGGTGAATGGACGACCCTACCAGGCACTCCTGGACTCGGGCAGCGCGGTCAGCCTGGTGCAGCCGACAGTGTTTCCCCCTCGGGTAGAGTCTAAAGCCCGCCTACCCATCACGTGTGTGCATGGTGACACTCGCCAGGTCCCCGCTCGGCAGGTCACCATATCGGCCGCCCCAGGCTCCTGGTCCGTCGAGGTGGGGATCGTGAAGGATTTGCCCGTTCCCGTGCTACTCGGGAGAAACTGGCCGGGTTTTGACCGCCTGCTCGCCGCCGCCACCCAGCCTGCCAGCCCTGCCGGGAACCGCCGAAGACGGAAGTTCAACCGAGGTCCCCGACGGCACCCCGTCCTACTAGCGTCAGACAGCGCCAAAGACGGTGAGTCCCCCTCTCAATCCGCTAACCTTTTCTATGATGTGTTCCAACAGGTTACGGGAGGTGGGGCCTTTGCCAAGGAACAACTCGGGGACGAACGGTTGAAACACTGCTGGACACAAGTGAGGGTGATCGAGGGAAAAGAGGCACAGCCACCGCCGCATCCAGTTCCCCACTTTGTTGTCCAGAATGGCCTGCTTTACTGTGTCGCACCCCGGAGGGGGGAGGAAAAAAAAACTGTTAGTGGTGCCGCGGTCGAAGGTAGAAACCGTGATGGAGCTGGCACACTCGCATCCGATGGCTGGCCACCTGGGGGCACGAAACACCATCCAGCGGATCCGAGACCGTTTTCACTGGCCAGGTCTGGATGCTGAGGTGAAACGGTTTTGTCAAGCCTGTCCGACGTGTCAGCAGACATCGCCGCGCACCCCTCCCCCCAGTCCGCTGATCCCGTTACCCATCATTGAGGTGCCCTTCGAGCGAATAGGGATGGACCTGGTCGGGCCGCTGCCGAAGTCCGCCCGGGGCCACGAACACATCCTCGTGATAGTGGACTACGCCACTCGCTACCCAGAAGCCATTCCCCTACGCAAGGCCACATCCAAAGCTATCGCTCAGGAGCTGTTCCTCCTATGTAGCCGAGTTGGCATCCCCACAGAGATATTAACCGACCAGGGCACCCCGTTCATGTCCCGGATGATGGCAGACCTCTGTCGCCTCCTAAAGGTGAAACAACTGCGCACCACAGTCTACCATCCTCAAACCGATGGGCTGGTCGAGCGTTTTAATCAGACATTGAAGCAGATGCTCCGTCGGGTGGCCGCTGATGACAAGCGGGACTGGGATCAGATGCTGCCCTACATCCTCTTTGGCATCAGAGAAGTGCCCCAGGCTTCTACCGGTTTCACCCCCTTTGAGCTCTTGTTTGGGCGTCAACCTCGCGGCCTACTCGACGTCGCGAAAGAGGCCTGGGAACAACAGCCGGCCGCCCATCGGTCAACCATCGAACACATTTGTGAGATGAGGGAGAGGATCGACAGGGTCATGCCATTAGTCCGGGAGCACCTCACGAAAGCCCAGCAAGCCCAACAACGCCACTACAACCGGGCAGCCCAGCCACGGGAGTTCCAGCCAGGAGATCATGTCATGGTCCTAGTTCCGACGGCCGCCTGCAAATTCCTCGCTAAGTGGCAAGGACCCTACACGGTGACCGAGCGAGTGGGGCCCGTTACATACCGGGTGCGGCAGCCCGGAAGAAGAAAAGAGGATCAACTATACCATATCAACCTCCTAAAGCGATGGGTCGGGACTAGGACCCAGCTGGCCGCTCTGGCCACCACTGACCCCGTGGTTGTCGACGTCAACCCCCACCTATCGGCTGCCCAAAAGAAGGAGTTGCAACATTTGGTCGGTCAATTCTCTGATGTGTTCTCCCCACTCCCTGGGCGGACCCACGTTCTCCAACATGATGTTCGCACACCACCCGGAACCATTGTCAGGCAGCGGCCCTACCGGGTCCCGGAGGCTCGGCGACATGCCATCGAGGAGGAAGTGCAGGAGATGCTGAGGTTAGGGGTAATAGAGCCCTCGCGCAGCCCCTGGTCCAGCCCCATCGTCATGGTCCCAAAACCGGATGGCACCCTCCGCTTTTGCAACGACTTCCGCCGCCTCAACGAGGTCTCCGAGTTTGACGGCTATCCGATGCCACGAGTAGACGAGCTGCTGGATCGTCTGGGGAGAACCCGGTATATCTCCACGTTAGATCTTACCAAGGGCTACTGGCAGGTGCCATTGACGGAAGAGGCCAAACCGAAGACCGCCTTCTCGACTCCCAGTGGCCACTGGCACTACAGGGTTCTCCCCTTCGGCCTGCACGGGGCCCCAGCCACTTTCCAGCGGATGATGGACATCCTGCTGAGGCCCCACCAGTCCTATGCGGCGGCCTACTTGGATGACGTCGTCATCCACTCGGAGAGCTGGGAGGATCACTTGGAGCGGTTGCGGAGGGTGCTTGTCGAGCTGCGCCGGGCTGGACTGACCGCCAATCCCAGAAAATGTCACCTGGCCCTCTACGAAGCTAAGTACTTGGGCTTCCAGGTGGGCCGGGGCCTCATCAAACCTCAGGAGAAGAAGGTGGCAGCAATCCTCTCGGCACCACGGCCCACCTCAAAAACCCAGGTCCGGGCCTTTTTGGGATTGGCGGGTTACTATCGCGGTTTTATCCCTAACTTCTCCTCCTTAGCAGCTCCCCTGACAGACCTGACCAGGAAGGGGCAGCCGGAGAAGGTTTCCTGGGGTCCCACCGAAGAGGGGGCGTTCCAGCGAGTAAAGGCAGCACTCACCACGGAGCCGGTACTGCGAGCCCCAGACTTTAACTGCCCCTTTCTGTTGCAGACGGACGCCTCCAACACCGGGTTGGGAGCCGTCCTCTCCCAGGTGCAGGACGGTGAGGAACACCCGGTGATCTACATCAGCCGGAAGCTGACCCCAGCGGAACAACGTTACGCGGCCGTCGAAAAGGAAGCGCTGGCCGTCAAGTGGGCAGTCCTGGAGCTCAGGTATTACCTCCTTGGCAGAAAGTTCACGCTCATTACTGACCATGCTCCGTTACAGTGGATGGCCCGGGCCAAGGACACGAACGCCCGAGTGACTCGCTGGTTCTTGGCGCTCCAGGACTTCCACTTCACTGTGCGACATCGGGCGGGGACGGCCAACGCTAACGCCGACGGGCTCTCGCGGATTTGGGCAGCTTTCGCAGGTCTGTCAGGGTTCACTCCCCACCCGACCCCAATCTCCCCGTTGTCCCGCGGGACCAGGACGACACTTAGGGGGAGGGAGTGTGACGCGTGTCCCGAGCACTCATCAGCGTCGCCCTGGAAACAGAAGAGGCACACCTGCAAGCAATCTGCACAGGCTGGCCGGTCACAGCTGAGACTCATCAAGAGACAGCTACAAAAGCCGCCGAGTCACACACACGGGTGAGACATGTCTCCAGACGAGCTGATACTAACCTTCCTCTGTTTACGTTCCAGAGAGCAGTGTGTGACCGGCCAGCCACGACTTTTGAGCACAGCACGGACACCCAGCACCTGGACACTTGGATTGACCACGGAAGCGGATCTCGGAGCACGGGTTCACCTCACCAAGACACATCGGCACGACACATCTCACCAATAAACGCACCCTTCGGGGCCTTTATTGTCATTTCCTTGTCGTGTGATTCTTCAGCCCGTTACAATATATATACACACATACATACATACATACATATAACAACACCGCGCGACCGGCGGTAGTCGGTCCATTACCACTGCGGTGGTAAAAATCTGCCACCGTCACAGCCCTACCTGTAAGTACGTTTCTGCCACTGACTATTCAAACGCGAGTTTTGAGCAGTGTAGAGTAGTGCTTGTTGTTTGTCGTTTCTCCGATCACAAATGCAGACATGGTAATGTTTAAGACAGTATAAGTCATTATAATCAGTAATTACGTCCCCACTGGATGCAACAAATGCCTTGTTTATAAATGGGTTTTATTGTTTTTGTGTCGTCTCGCCGAGACACGGCATCACAATACGACAAGGGGCGTAACATTTCCGTCTCACGCTTGAGGCATTCGGCCAATCACAACGCATTGGATAGCTGGCCAATCAGAGCACGCCTCGCTTCTCAGAACGATGAGCTTTGTAAAAATTGGCGCGTTTCAGAAAGGCGGGGCATAGAGGAGCAACAATAATGTACAGTATGTGGAAAAGAATGTGTTTTTTGAACCTTAAACCACATAAACACATTGCATTACACCAAATACACAAAATAATGTTCTTTTTTAGCAATGTCATATGACCCCTTTAACATACCCCTCAGGAGCCGGAACAGCCGATATATGCGTTGAATTCAAGCTGATTTAGATTTAACCCTAAGAAATGTGGTAATCCTGGGGAGAAACACAAATTCAATCCATGTAGGCCAACATCACATCCTCAAAGGACAAAAATCACTTCAACATAAACACAACTTAAAGAGACTCTTCACACAAAAATGAAAATTCAGTCATCATTTACTCATTCCAAACCTGTATGACTTACTTCTCTGGAACACACGAGATAATTTTGAGAAATGGGTGTATATTTTTGTCCATAACATGGAAATTAATGGTAATCAAAACTGTTTGGTTACCAACATTCTTCAAAATATCTTCTTTTAAGTTCCACTGAAGAAAAGAAAGTCTCACAGATTGGAACAATATGAGACATGAGTAAATGATCACATAATTTTCATTTTTGGGTGAACCATTTTTTTAACACAGTGGAGACTGCAGCAACATCTCTACTTTTATTTTACTTTAACCTCAGAATTTATATTTATTTGTTTTGCATTACTTACACAGTTTCAGAAAAAAAAGGTATAAAGCTGTCACTGGAGTGGTACCCTAAGGTACAAAAACTAAAAGCTCTCCATATGTACACTTTAGGTACTAATATGTACCTTTAAGGTCCTAATATGTACAATTTTGGGGTAAATAAGGTACAAAGATGTACCGTCCCAGTGACAACATTTTTTTTCTCACAATGTATATTAGTAAACTTGTAAAATAAGGGACAAATGTGCATCTCGAAATCTTGATGAGACAGATGTATAAAAAAACATTGTGACGAAGAACCTAAATTGAGCCTTAGCAACATCTACTTCTGATTGGCCAATAGTTGCACCCTGCTGTCAGTTATTTTTGTGTAATGACCACTAAACTTTAAAAGTATAATTTATGTATTTACTTGGTAAGTATGTAATTAGTAATAAATATATTGTAGAAACTTAATTTCCTGTAAAGCTGCTTTGCAACGATTTGTATTGTAAAAAGCTTTATACAAATAAACTTGAACTGAATAGGGTGACACAAGATCCCTTCACTTCCTGATCACCCTGGCCGACTGTATATTATCCCTTATATACTGCAGGATATATATAAAAATATTTTCTGTGTTATTTCAGTCTATTTGACTCTCAGTCCATGTAGGTTTAGTGAAGCCATATATAGCAATGTCAAGCACTGAGCAAATAGTACCAATCCACAGTAGCCGAAGATACGCTGCGCAAAGACATACATTAATCATTTATCATTCCATCATGCCGAAAAACCTCCTCACACTGAACATCAATTATTTCTGAACTGTTAAATTCACCATAAGCAAACAAATATTATTTAAATAAGATGCATAGACAAAGATAGCACTGTAAAACATTAGCCACAGTAAATAAACAAACATCAGGCCAACACTGCACAAGTTACATTACAAAATGACCAATTTAGTCAAATTTAGGCTGTTTACTAATGAGAAACCTTTCTCAGCTGTGAATAGCCATTTTTACGTATTCGTCTTTGGTTACCCTTGCCGTAATGTGACCACTCACTCTGTCCATGCAAAACACGGTGCAAGAACACACACATGACCAGAAAAGTGTAACTGACTCCTCCTTCCTCTTTCCTCCCTTTTCCCTCCTTCCGTACAGGGGGTCTTTCTACCCTGTGTCCAATCCCAGTGGTCTGCATGCACACACACACATACAGAGCCAACTTCCCCTTCAATGGGCCTCTCTACAGGGCTACAGTCAAGGCCTCACAGCTTCTGCCTAGAGTTACAGAAACTACACACAGGCACACACATTCCAGCCTCTGAAATGAGCACCACCACAATAACAACCTAAACATCACAATCCAGTTCCTTTAAACAAAAGAAACATATCATCAGTACAACCTACATAAAGAGAGATGTGGACAAAGGAAGTCCAGCATGACACAGACGATTATGTACGTATTATACAGGTGCATGGGTATTCTGAACATGTAAACATCCAGTATAGGACGGTATAGATTTTGCTATTGCTGTCCGTACTGGAGCTCAGCAGAAAACAAATCCACGTATTTTCAGTCATCTATCCTGCACTGACAATCAAAAAAGACAAACAAACTACAAAAATGAAAAGAAATAAGGGAAAAACAGAAACGTGTGCATATATGTTTTGTGTATGTATACATTATAGTTCAAAAGTTTAGGCTTTGTAAGATTTATTAATGTTTTTGAAAGAAGTCTCTTATGCTCACCAAGGCAGCATTTATTTGATAAAAATACAGGAAGAACAATAACAATGTGAGAAAGAACTGTTTTCTATTTTTATATATTTTAAAATAGAATTTATTCCTGTGGTGGCAATGCTGAATTTCAGCAGCCATTACTCCAGTCTTCAGTGTCACATGATTGGAGATCAAGAAACATATTATAAATGTTTAAAACAGTCATGCTGCTTAATCTTTTTGTAGAAACAATAAAACATTTTTTTTCAGGACTACTTGAATAGAAAGTTCAGAAGAACAGTATTTATTTAAAATAGACAACTTCTGTAAAATTAGAAAATGTCTTTACTGTCTCTTTCAATTAATTTAATGCATTCTTGCTATTTGTTTCTTTAAAAAAAAAAAGGACTGACCCCAAACTTTTGAACAGTAGTGTACATACAAAAGATGTAAAAGGGAAAGTGGGTTTTGAAATCTTTCCAGGGTATCACGTCTAATCTTGTTACATGGTTGGCTATCTCATACTATTTCCACTCAAATTAGAAAATCGCAACCCTGAATTTGCACAATAGAGCATCGTTCCCAAAACAACCACTTGCATTACAGCCACAGAAACACATTATCTGATACAACTAGTCTTAGGCATTGCAAACCTATTAGCCATTCCAACAGGGGACAAGGGTAACCATTACATTGATTTAAAGGTCTACCACCTAACATCAACCTAAACAACTAGAAATTAAGAGAATTAATATGACCAGTCATTCACTTTTGACCATGCTTGTCTGACATGCCCTAACTAGTTGTCCATTAGGAACGGTGGAAAAGAGTCCTAGCCCAGTTCAACGGAAATGTTAAACAAACTATGCAAACTACAACAGATTCTCAAAATACCAACAGCACAATGTGCTTTCATGTCAGAGTCACACACTCTCTCTCCTATATGACTCACAAGGGCATTATGTTAAACAATACTGATAAGGTTAAATTTGCCAGTTTATTAGGTTTTTATTAAAGCATTTATAAAGTTTTACTTTCATCATCAGGTTTTAAAAAAACATAGGGCTCCATCAGGTAAAACACTTAATATGCACATTTGGTTCTGAACATAGTGTAAAAAGGACGATAATGTTTATTTTCAGGACAGCAGAAGATTAAGAAGTACAAGAAAACAAATGTAAAAATTGTTTAAATGAAACAATAACTTTCACTTATAATTAAACATTACAGACAAACAAGCAAATGCATAATAGATTATGTCTTTACGTATATTTAAATGTGCACATATGTGAAAAATATATGAATGAAAGTTTAATTACATTGTAACTATTGTAATGTATATCAACTAAAACATTATATGTGATCCTGGACCACAAAACCAGTCATAAGGGTCAATTTTTCGAAAATGAGATTTATACATAATCTGAAAGCTGAATAAATAAGCTTTCCGTTGATGTATGGTTTGTAAGGATAGGACAATATTTGGCCGAGATACAACTATTTGAAAATCTGGAATCTGAGGGTGCAAAAAACTCTCAAAATATTCAGAAAATCACCTTTAAAGTTGTCAAATGAAGTTCTTAGCAAAGCATATTACTAATCAAAAATTAAGTTCTGATATATTTACAGTAGGAAATTTACAAAATATCTTTATGGAACATGATCTTAATATCCTAATGATTTTTGGCATAAAAGAAAAATCAATAATTTTGACCCATACAATGTATTTTTGGCTATTGCTACAAATATACCCCAGCGATTTAAGACTGGTTTTGTGGTCCAGGGTCACATATAATGCAATCACGTTTGGTAATATTATCAAAGAAACCTCTTATAAACTGATACCGTAAACACACACATACATAAAAAACACGTATCCGATCTGAATCACTACACTCGTACTGTACGTTTTATTATGAATTAGCGCAGTACATCTCTAACATTACAGTATTTGGTTAGAGAAGTCAGCTCAATCTCTAAAGCAGTAACTTTAAAAGTGCTGGTAAAACTATAGAAGCGATATTGTCGCTGTGGCTGGATGATGTCGCAGTTGGAAATTACCGCAACAGATGAGCCGATACACAGCTATACTATCAAACTCATTACCATTACACGCTTTTACATAGCTTTGAATAGAATTAATGCTTCATTAGCACGAATTAGCTGCTTTAAGTCATCCTTCAGGACTAACTGTACTCAAAGGCATGCAAAGTTTTCCACGTTGTATAACTTGCCAAGGTCGGTGTTTAAAATGCATTCAATCAGTGCAACGAGACAGATGCATCAAAGACACAACGAATAAATGAACAGGTATTAAAGTGACAAACGCGTTTTAGCTCAGTAACTACCACACGAACTCTCTCTCTCTCTGGATCTCATGTGCCAGGTTAAAAAAACAGTTACTTGAGTAGGTTACCTAACATTAGCAGACTAGCAGCTTTTGTTTTGAATTGCTTTAGTGTGCGCACAAGGTTCACTTTGATAATAGTGTGTGTTAGAGTAAACTGCTCGCTTCGTACCTGCGTGCAACTTTTCCGATCAAGAGAGATGTGACTTTTGCTGCTTCACTCCAGCCCGTAACTTGTAAATCTTGTTTTTTTTCACGCCGAGAACTTGGCGCCAGCTCACATGCTAGCACGCCGAGAAAACACGCCCACCGCCTCGGCAACGCAGCCCGCAGAGGGTCGCCTCGCTCCGCGTCCAGCCGCGCCGCAGCCCCGTACTCGCGGTCGAGCCTCTGGAGGAGCTAGTCGACGAGATGCTAACGAATTACGCTGGCTATCGCAGTTTTGCAATCCATCCCGTGCAGATTTTATCGCGAGTCTGTGGATTAACTAAAGACAAAATAATACGGGAAAAATATCGCTCGATTCTGAACGCACTTCCTCCGCGTCCTGTGGGTGATTCGCAGTTTCCGGGCACAAAACAAACTTTGAACCCACGCTGGTTAGGACTGTAAAAATGTACTTGACCCCAAATAGATGGGACTCCGTGTAATTACGCCCCGCCCTGACTCTACCCTGTACGGCGGATTTTCCTCCAATAACGGATCAGAGACTGTGCTGTGAGCGTGCGTCCGCTGTTTTGGTTGGTGTGACATCCTCTGCCACGCGCGCACTGTTTGGACAGGTCGGTTGTTCGTAAAGCGCGTGGGACAACTCCCACATTCCACAAGCAAAACACACGCACGAACCCCACTGCATTCACTGGCGAGCTGCTACACACGCGCGCGCGCGCACGCGAGGGGTGTGTCGTGACGTCAGAGGCACCAACGAGGTAAACAGTTTGTCCGCATGAGGTCGAGCATCATATTCGTGTATAAACGAGGAGAAATGTATGTCAGGCACTTCGTTCTGCATTGAGGGAACGCTTCATTTACTCATCCTGTTGTTGCAAACCTGAATGACTTTCTTTCTCCTTTGAAACACAAAAGAATGACAGCCTCGTGCACCATTCATGTTCACTCCCTAACCTAACACAGGGTCGCAAAGGATGCATAAACGATGACGGATATGAAATGAACGAATTTTACTTTTGCATTTCGCTGTTCCTTTAAGAAAAACATAAATGCAACACAAAAAAAAAAAAAAAATTATGACCCAGCCAATAACCTACTTAACCTAATAGCAGTAGGCGATTTCTGGTCTCTACAGTTACCGCAGTAAGTCATGGAAATGTTCAGCCGTCTATGACGGCCAGTCTTTTATTTATTTATTTATTTTTAAATATAATATTTGGGTTTGTAAGGAGATGAGTTCATGTTTTACTTGGGTGTGTCTGCCTGAGTAGTATAGCAGAGGCTTCTGTTTCAGGCCTTGAACGCTGTGTGTGTATGCATAAGAGAAAAATAACATACAAGTTTGATTGTGTTAGTCTGATCATGGGGGAATTCAGTCCTGTGGCACGCAGTGGGAGAAGAAAGGTTCTGTGTCGTGTTTGTGCGCAGGCGTGTGTGTGTACAGGATCCGAGCTGCAATGATTGATGGTGAATGTTGAGATAAAGGAAGAGAAATGTGATGGAGTGACGTGGCGAAAGGAAGATCGTAGAGGCATGAACGGAAGTAAAAGATGCAGAGAGGGGCCTCTTCCTCTCACGGGAACATATGGGCTATTGTCTGGAAATATAAAGGGGCACGTTTAGGGTACCAAGCATGCGTTGTACGTCCATTTAAAACAGCACCGCAAAGAGAAATAAAAGAGATACGGAGTATCACAGAATTGGTACAGTGTCATTGTACTGTTAACACAAGAATATTGTATGTGAATCTATGATGTTTAATTTGGTCTTGTGACCTTCAGAGGATTCTGTCGTGGTGTTCACCTATAAAAGATCACTCTCAAGATAGTGGTCTGCATTTGCTAAAGACTAAGATCGTACCTTTGTTCTTCTCTTTCCATTTCCCACGTACAAAATGTTCTGACAGTTACAGTGATATATGTCAAAGATCGCCGTGGAATGTGCGCATAACATAGAATGTTACTTCATTGTAGGTCAAAGGTCAAGGGCAGCCAGCCAATCAGGATTCCATCTGGAAATCAAATAAAACAAAGCTTAAAATCATTTTGCTTTTTTAAAGGTAAAACATTATCAGCAATACATTTTGTAAACAGCAATAGCATTACTACAGTATTAATACAGTATGCTTTGCTGTTTTGCAATATAAGTCTATTTGCGGGATTCATCGTAAGCATAAATACTGTGTAAACGAGTTGTGTAAAATTAGATTAAATTGGCTAGATTGTTTTAGTCTGTTGACCCGTATTTAGTAATGAAAATATCTAATATTTTTTTGAGATTAGCCAAAAAGGGAAATAGGAGAAAACACTCATCTTTTGTGCTACATCTTTACTCGGAACGAGAACGTCACAATGAAAAAGCATTGAGAAAAATTAAGATTAACAGTGGAAAAAAATGACCAAAAATAAATACGTTTTTACAGACCTTTGACTAAATGCTTAAAGAATCTGCTATATTTGTTGCAGATGTTTTTGCCACGATTAAGTTAATACATTTAATCAGTAAACACCCTTGATTGTTCGTGCACGTAAGTCATCTTTTGTTAGGATTTGATGCGTCTGTTTCTCGGTAGAGAGGTATAAATAAGCAAATAATACGATTAAAACCCTTTTCGGCAGGGGAGACTGTGAGTGCGTGTGAGATTTGCCTTCAGTCCGAGGAACTGACAGCACAAGATGAGCTGAAGTTAAACAGGTCCTGGGCATGACTGTGGAAGCGGATAAACATAACACAATATGATATGAAAAGACACATTAGCGATAGCGTAAATAAATACAATGAAACAGCTAACACATTTCGACAAATATTAAAGTAAGTAGGTTATAATTTATACAAAAGTTACTAAAAATACTCTTGTTTTGCTAGAACCTGCCATTGACTATAAGCGAACTAAGCTGGCCAAACACTATATATACCAGAAAGGAAGCATCGCAAATTCACGCCAAACACGAAACTACACGCGCAGTTTAATGGAAATAACAGTAACATACAATATAACTATACAATGTTAGACGACAGCCCACATATCCAGTGAATAAGTGTCGTTATGTCGCTCTTCAAGGAAGCACGGTCCCATGGTGTAATGGTTAGCACTCTGGACTTTGAATCCAGCGATCCGAGTTCAAATCTCGGTGGGACCTCGTCCTTTTGAAAATGTAGAAAAACCTAATGTAGTCTGAGATTAAAAACTAATGTAATGTCTTGTTGAAGTAGGACAAAGCATCAACGATGTACCGCCATGAAATGCTGTTAATTCAGCTTGTGTATGTTTACAAAACAAACAATTATTGTCTTCAAGAAGTGAGTAGGCTTGTATTTCATTTATTGATGAGAAAGGCTGATTTTGATATTTGATAGCTGGTTATGGTAAAGTCATCAAAACTTGTGACAGTAAAACAAACTCAACACATATCAGCATAATGAAAATATCCCCTCCAAAACAGTTGATGCCTTGTTATAATGGCCATATTTTGTTTGTAAACATGCAAATCACAATATGATGTGATGAAATAATTTTAGTCCATGTCTTTTACAGTAATTATTTGCAAAAAAAGTTGTTGTTGTTGTTGTTTCTAAACTCTAATACTAGTGGATGTAGGCAAGTTGCCAAACTTTTATGTCTCTTCATCTGCTAATATCTACGCATACGCAGATCACAATAATTACACAAAATATAAATATAATAAAATCTACACTGCAGAGCACATGTAAGGTCTATTTTGATTACAATCTGCTGGTAACGGTGATAAATTGTATTAAGAGTAATTAAATGGCTTAATTTACAAGGTCAAATTTAGTATTGTAGGCCACACCTGAGCAAACTATGCTTAACTTGCAACAAGCAAAGACTAGCAGCGCTTTTCTTGTCAGTACTTAGCATAACGAGAATGAAGCATGACATGATTAACACATTTAGAACCTAAATCTATAGACCCTAGTTTTTTACATTTTAATTCAAGTGCCACGGTGTTTTGGTGTATTACAATAATACTTTCTTAAACATGAGGCCTCAAACCTCAAGAGAAACATAAATGTGAGCACATTATTATTGCAAACCTTTATTAAATAACTGGAAATCAGACAGGCATTTTTGTTTTTTCATATTTTAATAATATTTTATTTAACAACCAAAAAGTATGAATTTAAAAATGCATCAGTTGCTAAAAATATAACTGTCTTGTAAAGGCCTTTTTGAATAGAAAACGAACAACCAAAACATGTGGACCATTTAACTAAAAAACACACAAACACACACAAAAAAATGAATTAAAATAAAAAGAGAACAACACAGTAACAGTCATACAGCTTTGGCATCCTGAGTGGTAGCATTAAAAGGCCCATTTTCTCAACCAAAAATAGGTTTGAGCATCAAAAACTTTCTCTAATTTATTTATCCATTAGATATACTTTACCAGGAAAATCCAGTTGTTGTTTTTCTCATCTATTTCATTTTTATTTATTTAATAAAAGGCATAAAATTTGAAAACACCTTATAATGCATTCAATTTCAATATGACCGAATCTCAGTGATTTACACTGTGACAGAATAAAAGAGGAAGCTTGCATAGCGAGTTGTCATAAAAGTCAGTTTTGTGTAACCTAACGAGAAACACTTCTCTCATTCTGTATATAAACGTAACACTGACCATATCCACTGCAATACCATCTTGTATACTCTGTTTTGTTTTTCTCCATCTCTACTGTACTGTGTTCATTTTCGCAGTTGTTGAGGTCCCAGCATGACTTTATTGATGAAGTTCACAATGGCCGTGGCTGGCTGCTCTGGGTCCAGCTCTGCAAACAGGTGACACACGTTTCCCAAACCACCGCTGCGCCGCGCAACAAATCCAAACATCCTATAGAAACAAGATATCAGAGACCAGGGCAGATTGTTTATTTAAAAACCCTTTTCTCAATTAGTTTCATATCATTGGCTTATTCTGAGTGGCATAAAAAGAAATACACTTGTCTCACTCCTAAATTTACACATTTGGGAATAAACCTCCTGAAAGCACAAGAAATGCTACACTGAAAGAGAATATAGAGCTGTATAAGTAGAAGCACTTACTTGCAGGAAGTGTTATCAGTAACAATCCACCTGGCGCACACACACAAACAAACACACACACATAGAGGCTAAGCAACATGTACAAGCAGAGCAAGTAAGAGAGAAGCATAAAAGAGGACAGGAGAGCCCTTGTGCAAAAAAAAATATATATATATATATATAATAATAATAGCACATCGACAGCCTTAGATTAGCATGAGAGGCAAACCTTCTCCTCTTGACATGTTTACTAGTCTACGTTCAAAGCAATACATGTTGGCTTGGCCATACATTAGAGATGCAGTATGTTGTAGATTGGAGTTGTATTTCCTAATGATTCCATCTTAAATCTTACCTTTGATCCAGTGGATCCACACTGCTGAAAGTCACACTATGAATAGGGTAATGTCGCCTGAAAAACAGTCTAAATAAAGGAAAAAAAAGAAAGAGACAGAGTGAGGTCTGAGTGCATCTGTTTTTACTTTTCATTGTCTCTGATTAATGTCTTGAATATGAGCCATACAGGCCTGTAGTTTACTTGAATGGCTAAAATAAGTAACTTTAATCTCATATTTGACGGGTGGTGCTAAAAATATGCTTGGGGAGTGATATTAATAAAGCTGTGTTACAGTGTAAACTGTTTTGCTTGGCAAGCAGAACATAAGTGTTATTGAACATGTGTGTTTGTACCTGCGCTGGTTATCAGTGAGGGTGATGCCCTGTGTGGACACTTTGAAGTGAATGACTGTTGGCGAAGGACGAGGGTCCTGGGTCAAAGTGCACTTGGTTGCTTTGGAGACGGCTTGTGGGCCAGTCAAAGATTCCGTTTCCACTGAGTTTAGGTAGAGAACATTACAAGCTGACAATGAGAGAGAGAATAACATAGAACATTAGAGGGAGAAAGAGGACATTCGTTACTTTTAATGAGGAATATTGAATATAACACACTATGTAATTTAGCATGAAACTTGATTTGATTTAATGCATTCATCAAAGCATGCATTAAATTGATTAAAAGTGACAGTAAAGACATTGACATTTTTGCAACTTTCAAATAAATTCTGTTCTTTTGAATCTTCTATTTATCATAGAATCCTGAAAAAAATGCATCACAGTATCCACAGAAATATTAAGCAGCACAACCGTTTTCAACTGTATTAAGAAATATTTGTTGTGCGTCAAATCAGCATATTTGTATGATTTCTAAATGATCATGTGACAGTTAAGACTGGAGAAATGGCTGCTGAAATGTAGCTTTGTCATTACAGATTAAAAAAAAATATATTAAAATAGAAAACATTTTTTTTTTTTTAATTGTAACAGTATTTCACAGCAGTACTTTTTTTTACTGTATTTTGATCAAATGAATGCAGCATTGGTGAGCATAAGAGACTCATTTCAAAAGCATTAAAACATTGTCAACCCCTAACTTTTGAAGTATATAACTGTAATAGCCATCTTAATTCATTGAATAATACTTATTGTTTTTCTCCACCATCCATCCATAGAAAAATTAAATTAAAAATAATTAGAAATAAAATAAACTCACCTGCCCCCTGTTTTAATAGGTCTGCAGCTGTGCTGGTATTAGTTCCACTTTGCAATTCTTGCAATTCTCCTACAAGATCTGAAACACAAACACACAAATCAGGCAGTTAGTATACATTTATTATGAAAAAAATATTCATTGTTGTATGTTTACATGTGTGTATGACCTCTATCTTGGATTCGTAGAACACAAGGAAGAGACACAGGAGTAATGGAGTGCTGATACACCAGAGCAGAGAGGGAGCCTGGATGGAAACAATCATCAGATTTAAATCAATAGGGGGTGCTGTTTTCAACACAGAGCATCATTCATAAACCAGGTACAATCTTTTTTTTTTTCTCACCAAAATATGTTTCATTTTGACAGCCTTTGATCTTCACTCCTTTAGGACTGCTCTCAATCAGGAAGTGCCTAATTAGCTGCTCCTGTGGGTTGACTGTCTCTCCATGGTTACTAGCGTGGCCTGGAGGTGTGCTGACTTTCAGGGCCAATCCATATGCACCTTGGAATGAATTACTATCCCTAATGAGGAAGCAGCCAGGCTCCTTATCTTTTAATACTGCAATGGCTAAATGGGGAAAGAGATAATTCTGTTAACAGAGTGGCAGGAATATTTCTGTAATGTACATTAACTCCTAGATTGATTTACTTTTATATCTTTAAAAGCACTGATATGATGATTGTAAGGTATTGAGTTCTTTATTTTGTTGCTATGAAGTTGCTAAGGTGTTCTCATTATGTTGCTAGGGCATTGCTAAAGTTTTTTAATATAAGGGATCAGTGGGATTTTTTTCTTGGTTTCCACCAGACGAAAATCATTAGTCTGATGGTCGCTTAGAAAAGTAACAATACAGCTGAACACTGAGTATCAATTTATTAATTATTTGGTAGTACTTTAGTATTTATTAAGGACCAATTCTCAGTATTAACTAGTCGTTTATTATCATACTTATTATTAACATATTGGCTGTTTGTTAGTACTTAGTTATGAAGCACATATTCTGCATGACCATATTCTACATCCCTAATCCTACCCAATACCTAAACTTAACAACTACCTTACTAACTATTAATAAGCATCATATCAGGAGTTTACTGAGGCAAAAGTCGCAGTTAATGGTTTGTTAATGGTGAGAATTGGACCTTAAAATAAAGTTTGACCACATATTTTTATTTATATTTAAATATATTTATTTATTCAATTTATTATGATTTATCAATCATATTATAGACATTAACATAATGATTTTATGTAAAGCTGCTTTAAAACAATGCATATTGTATTGCTAAACAAATAAAATTGACCTGAAGTTTTAACAGTGTTACTAAATAAGTGTTTTTAAAGATTAATTTTAGGTGAGCATTAGATAACCGCAAATGTAGCTTAAATGAAAAAATAGGGAAAATGAGAATGTGCGGTTAAATATCTAATATCGACCAATACCGATAAATCAAAGAAATTTCTAATGGTACCTTTAAATTGTGCAATACTAATAATATACCATAGTAAAACTGTAGCACACAGGGATACAATGCCAATGTCAATGTCATGGGTCCGAATGGCAGAGAATACATATAGGCCCACAACATCTGCCAAATGCATAAATGTAAATAATGTAAGCAACAGTGATAAAAGCACCACTAAAAATGAGATGTTCTCACCCTGGTCTCTGGAGATGCCAGGTTTGTACCAGTACTTGGAGCTGTCTTGGACAAACTTGGAGCTGAGGCGGTTCTCTGGCTCCTCCACGCCACTAGAGGGGGTTACCTTGCATTTAGATGTGGGAGCCAATTCATTGGTAGTAGTGGAGAAGGACACATGGAACTGGCCAGAGGAAGTTGAAGGTTTTCCAGCTGGTTTTATAGAGGAAGTGCCAGTGCAATCAGACACATTCTGAAGCGGGGATGAGCGTTGTTTTTCAGGGAGAGGAGGCTGGGGTAAGGAGGCTGGGATGGTGATCTCAGTGTAGCCTGTATATGGTACATGAGGTACCGTTAGAAGAGGGTAGCTGTATGATGCTATCGGGAATGAGGGTGTGACGTATCCATCAGGGTCAGGGGACGATGCTGTCAGGTCACTGTTGCTGCTTTCCTCATTGCAATCGTTCAAGGTTGTCAGGCTTTGCCTTTCAGCATTTATGTTAAATGAAGTGAATTCAGAACCAGAGCTTCTCTCTGAAGAGCAAAGAGGAGGTTGAGGACTTTTTGAGGTTGAAGTTAAGGTGTAGCATGAGCCGGGGTGCTCCGCTTTATCCTGCTCTGATTCTGGGACGCTGGTGATGAGATGTCTGGGGTTGTGTGTTTGTACCTGCACTGACTCCACAACCTTGTTAGATATAGAATCTGTGATGGGTGTTTTCTTCGTATTTTCCTCTGCTCCACTGAGAGCCGAGACTACAGTGATCAGAGACCCAGGGAAAGTTTCACCTTCTAGAGCTTTGCTTTTCATTAGTTGTCCCACCTCCATTGGTCTGCTGTTAAAATAGGTCGATAGTACATTAAATTCAATGTACAATTATTAAAATAAACTGTGGCTGAGAGATTAATAAGAGATTAATGTACATGAATAAACAATTACCTATGAGGAGAAAGGGCCTCAATGTGACCTTTATCAGCATCTAAAACCTTAATATGCCCATCTACAAAACAAACAAAATAGAATGAACAATAGATTAGATTAGGGAAGGAAAAGAAAGCTGAAAGTTAAAGGGATAGTTCACCCAAAATGAAAATTCTGTCATTGTTTACATCATTTAGTCATATAGACTATTTTTATGTTACATTTATGGGACATTTCTGTCCCTTTTAGAGCGTGACTGTAATTTTGTGTATAGAAAAGAGCAAAATGTACATTCTACAAACTATGGAAACACAAAATAAGAACTTAAAAAAAAAATACTAGTTTAGATGACTTAAGGGTGATGAACAGAAGTTTCTTTTTTTGTGAACATTACTGTTTTAAAGTTTGGGGTCGGTAAGATTTTAAAATGCTCTTGGAAGAAGTCTCTTATGCTCATGAAGGCTGCACTTATTTGATCAAAAATACAGTAAAAACTGTAATATTGTGAAATACTATTGCACATTTAAAATAACTGTTTTCTATTTTGATATATTTTAAAATGTAATTTATTCATGTGATGGCAAAGCTCAATTTTAACAGCCATTAGTCCAGCCTTCAGTGTCACAAGATTCTTTAGAATACATTCCAAAATGCTGAGTTGGTGTTTAAAAAAAATTCTTATTATTATTAATGATGAAAACATTTGTGCTGCTTAATATTTTTGTGGAAACTGTGATATATTTTGTTTCAGGATATTTTGATAAATAGAAAGTTCAAAAGAACAGCATTTATTTGAAACAGCAATCTTCAGTAACATTAAACCCTAATGCATCCTTGCTAAATAAAAGTATTAATTTCTTTAAAAAAATCTTACTAACCCCGTACAGTCTGGCATAGGACAAGATGGTACTAAATTTGTATTAAATTATAGCACAAATATTTCTATTATATACACTTAATAAAAAAAAAAGGAATGTATTAGGAATTGTATTAGGAATGAACTGTGTGTTATAATTTATTGTCTGCAGACTGTCAGTGTGATTACCAGTCATGCCATGCTGACTCTCTTCAGGTGAAGCATTGTTGTGATTGGCTCGTTTTGGAGATGGAGTGATAGCAATGGGGGAGGAGTTTGGGGAATGACTAATGGAGTCATATCCAGGACTCTCTCTGAACGGTTGTGGAGAACAAGGACAGGGTGGATGAGGGCTGTGGTAGCCACTGCTTTGGGGGCTGGGATATGGACTGAGTGGTGTAACATGTTCAGGTTGGGCATCTGAAACATATACAGGTTGGTCTTGTTTTGGGACAGCGTGGCAATGTCCATATGATAACGTTACTGGTGACATTGCTAGTTTGCGCCGCCAGTATTCAGCCTCTTGAGCTCCCTCCCAATGGGACTCTGCCCTTCCATCCCTCCAGTGCATAGGCCCCTCCCTCCTGATCCCAAACTCTACCTCTCTAGACCAAGGAAGAGCTTCTAATTCTCTGCCTCGTAAGGAATGGAGGGCAACGTCCTCTCGTAAGCGAGAACAGTCCCTGCAGGAGCAAGATGTTGGCGGACTCGTGCTGTAACGTAATTCTCGGTATGGACTGGAGAGCAGTGACTGATTAGAGGATAGAGAAGGAGGGAGGTGGGCGTGGCTCTGAGGGAGGGCAGAACAATGGAACACAGGACACGCCTCCCCAGAGTAGAACGTACGTGTCTGAGCAGGAAGTGTGTGGGAATGGGAGGACTGTGAGTGGGACAGTGGCAAAAGATGGTGGGTTTCTTGAGTGGGATATGAGTAGATGTGCCTGACGGTTTCTGGCAGGGATGGTGCAGACATCGCCCTCTCTCCCATAAGAGATCTGGCTGGGATACACACAAGTCTCGGACTGGCAGCGGGGCGGTGCGGCTGCAGGGAAGTGTGTGGTGTTTGGGATGGAGCGTTTGTGCACGTGCATGCGGGCTGGTCAGGTCTGGGTCACAAAATGAATGAGTGTGGGAATACGAGCGACCATAACAAGACTGAACGGGTCTCTCTGGTCTCACGGGAGAGCAGTCGCCATCGTCAAGAATTGCGGTTTCTCTGTGTTTTTCCCTGTCTTCGTCCTTCTCTCTTTTTTCTCTTAGAGGTGGAGAGAGGGATTCAGGTGGTGCTGAGGAGCGACTTGTGCCTTTGCTGAGCGAGAGAGGCTGGATGGAGAGATGAATGGGAGGAGTAGAGGAGGAATGAGTGGGTGAATGTGTGGAGTTTTTGACGGAAGTCGGGCATCCGCTGGGACTGGAGCCTGGTGCTCGACGCTTCTTCACTTGAGCATACAGGCTACCGTCCAAAGGCCCACGTGTGTGACAGATATCTACAGATCACAAGAAATACACAGACAAAACCACATTATTTACAGTCACATGAATATAGAATGTATGAAAAATGTCTCAAGGTATAATACATATATCAAGGTTGCAATACATACATGCATACATACATATACATATACATATATATAAATATATATATATATATATATATATATATACACACACACACACAGGTTCATCTCAATAAATTAGAATGTTGTGGAAAAGTTAATTTATTTCAGTAATTCAACTCAAATTGTGAAACTCGTGTATTAAATAAATTCAGTGCACACAGACTGAAGTAGTTTAAGTCTTTGGTTCTTTTAATTGTGATGATTTTTGCTCACATTTAACAAAAACCCACCAATTCACTATCTCAACAAATTAGAATATGGTGACATGCCAATCAGCTAATCAACTCAAAACACCTGCAAAGGTTTCCTGAGCCTTCAAAATGGTCTCTCAGTTTGGTTCACTAGGCTGCACAATCATGGGGAAGACTGCTGATCTGACAGTTGTCCAGAAGACAATCATTGACACCCTTCACAAGGAGGGTAAGCCACAAACATTCATTGCCAAAGAAGCTGGCTGTTCACAGAGTGCTGTATCCAAGGATGTTAACAGAAAGTTGAGTGGAAGGAAAAAGTGTGGAAGAAAAAGATGCACAACCAACCGAGAGAACCGCAGCCTTATGAGGATTGCCAAGCAAAATCGATTCAAGAATTTGGGTGAACTTCACTAGGAATGGACTGAGGCTGGGGTCAAGGCATCAAGAGCCACCACACACAGACATGTCAAGGAATTTGGCTACAGTTGTCGTATTCCTCTTGTTAAGCCACTCCTGAACCACAGACAACGTCAGAGGCGTCTTACCTGGGCTAAGGAGAAGAAGAACTGGACTGTTGCCCAGTGATCCAAAGTCCTCTTTTCAGATGAGAGCAAGTTTTGTATTTCATTTGGAAACCAAGGTCCTAGAGTCTGGAGGAAAGGTGGAGAAGCTCATAGCCCAAGTTGCTTGAAGTCCAGTGTTAAGTTTCCACAGTCTGTGATGATTTGGGGTGCAATGTCATCTGCTGGTGTTGGTCCATTGTGTTTTTTGAAAACCAAAGTCACTGCACCTGTTTACCAAGAAATTTTGGAGCACTTCATGCTTCCTTCTGCTGACCAGCTTTTTAAAGATGCTGATTTCATTTTCCAGCAGGATTTGGCACCTGCCCACACTGCCAAAAGCACCAAAAGTTGGTTAAATGACCATGGTGTTGGTGTGCTTGACTGGCCAGCAAACTCACCAGACCTGAACCCCATAGAGAATCTATGGGGTATTGTCAAGAGGAAAATGAGAAACAAGAGACCAAAAAATGCAGATGAGCTGAAGGCCACTGTCAAAGAAACCTGGGCTTCCATACCACCTCAGCAGTGCCACAAACTGATCACCTCCATGCCATGCCGAATTGAGGCAGTAATTAAAGCAAAAGGAGCCAAGTATTGAGTACATATACAGTAAATTAACATACTTTCCAGAAGGCCAACAATTCACTAAAAATGTTTTTTTTTTATTGGTCTTATGAAGTATTCTAATTTGTTGAGAGACTGAATTGGTGGGTTTTTGTTAAATGTGAGCCAAAATCATCACAATTAAAAGAACCAAAGACTTAAACTACTTCAGTCTGTGTGCACTAAATTTATTTAATACACAAGTTTCACAATTTGAGTTGAATTACTGAAATAAATGAACTTTTCCACAACATTCTAATTTATTGAGATGCACCTGTATATATATATATATATATATATATATATATATATATTTTACAATGGCATTTTAGTGCCACGTTAAAAAAAATTCTAAGATTACGAGATTACTGTTGTAATATTTCGAGAATAAAGTCGAAAATATGAGAATAAAGACGAAATATTTCGAGAATAAAGTCGAAATGTTGAGAATAAAATTTAAATCTCGAGAATAAAGTCAAAATTATGAGAATAAAGTCGAAATGTATCGAGAATAAAGTCGGAATTACGAGAATAAAGTCAAAATATTTCAAGAATAAAGTCGAAATATTTTGAGAATAAAGTCGAAATGTTTCGAGAATGAAGTCAAAATTAAAAGAGAAAATCTTACCAACCCCAAACTTTTGAACAGTAGTGTAGTTAGTTATGTTTTGCGAGCAACTTGTATTGTCGCCAACATTTTTTTTTAGGGTAGTTTGATTGTAATTCTAGTTCTTATAGTTTGACAAGCCACATGTTTTGGGCTAGACTGAGTGCACACACCCTCAACACCGTCCTCATGGTGAAGGTTAAAGTTCTCATACGAATCCCAGCGCACAATAGGATCTGCAGTGCTGTAATCCACAGATACTTCCGGGTCATTTCCCTGCATCTCTCCACCTCAAAACACATATAAAACACACATATAGCATTAAGACAGAGCTAATGAAAGGAGGGATGGTGAAAAAGTGCAGTTGATAGATGTGTACCTCTTTGCGGGCCAGAAGAAAACAGTAACTCCACTGTGGCATCTGCAGGGAAACGGTCATCTACACACAAGCACAAATCAGAATCATAACAGAATACACACTTTATTCCTGCTTTTGAGAAGGCGAGGCAATGGAGGGGGCAGTCAAGCCAACAGTGCCAGTACGTGTTTACCTGTGCAAGCATGGTCAAGTTCTCCTTTGCCGAAAGCAAGCTGAGACCCATGAACACTACAGGTGTGAAACTGGACTCTGAACACACATTCTCTCTTACACACATCTGAGAGACGGTGATAACACTTCACCTAAGGACAGACAATAAGAAACATTTTTACTGAGGAAAACATGCTTTTGTGGTGAAAATGTGGTGCTTCTTACAACTCGCCTATACATTGCTTGGGTGTTTGTTAGGTTGTTATTAGGTTGTTAGGATGTTGCTATGTGGTTTCTGGTTTTCTGGTTGGTTACTAGGTGGTTAATGGCCCACCAAGTGTCTATGATATTCTTGTGAAAAGATACAATCATTTTATCCCTAGTGAAAAATAAATATACTAAAATGTATTTGAAATACATTTATTTAATGCTAAGTATGCTACAAATTCATTTACATATGTACTTAATAAAAATACGCTGCAATTGTACTTTTAATATACTAAACTGGTATACTTAAAATCTGCTAAATTGGAACAATTCATTTTGTTCTTAATGTCCTTTAATTGTTTGGAAGTAGTGCTGAAGTCCAACTAAAGATATACTGAAGTATATTTGATTGTGCTAAAGTGTAACTATTGCAAGTATACTTCAGGTACACTTTAAATATCTCGCATTTAAAGACCGATATTATTCAAAGATTATACAATCCTCATCAATAGTGACATTAAAACACATTTTAGGCATAACATTAAGAAATGTGCATTGTACACAAGTAGTACTCCAAATAAACTTTAATTATATTTTCTTTATTAGTAAGTCTCGAGCGATATGTCAGAAAATATGTTAATAGATTTGAACTATACTTAGTATGAAATAAATGTATTTTATATATATTACTTTTTTACTAGGGATATGATGAACAGATTTAATTTGGGCTTTTATTTACATCTAAACAATGATCGACAAACATACAAAAAGCACATCATATATGGTATATACGGATCTGAAACGTGTGTCATGAGGAACCAATGAGGTTAGTTCTAGCAGGTAACACACACGAGCACATTTGAGATTCTGTTTAACATATGTGATTCGCGCTATGTTTGTTTATATGTGAATTAAATCCTAAATTAAATCTGTTCATCATATAAAGTGAGCATATCTCTTCACAAGACTTGGATTAAACCACTCAATTCATATGGGTTCATTTTTTTGGTACCTTTATGACCTTTCTGGATCTTTTAAATTTTAGTTACCTGGACTTTCAATGGAGGGACATAAAATTCTCAGGTTTCATTAAAAATGTGTTTCACAGATGAACCAAACCAAAGTCTTATGGGTTCGGAATGACATGAGGGTGAGATAATTATGACAAAATTTTCATTTTGGGGTGAACTATCACTTTAAGCCTGGTCATTTAATAATGTGGTGATGTTTTTAAAATATTTCTCCCTTCAAAGCAGTGGCTAGTGAGCAGGTTATAGGACAATCTTACATAAGAATGTATGAGTATTCTTACTAGGATGTCTCCTTTCAGCAGTAGAGCTGGTTCAATATTCACACACAGCATCTTACTGTTAGGGCCCTGAATATCACTGTAACACAAACAAAGAAAGTTAAAAAATGTATGA